>VXAA01007436.1:1284182-1366682 GCA_013399115.1 Anseranas semipalmata | reverse complement strand
GATTTCTAAAACGTTCTGCAGCTTTTTGTAATCGCTCAGCACGATGCTCCTCTGTTCCATTCTGCTAGAAAAACAAGGCACACAACAGTTTCTTTTGTTTAGAAACGTGAAGACACAAATTCGAAAGGTATGTTTCGGTGGGGGAACACAATGCAGGTTTTGCAAAGAGGATTTCCCAACTCAGACTGCAGTTTATATAGGATGAAAGTATCAGCTGCAGGAAAAAAAAAAAGAGGAGAAGAGTGATTAACTTTTCCTTTTTTTTTTTGTTTAATGCGTGGTGGCAACGATTGGCTTTTTGCTATTTGGGCACCCTCACACAGGACCACGTATTTACTGAGCAGCCAGACCTATTAACGGTGACCAGTGTTTGTCAGCGATGCAGATTTTAAACGAAAACCACTCCTTTGCAACTTTGATTTGTCAAGCGTTGTGCATGCTGCTGCCAAGTAGCGGTGTGCATACCCCGAACGCGATCCGTACCGCCGTGCAAGCGCGTTGCCTTTAGCCTCTCTCCCTGCCGCCTCGATGCTGCCCGGGAAAGAATTGTCTCGTTTTGTACAGTCCCCCAGACTTGTACGACAAGAAGAACTAGTTTCTTATTTTATGCCCATTGAGATAAACCACTAATGCTGGATGAAGGCTAAAAGGTAGGATTATAATACTACCCCACTGAACTGCATTTCATCAGCTATAACTTTCCAAAGCCAGATTTGTAAGTAAGCCTTTTACAGCTAAGGAAACTACAATTATCTTTTTCCAGGGCTTCCTATGTTAATACTGGTAACAAATTCAAATGGTTCTATCAACACGAAATATCCCAGAAGACTGAACCACTGCGGTGTGTGGAAGCTGCAGATACCGAGGTGCTGTGTACCAAACAAATATTTCATTTTATACCTAATCTTTTATTATTTTTATTAAGTGTTTTGAAAGTAAATAGGGAAAGGCTAAGATGCATGACTAATAGCTAAGCCTGCTGAATGCTGAAACTGGTTATCAAAAGCTACCAAGACTTTGCCCTTCCTCTGCATTGAGACAATCAGTAATGAGGGAGTTCTCCAATGGCCTATTCTCTAGCCTCAAGGAGGCCGGGGATACACAATCCTCCAGGGAAGGTAACAGTTTATCCTTTTCCACAAACACAGAATGCCTCATTTATAAACGTGTAAACTGCATTTTATTAAAAAACAAATCCAACTCAATGCCGAGAGCTCCATGAGAACAGATGGACACCATATATTCCTTATAAAGCCGCTTTCAAACTCTTCGTTAAAACGACGGACGCAGAGATAAACTGTTAAGTCGCACCTTTTGTGGGAGTACCTTAAAAAAATCAATGCATTCGCAGAAGCTTTTTATAGAGAGAAACACCATTTTCACCAGGTTACGTGGTAGCACATTACCCTAATGGAGATGGCCCCAGCGTCATTTGTGGAATTAAGCTTAAAAAAAGTATTGCTCGTACCATACGGATGAGTTTTCAGCTGCACTAAGCAAGTGGTTATGATTCTGGTTAAACAGAAAGTGGTTTCCTGTTATTAGTACAATAACAGCTGACAGTCTAAACTAGAGTCTTTACCAAAATAAACAAACATGACTAATTTTTTAGGCCTGGCAACATGCTAAAATATCAGTGTGATTAGCCAGTAAATCCCATTTTAAGAAACCTTTTTATGACTAGGGACTTCTGCCACTTTACAAATGTATTCCTCTAAGCCCACTAATTCAGTTAGCCTTTTCAATCCATTGTATTATTCTTGGGCCAGCTTCATTTTGCATTAAATCCACTGCAGAAAGCTAAATTGAACGCAAAAATCAGACTTGATCCAGGCTTCCTTTTGTTCAAAGATAGAGACCGAAAGTCCTCTGCTGCTGCCACACACTTTCATCACCAATTTATAGGAACCGACAGTGTAAGGGAAAAGCAATGAAAGTCATTGTTTTGGGACTTCAAAGCATCTCTGTATCTGGGGAAGGAAATCCTTTCAGTCAGCAGTGCTTTCCCCACAGACTGCAGGTGGGTGAAAAGTTATACCCAACTGGAAGTGCCCCAGAGCCATAGGGATATTAATGACATACACGGACTACTTTTTTTTTTTTTTTAAATAATAATAGTAAGAACACAAGGGGGCTAATTAAGAAAATGAAATGGAAAATTGATTGGTGCGTGCTTTATGCTGAAGTGGTGAACATTAAGAATAAGCAAAACAACCGCATGCACCACATACTGGTTTCTTTTTTTCTCAGGAGCACTCGTTGTCAAGTACCCAAGCATGTATGCCTTTAAAATGTAACACGGCTTAGTTTTAATGGAGAAGAAAAGAGGGGGTCAAGCTGGGAAGAGAAGCAATTCACTGAGAGTCCAAGTCTGCTCCCGTTAAAGTCCAGGAGAGTCTCACTGCTGGCTGCACCATGCGCAGGATACAACCCATGCTGCACTTCTGATTTAAGTGACAACCTGAGCAGTACATATTTGGAGATGCTTCTTATGTCTGTTACTGTTATGCCAATTACAAGTATCACGATCCAAAGAAAGAGGAAAATGCGTTGATTAATCAACAGAAAAAAAACCCTAGTGCATTGCAAACTATGCAAGTGCACTGCCGTGAAGATTTTCTGCATTTCTTACTGTGAAGGATTTGGTAAGAAATCATTTTCCTCATCATGAAGTACAAAACAGAAATCGGAACACATAGGTACTGAGACAAAAGCGTTAATCAAAACTTACCTTAATGTCTTGCTCTGAGCTCTCAGTTACAGCTTTCTGAGCAGCACTGGAGAGTGAATTTGCCACCTGTGGCTGAGCTTCTAGGAGCTTCTTCAGCTTCAAATCCACCAACTTACTGTTTTGTTCTGCTAAATATGCAAATACCACATACAACAGAGTGAGATGCATTTAAATGCAGAGTCGGCACAACAATGTATCAATTTAAAAGGTAGATTTCATTCTCTTTGCTATCATTTCAAACTAAAAACTAGAAGGAAGATTTTTTTTTTTTGTAATTCAGATTGGCATAGGTTTGTGTAACGTGTTACATACATAGATATTTCCTAAATTTTCTCAAAAAACATGTTAAAGAAACCACTCTCAGCTAAACAAGTATGCACAGCGTAAAGACAGTAGATGAAAAACATAAAGACTAGACAATGTTTATGTTAAGTTACTCCCAACCTGTTCATACCTATACTTTGGTATAAAAACACACTTAAAGAGCCATTTATTTTCAGATGACATATAACAATTTATCACATATTGTAAGTACTGATAACCCCTCAAGTTTATGAACTACTAATTCATCCTAAGGCTCCTTGGCACAGCTTCTCAATGTTAAAATTGCAGTATCAAAAGCCAGCTTTCTAGTAATATTTTACTATGATTTATAGAATACGTTGAAGCCAGGAGAGCCATAAAACACGTCACAACTGCATTGAAGGGACAGATTCAAAGCGTGCTGAAGCCCACAGTTTTTTTTTTTTTCATCAGTTTTAGGAGCTTGGATCAGAGCCCAAATAAATAATAGTTAAGAATTTTACCTCCCCAAAATGCTCGTTCTATACATGAACGTTGACTGTGTGAATATGTAACACAGGTGTGTAACACCCACAAGTACACATATACTAACGAGACAGATGTTAATAACACACAACAGCACAGGTCTGTGACCAGCCCTGGGTAGGAAGGCAGAACAACACGGACCCCCAGACCCATTCTGCATGCAGCACCACGCGACACATTGCCCCTGAAATGGAGCAGATGCAGCATCACCTGAGAATATTATGCATGCATCTGGGCCTTGGGTCAAGCACGATAAAAACAGCAGTTGCTCTGCTTTTCTATAGGCATAACCTGAGTTTTTCCCTGCATGCTGGTGACTTCTGGCTGGTGTGGGAAGTGGTGTGGGAAGTGGAACCATGACTGTTTTGCTTCACAGCTCCTCCCAAGGTTTGGATTCACTCTGATTCACGGTAGCCAAAATATTTTTGGCATGCTAGCAATCAAATGATGCCTGCCTCCAACAGCAATGGGCTGGGCTGGGTTATGACGAAGGATAGTTTCCCTTTCCTCTGGCACACCCAGTAAGGGTGTCCTTAATAGAGGCTCACATGTAAGTACATGCACATTCTCATGGGTTTATACATAAACATCATGTAACTGTGATATAAGAGGTTCACATTTTATCAGATACATTCAGAGCAGCATATGGAAGCAGTGCTAACAAACACAGAGAGATGCAATATTTAAAACCAACAACCTGCAGTTAAAAAAAAAAAAGTTTTCTTGAGATAGACAGGAGAGACTAAGATTCAGCAGGGGACAAATTAACACAGTCAATAATGATTCCAAATGTGAAATGTCCCTTACAGTTTTGCGTTTAGATGCTCCCAGGGGATTCAACCTTCGTTAGAACTTGGTATGAATTGGCAGAATTCCATCAAAATCTGTGTACACTGATTTCTATCACAGTATTAGACTGCTTTTTGTATTATTGCTCTCCCTCTTCCTTACTCATTTAAACAATGCTGTTTGTCCTTCTGGCTAATGTGCAGACTGACCTGCAAAATCATGTCCCAGCTTTTTTTCCAGAATGTCTTCCCATGGTGGAGATGAAGCGTTTGGGAGTGTTTTGCATCCCTGAGAAGGCATCTCTCAGGAAAAAGGGCCCACAGAAATAAATGTTGGCAAGTCACTGGGGCTATGTGACAGGAATATTCATTTACTGATTTTCTATTTCTCCTAAAATGAACCGGTATTTATTGGAAAATCACTTGACAGGATTCTACTCTAAATCAGCTTAAGTCAAATGCTGGAAACACTAAATATATTTTCTTATGTGTTTGGAAATGCTCAAATAAAAAAACAAAGGACGTGTCAAATCTTCTGCACTCAAGAAAAGCCTGGCTTACTAACGCAACTGAAGGCAAAGAATATGATGTATACACATCATTGCTGGTTTAATTTACAAAAAGAAAACACTAAACGAAGTGTTTTGATTGAATATATCATGGGTTACACACTTGGGTCCAGTTGGCATGGGCTGAACCAAGTCAGTGGATGCTGGAAGAAGTTCCCTCTTGTACTCCCTGTTTCCTGACGCTGCCCAGCGCTTGCCACATGTCTCTGGGCTGCCACAGCTCAATCTAACTTGGAGTGAGCAGGAGATGCAGACCGTACTGCAAAGAGGCCCTCAGCACTCCCCAGGGCCACTGGCAGCAGGCAGACATACAGAGCACAAATTCCCTCTGCAACTCACTGTGAGCAGAAGAGCACTACACCTCTTTGAAGATCCAGTTCCTTTGTAAATAAGCATCTCCCTTGTAAGATTCTGACATATTTATCATCTGTGGAGGAACCCGAACTCCAGTTTTGCTGGATTACAATTTTTGAAGGTGGAAATACCACTACAATGACTTATTCTTGTTTGACCAGCATGCAATATGATAACACAAGCATTTCCACTAGAGTATGAATGCTTTTAAAATGTGTTATTAAAATACTATTACTTGAACTTTTTAAAGTAAATAGAACTAATTCTGTTCAAATTTATACCTCCGTGTCCCCACTGAAGCGAGAAGGTATAAATACAAGATCTGGTCCTCAGGAAGGATCTGGAGGGATACCAAGGTCTATACAGAGGCATATTTGCTCTTGCTCACAGAGCACGTGGGCTGGGATGTCAGTGCAGAGAGCAGCAGTGTACTCACTAAGACGACTGCTCGCTCCTCTGGCCTGCCTACATTGCTGGGACAGCCCAGGCAGGGTGATTTCAGGTGCCTCAGCTTTACAGATCTAGCCTGGGGCCCTTTCCCCATCAAAAAGGAAGAGACATTTAAATCTGCCCTTATTGGAAATAATAATTTTGTTGCTGATTTTAAATTTCAACCAAACTTGAACGCAAAATATTCAAAGAGAACAAACATTAGGGTTTAAAAGACCTGAAAAGGCACAAAGGAATAAAGTTATGACAGAGAGAAGCAGCACATCAGTACTTATGATGATGGAGTGTTAGTCATGCAAAATACACAAAATAGCCATTATTTAAATTACCCGTTGAATCAAGGTCATTTTCTAGGTTAGTAAGCTCATCTCCACCTCCAGTAACAGAGCATTCAGGAACCTCCTCGTTAGTATCTATCTCAATATTATCATCATCCTCATCCTCATCTGTAGGAACATACAGCATTAAAGTTAGTATTTTCTTATGTACATGCACCACATCACTAAAAAAAAAAAATGAATACTTTAAAGAACAAGCTGAGTTACGATAAAAATGCAAATCATTAAATAAGTCTGGAAGGAGATTTCACCCTGTCCACTCATGGATTTATCTTTAAACTGATGCAATCCGATATACACACAGGGAGCTCTGCTGGAAACTCCTGCTACAACAAAGGTAGAGTCTGGCCTCAGCAGTGGCTGCTCGCTGTGCTGAGTGTCTGGCTAACTCTAAAAAGCACATGTGCTTTTCCTTATAACTTGAGCCGTAATTATTTCGCCCAGGCCCCCCAGTTCTCTCTAACACAAAGTGGGATATGGGTGCCGGAACCGGCGTATGGCAGCTTTGAATGAGTCTGGCCAGCAGAAGGAATTGGGAGCTTCAGTCTCTCAAGAAAGGCAGCCGCTCCCAGTCCTGAGTTCCCAGCTCAGTGAGACTTGCTACTCCTTACCTTGCACAATGTATCGCAGACCAGTGAACACTGCGCCTTGTTTAGGTGTTAGTGTCTCCCACCACCTCTGATATGAACAGGAACACCGCCACCTGGGACATCACACTTAGCAAGCGCGGACCTCAGGTGTAGCAACAGCACGCTCACAGATTGCTGCCTCACTGTACCACTCTGAATCAGGACTGTTTGTAAGCTACATACATTTTAAATAAAATAATAATTGTAATTATATTTTTTATAGCATCTCTCTGTTGGGTTTCTCAGAGCGGCTCATGAATATCACTTGTAAATTAGCCCCGTAATGTTTTATGAACTAGGTGATTATTATAATTATAATTATGATGATGATGTAGGTAAATTATGGCACAGAAAGAGTAAGTAACCTGAGGAAGATCAAATAGCAAGTGTTGAATTGCGAAGCAGATCCCAGAAATAATCCTGACTCACATTTTCAATACAAATATACAATGAAATTAAACAAGGTCCATAAAAGCTAGATTAGTACTTTCAAAGCATGTAGCTGCATTGTATTTACTCACTTTTAAGTCTCATATCAAGTGCTATCTACACTTGTTCAGACTTATACGAACATTTTTTTCCTACGTACGTATGCATGCGTGTAAAAATGATGAAAAAGAGAAGGCTGGAATATGCCAGGAGGAAGAATACACATACAATAACTAACTGAATTTTAAAACACTGCACAGCAGGGAAAAATACTAATTATAATTACAGAAAATTGGTACATTCCAACATATTATACACAAAAAGGATCCCAAATACAGTACCAAGATGCCATAATCCTGAATAACAGAGGTTTGGGATTCGTGCTGATTACTTGTCTGTCTTTGAAGTACACTAAAGGTCATCCTCAGACCTGAAGATCGCACTTCAGGCCCACACTGCTGACATGCAGGCCATATAGTTGTTTCTTTTCTTTACCTCTTTATCTCCATAGTCCCTACAATTCCCTTTTTAGGAGCCTTTTGACTTTTTTTGTGTGTGTGTCTGCTACTCTTTTCTAACCAGCTGCTCCCTCAATTCCTCTGTAATTAATCAGTCTTTCGTGCAGCTTTGCCGATTCGGAGTAAGGCTCTCGCTACAACAAAGAAACAAATAAGTTTCCATTTCAATGTCTTATTCAGTATCGGTTGCATGCATGCCGCAGAAACAGTCTGCATCAGTAGGACACCAGTAGGATGCAGTAGGACACCAGTAGGATGCAGTAGGACTCCTCCGTTTCAGCTGACCACCACGATTTCCCCGGGCCCCTCTCCACTAATTCTCAATGGTCCCTGGAAGATACAGCTCTCTTCCAAAATGGCCCAGCTTGAGCCAGATGGCTGGAGAGCATCTCTTCCCAGACAAACCAGTATCTGCGACCAGACCTGGGACCAGATGGTTCTTCAGGTGGGCAGAAACACTCAGGACTCTGTGCAATATCCTTCCTGTTCCCATTTAAATTAACGGAGCCAGTTCTGTGATCTGGACTCTAATTCCTTCTGGTAGTGGGGAGGCAGGTGAACAAAGTAGAAGGGCACAGCGGACTCACCATCATGTTGGGAGAGGGGTGGGGTAAAAAGCAGACTGAAGATAAAGGGGAGAACAGTAATGCAGCAACAATTCTAAAGTAATACTGCCTCAAAGTGCAGGGAAAAAGTCTCAGGTTTTCTTCAAAGCATCTCTACCTTTTCTCATCAGGAATTATGCTTCCCACATGATCTTAAGTCCTTCACGACGGTGCCGGAGAAATTCAGTGACACTCTGGCCACTCAAACATATCCTGGAGCTCATGGAGGCACGCTGAAAGCATAGCTGGGCTAAGAGCAGCAAAGGACCACAGACCTTTGGAAGTGGTGGAAGAGAAAGGATGAGGGACACTGCAGTGGCAGAGGGAAATCAAACCCACCTTGAGCCTAGATTACTTCCAAAGCACCCTAGGAAGTCAGCTAGCAAGGTCAGCTCACAACTTTCAGGCATCCAGCAGGATGCTGGATGTGTCGAAACAGTCTAAACAACATGACAGGGTTTAGGACTGAGGGTTACTAAGGGAATGCCTGTATTAGATTATTCGATTTTCTTTAATTTAATACAGCGAGATGAAATCAGAGGCACTGTCTTTGACACCACCATTTTAGGTAACAAAAGAGACGGGAATGTTGAAGACACCAGTCCCTAGTGTCAGGTAATGACCTGACCTAATATTTCATCTGAAGTTGGCAGACTTTGACTGAATGTGATTATCAGGACATTGACACTCTATAAGGAAATGTCAATTAAAAACATTCTTTTACAGAAATTTCAGAAGTTTTAAAATGCTTTTCAAAATTGACAGATTCCTTGTTTTAAACTATTTTTTCTTTCTCCCCTCCAAGTCCCATGTTCTTCAAGTGTATTAAAAAAGGAAATGTGTTTAGGGAGCATGTTACAACACGATTTTGCAATTATAAATGATAAAAGAAACAACATGACAAAGAAATAACAGACATCTTTTATGAAAAGAACAAGCTAGTAGCATGAAAAACTTAAAACACTTGGTCTCGAACCAGGGCACGTATTTAGAAGACTACATGAGAACTGCTTCCTTTAAGAATATGTAAATGTGGATCCCAGAAAGACAGCAAACCTTTACTATGTTGACAAGAAATGAAAAAAAAAAAAAAAAAAAAAAAGAAGATAAATAATTCAGTCAACAACTAAACAGCATTGACCATTATCTACACAGCCTGGACTGAAGAGACTGACACTGAGAAAAATAAGAATTTTTTGGGACCATACGGAAATGCCAGAATATTGGTGGAAAAAAGATCTATATGTGAAATGCCAGAATACTGGTGAAAAAAAAGATCTATATGTGAAGGAATTGCAGCAGACTGCACCAACTTCTAGATAAAATTAAGAAGAAACAATTTTCTTAGTGAGGTAAAAGCATTTCTGGGGGTTGGATCATGTTTGTGGGAGAAGCATCTGTAAGCTTCCACTGCTATTGCATGAACAGTACTTGCTCTTTAGGGAAGAAGGCATCTCCAACCTCCAGCATTGACTCTGGGACATCCTTCAAGCTTGTGGATATTCAGATATTTAATTTATTTACTTTCAGATACAAAGTTCACTTTAAGGCTATGGGATGTGACAGGAGCATCTGAACAGTAACAAAGAAAGCTACGGCAGGAGAGCAGAAGAAATGTAGAGTTGAAATACTGGTTCAAGCGTACAACAAATCAGATGTTAGAACAAGAAAGTACAGTGGTAACTGCCAACAGATACAAATACTGCTTGTTAAAAATATTAAATTGAGGACTTAACACTGGTTTATGAGTCAGAGACTAAGCACAGTGTAAGCCTGAGCTACCATGTACGTTCCCTTCAAACCATTGCCTCAGCAGTAAAATCCCTAACATACCCTGAAAACTTTGTTGAGTACAAAAGTGCAATGCAATGCCAGCTGGTAATACCAGCTCTTGGGGTAAGTTTTGAAACTGCAGTCCCTCTTTCCAGCTTTCGTTACTAATTCCAATTTTTTTTAAAACTTTTTTTGTGTGTGTGTGTCTCACAACACATTCAGATGCTTCTTTTCCTCTGTTTTTCCCCTCTTGCTCCTCTAACATCTCTCTTCTGTTCCATTCTTGTGTTTATTCTCTTCTCCCTTCCCAGTTTTGCCTATTTTTGGCACTTTTCTCACCAAGGCCTCTTCACATTATGCTTGTCTTACCCCTGTCCTCTCCATTGTTCCCTCCCTCCCCTGCCCAATCACCACCTCCAGGTACGAGCCACTTCCTCACCAACATGCCATCTCAAAAAAAGGATGGAGATGTGCCAGAGAGTGAAGAAAACACAGCACCCAAATCCCAGAAAAGTGGATGGGTGTCCCACTGGGCAGCAGGGACAATACCTAGATAAGATGCCAATTCCTTTGCCCCACCGCTGCTGGGAAGAGGGAGGATATTTGGATTCCTATCTCGATATTGTCCCTGGACCCATCTCAAGGCATCTGCTTATCAGCCTGAAGCTAGTAAGACATCTAATAAATTTGAAGCTGCCTCCCCACACCCTCTAGCAGTTGGCAGGAAGGAGTATTTTCTGTCTCACATGCCAAATAACCTACTGAAAAAGACTGGATTTCGTAGCAAAGGATACTTCTTATCCAGGAAAGTTTCTACTTGCCACAGGCGTTTCAGTTTTGCAGACCACGATTAAAAAAAGCCTTTTAATGGAGAATGTAGCACCAGTATCAAAACAGAAAACTCTCAATAAGCATACAGAAACACTGAAAGAGATCAGATTTTCACCACCAATAGTAAGCAAGAAGTTAGTCTTTAAAAAAAAAAAAAATCCCAAAGCTGAAATATTTTTTTTTTTTTTTTTTTTCTGGAAGAACTGAATTAAGAGAGAGGAAAATGATGTGCTACACTCCCTTTTTGTAAATTAAATGTAGCAATCAATGCAAAAGAAGAGATTAATGAAACATAATGGACAAGAGAGGTTGGAAGACATAAGATATTACTATAAGCTTGTCATGGGTATTGTACAGGGAATACAGGACTACACAGAAAAAGAACTGCTACATGTGAATGCAATTAGTGGTAATATTCAGAATCCAATCATAACAAGGAGACTTTGTCTATTAAATCCTTATTTTTGGTGGAAATCAACAAATGAAAAAGACTAAAACCAGAAACAATTATAATATATTTGGTTTATGAAGTGTTGATGCCATTTCATAGAACTACACCATTTCAGAAGAATGCATTTCTTGAGCAGGGGTGTGGCGTGGCACTTGAAACTACCAATGGTGTGGTAGAAACATGCGGAAGATGTACTGTCTCCTCCTTTAATAACACCGAAACTCTCCAAACGCATATGCAATCTACATATAAGTATACAAAATCTGTGCCCTGTTCCTGTAGCTGGCTGGGTGTATATTAACTCTGATCAACATACAGCAACACTGGCTGTACAGCTTGCTGCACAGCGAGCTGGTGCCTAGCAGTGATCAGTGATACGCTGCTCAGACACAGGTCTACGTAACGTCTGGAAATGCCTCGCATCTATGCAGTGGGTGCCGTAGGAAGCAGAGCTTGGGGCTGCCTGCACGCAGCTGCACACACGTACCCAAGAGGGACAGAACCTCACTCTAAAAATCACACATACACTGTGGGACAATGGGATGAGATAGCGGGTATCATTTGGGATCAATTGCTGCAGCAAGTTCTCCTGATGACAAAATGCAAGACTGCTGAAGAGATGCTATGATGCAGGTATTACAGAAATTAGAGAAACCCGTGACAGAGTTACAGTCCCCTTGAAACCAATGGCACCAGTATTTTGTCCAAGGCTTTTGTTATCTCAGATAAAGAACCTGAACCCTAGCCTACACAGAGAAAGAAAATTCCCTTGCCTTAATGGAGATGACCTCTTCCAGGCTGTTTGTGCAAGGGCTAGGGGCACAGTTAACTCAGACTGTTTATAAATTTCACAAAGGAAAAAGCAACATTCAGAGGAAAATATGACCAGAGAAGGCCACATTCCAGAAAGATGCATACTGGGATATTGTTTAGCAATGCTTCAGTGAGTCACTGCGACGAAACAGGAGAACTACTACCCAGCTGAGCACTCGGGGTACACACAGAAAGTGTGCCTTGGAGGGGAGGGGTGGTGGGAGCAGATGTGTACCAGCACGATAAAACTGTGAGGATGAAGTAATTAACTGAAGTAGGATGGGGAGTCATACATAGTGAAGAGGGATGAAGAACCTCATAGTCTGCTTGATCTACAAGTGCTATGCCATTTTGCTCCCCCAGTCTGTCCAGCTCAGCGGGGAACTTTGGTCTGTAGCTGGTCACTGTTCAGTTTGGCCTACTGGGCTGAATTTTACCAAAGAAGTTGGTTGGAACTGGAAAAGTTCTGCAATGGAAACAGCTACCATATCCCTTCCCTTTTTCTTCTCTTTTTTAGTAGCTTGCAAAGTTTGCTTCAGACTTGAGCAAACTCTGAGACAGTATTTTTGTTAGCTTATAATGAAGTCTTACCTCTTCCCCATCAAGAATTTAATTTCCCTATTTATCATTAAAAAGAATTATGTTGTCAAGCTTGATTTACTGGGCAAAGAGAGGAAAACTGAAGACCAGACCCAAAGGGAGACAACACAATTAACTGCTTTTCTCTCCGGTGTTAAATGGAACAGAAGCATAAGATTTAGGGTGCAATAAGAATACAGCTATATATATATATGCATATGAAATACATATAGTACAGAAGAAAAAAATCTTGTTGTTGAACCTACATGTATTGCGAATGTGAAGCTGGATTTTTCTGACACTTTGGCTTACAATCATTATGTGTTAGTATGAGAAACACAATTTCCCCTTAGAATATGTAGGAGACACTAAAAGAGCAAGGAGCCTGTACTGAAACGTGTGTTCAGTACCCATTTGAGTTTGAGTGACACTACATTACTCCAGCTCGTAGCACTGGCAGGTATATGAATTTTAATGACATTTCAAAGTCAGTTTAATAACATTAAAGCAATATTACAACTCAAAACCTGTAAAGGCAAGTGGTATGTCAAAAGACTGCCATTTAAAATCAAAAGGTTGTTGCCCCCACCTCCCATGGGCCTCCTTTAAAATTCTCTTCTTTTGAACACATTTAATACAAAATAAAGTCTCTTAAAGCACTTCTAATGTTGTTTTCCCCAAATAATGTGTCTACTCCTACATAAGATATATATTGAAGAGATTTTAAGCAACAACCACGAAATGCTACAAAAATTATAGGTAATGACACACCTGTATAAATGGGCCAATAAGAGCTACTTGTTCACATAACACTTTTTCTTTTGATCACATATATGCTTTTCTTTGAATTGTTGGAAATTAAGCGACACAACCCTGATTTAAGAAGATTATCTATGGCCAGTCTTTTGATATGTGCACCTGATGAACAACAATTACCTACAACAACGTTTTGAAGTGCGAATAAAAGTGATATCCAAAAAGGTCTTCTCTGCTTTCTAGGTTGCCATAGGAATAAGATACAAGGTTCCTTAGCTCACCTCCAGATGCCTTTGACCTTTCTTTCAACTTTTCTGCAGCCATTTCAGTGTAGCTAGGAAGTTCTGACATCTTCACTCCAGATCGAGCTTCTGCTATTAGCTGACGAGCTCTCTCTCTCAGCTGCCGACGCCGCTCTTCATCTTGCTGCTAAGATATATTGAACAGTTGCCAAGTCAGTAATTGACAGAAATGCAATTTCATTCTCAATCTGATCATCATGATAGTAACTGGTTTACAGCACGGTGCTTGGCCCACATTATAAATAGGATGCTCGGTATCAGTTGGGTGTCACACCACAATTTTTAAAGACAGCCACGAATCAGATATTTTTAAAGCATTCCCCAAATTATTAGTGCATTAGAAACTTAATAATTTACAATTTAAAGCACTTACAAATTACGTTCTAGAAAAATACATTGCTGAAAATTCTCAGAAACTTTTGTCTCAAAGTAATAACTACAAAAACTTTCACTGTGGCTACAAAAATGGTTTTACTAAATTGAATTACTCATTTGAGTAATATTCTCTCATAGCACGGAAATGAGAAGCCAGATGTTGCTCTCAGTTACTCCACTCACCAAGCTGATTTCTGAGTGCAAAGTAACATTGAATCTGCGGCATGGAGGGGAATCTGATCCTTGGACTTCAAAATGGATGTCTTTTTTTTTTTTTTTTTTTTAATAAAATAAACTAATGAAAATGAATGAAAGAACAATAGATGCCAGAGCAGAAAAGACTTTGCCTCACTTTGAAACACACTATCGCTGAGGGTTTTGGTCAGTAATTTAAAACGATCTTGTGGGAATCATCCCAGGTAGTGTTGTTCTCCTAAAGCCTGTAACTATCTTAGAAGCACTATAACATTTCCGTTATATAAATGTGCAAAGCTCTATAACATGAAATTTTGGAAAAGACTAACCCACCACAATATAAAAATATGAATAAAAAAGGTGTGTTTAAACATATCTATAGGAATACATTAAAAAGTCTGTTTTCATCTTAAAAATACGATTTTTTCGAAGTTAGGAAAAAGCCGAGTTGTCTGTTTCCCCCATCCCCTCAATATTGCAAGCACTCACAAACGCAACAAAGTCAGCGCTTGGCTCAAAGTCAAATTTGCCTACGACTTCATATGTTGACATAACGAAGAGGATAAAACCCAGGTAGGCGCAGCTGACCTTCACTAAGTGGAGTAGCACAAAGTGCCTAATTTTGGAGAGCAGTCTTGGCAACCTTCCCACCATCCCAGCAACTGAGCATTCCACACCTGCAGATGCTGGTAAGGGCTGCTGCTAAGTGCTATTTAGTTTAAGCAATCATTAATAAAACAAGCACAAAATACTAATTAGGTACATTTTACCCATTTCCATGTAAATTGTTTGTTTGTAGCTATTTACTCATCATTGTTCTCGGCACAATAGAAGAAATGCAAATGACTGAATCAGAATGCAGCCCTAATGGGACTTTCTGTTTATAACCATTAGCCCAGAGGTGTGCTGTAATTCAATCCTCAAGCAGCAAGATTTAGCCTCATTAACAGCTTGCATGGGCAGGTTACAACTCATAAAACCCTACAGTAAACAAAGTGTATGGACACAGCACGGTATCTTGTGCCTGAGTGACAGAATTCTGATTCCCTATCAGATTGCCTTGATTTACTTTTCTACTCATGTCCTTACCCTATAAAGACAATTTCGCCTGGGCCCTGCGAGTCCTGCAGCAGGATGCACGGCGCTTTGTTTGCTTTCTCACCCTGCAACTTCCCAGAAGGTGCAGAGCAACAGTTCCATCAAAACTTATTTGTGGAAGTACACATGAGAAAGACAACTGGAAAGCTCCCCCTGCTACTGTGCACTATAACAGATCAATTTAATTTAATTTATAGACAGCCAGCTGACACAGTGACCGATTTTATTCCAACCCACGGCATTAGGTAACATTAATTACGTTTAATTTTACATGAAGTAAAACTGCTCAAATCTCTAAGACTTGTAATTCCCGGTATAGATGAACTTGCAGTTTTGAGTTAAATGTCTTTTAAAAAGCAATGTGCAATTTTTTTTTTTTATTAAGATTCCCGTGTGGTTTAATGTCAAACTGCTTAATCTACTAGTCCACACATAAAATAAGGCCGGTTACGTGTTTGTGACAAATATGCCCTACACTGAGCAGGCTGATGCTCCTCTCTCCTTTTCTCCCCTCCTCCTGCAAGAGAACACGAATCCTGAATTATTAGCATAGTCATTAACATCCCGGGAATCTCCGAGCAAACACAGATTATTGTGGCTTGTGTTTGTGCTGATTAAGCCAATCATCACCAGCGGATAAGAGAAAACCAGCATATTTATTGCTTAAATTCAATTCGTCTATTTGAACCATCGATTATTGAGCTTGGCAGAGGAAACGCTGTTGTAAGGAACGACGAAATTTCAAGCAGAAAAAGTACGTAAACTGCAGCGATTAAGTTTGGAGTTACAGAACAATTATTAAAAAGCAAATCAACCCCCTCTGGATTTTGGATAGGAAAGTGTTCGGAAGAGGTCCGCAGGCTTGAGCATACATATTCTCCTGTCTGGAAAAAAAGCAAGGGGACGGAGGAGTTAAAGCCCACAAACAGAAGCTCTGCACCAAGAAAGGGAGATGCACACACATGCGGCGATTTTTTTCCATTCCAGTTCAAATCTTGAAGAGAAAACTGGGTAAAATCTTTCACCCCTCTGCCATGAACCTGACATGCCAAAGCAACATGAAAGTTTACCCGGTCCCCCCCCACCAATTACTTTGCGACGGTCTAAAAATCTGCCACACGGATGCACAGCAAGTAAAACTTCACCATTTAAGGACAAACTCTTCAAGAATAAGTAATGTAATTCCTTGTTTCCCTCCTATAAAAATGTATTGGTATGCAATTTTTATATTTCACAGTTCACCGACATCTCGGCAAGCTTTCTTCCACTGCTTCAATGGTGCTACTTTTAATTTTATCCTCCTTAGTCCTAGTAATTAAAGTGATCAGCAGTGGCATCCCAACGGCTTTGACACAGCTACAACCCCCTAGCAGACTTCTGCTTTTAAGGGGAATGGGAAGAAAAAGGACTGGAGTTTCATTTCACTGGAACAAGAAAATCAAGCTTCTCCAATCCTCAACTTTATCCAATTGTTCTTTCAGCAGTCTTTGGATCTTAAGAAACAAATAAAAACGGCTGCCGTTAGGGGGTCCTTTTTGTACTTGCCGCAGACGTCAATGGCTGACATTACTTTGGCCAAAAATGATGCCCTGGATTTGTGAAGGTGAATTACGACGTGAAATGCTGTCAGAGCAGTTGCCGAGGTCAGTGCCCGTCCCGTGACGCTGATCAGCATCACCAGCAGCTGAGAGCTGACCAGCTCAACGAACAGCGAGCATGGCAGGGTCCTGCAGGGGGAAGAAAACGCACCCCCATAAAGCCCTTCTCCTCAAATCACCAAAAATTCTGCAATCTCCTCTCATTTTCAAAAAAAAAAGAAACAAAACCCTAAAACGTCTGCCAGGGATTTTCAGCTGTCCTTTGAGAGAATTTTGGGACGATCCAACCTCAGTTTGCACAAGTAGTCTGATAATGAATTACCCTTTCCCTATAAAAAAAAATCCCGCGAGCTGTATTTATTTGATGTTTAAAAGCAAAATTCTTCACCGTGTTCGGGCTGGGGGGGGTGCGTAAGTTAAAGATTAGTGATACTCCTCAGCACCAAAATTACACCAGCGTTATGCCTAACGGGGGGAGCGATTCACGTAGCTGTAGGTTTCAAAATTGTCCGTGGTCTGCCCCGACATCTAAGAGAAAGAACTTGACTGCCACCTCTTTCATCATCAGACAGGAAGAACGGCTCTGTTATTAGCCATTCAGAAAGAAAAAGACTTCTGTGCTTGTCCAGAGGCAAGGATTACCAAAATGTACCTATTCAGTTCGTACAGAAGACAGAATAAAAATAAAAAAAAATAAAATTACATGAGCTTTAAAGGTTTGGGCAGGCTGGGTTTTACTGTGACCTTGATCGGCTCTTGTTTGAGTAAATAGGATTTGGGATGAAACATTAAAACTGTTTAGCAGATCTTTTCAAACCATTTCAAACTTTTCTTATGTTGGTTTATAATATAACCAGACATGCTTGTAAATGGCCACACCTGCTCATTTCTCTGGGGATGGCCTGATCTCTGCCTTTTCTAACAAAGAAAGGACGGGGGGAAAAAAATCAGCCTTTCTTGTTGCAAAACAGAGTGGAAAGTCAAAATCTTTCTCAAGTTTGTCCCATCTGGTCAGATTAAATCTTTGATCACCCTGGGGACCACATTTCTGTTTGGTCTCTACTACTGTTTCAGAACAGCTCAAAATACACAGGTAGCAAGCAAAATATGAATCGTGCAGGACGCACACGATGTAAACAAAATTGCATTGGGTTTGCATTTTGGTATCTAGTTGGATTGTAGGAAGGCCTCAGCAACGAAAAGAAAGACAAACATCTTAGATATTTTCCATCTTCTGCTTGGTGTCTGCATTGGCTGCCTTAGTACCAATAAACCAGATGCAGCTTGAAAATATTTTGCATAAACATGTGATATCACAAAAACTATCAAATCACTTGTCATACAGAAGAAGCTTACAATCTGTATCACTGATTGACTAATGAGACAAGACAGAATGCAAACAGAAGTAGCCCAAAGTCCAAAACTGGAAGAATCACCATATCATAGCAAAGATGTCCACTTTAGGAAAAAAATAAAAATAAAAGTAAAAATAATAATGATAATAATAAAAAAACAAACTTTCAGTAAAATGTGGTTGTGTGGCTGCAAAATGGAAAATGACTCCCTAAACCTAGAAAGTATTTTAAAAGAAACGTTAGCCACAATATATATGTATGTTTAATATCACCTATTTTGTTCTGCAAAACCTACAATTCATTCGGTGCAGTATTTCTGGTGTGAAGAATGCTGGCTTTAGACAAATAATCCATTGATAATTTAATTCTTTGTGTCATTGTGAAACGGATAAATTCTTAGTTTACAGAAAGAAAAAATATATATATTTGGAAAAAAAATAAAAGACTGGCTGACTAAGTAAGTATCACCTTGTGCTACATCCAAGGCCTCTTGCTGGTTGTCTGGCTGCTCTTTTGTAGGCAAAAAAGAGCTGAACGCTCTCTGGCTCCTTAGATCTGGCCCAACAAATGCACTGCCAGTCATGCACATGGATCCAGCTTAAAACCCAGTGTGAGCCTAAAAGAAGCTAGTCAAACTGGCACCTACTCATGCAGAAGGAGATAGATTTGTCATGACAGGCTGATTATTCAATGTAAAGAAACAGTTTAGCTTTTCTAATCTGGTACAAATACATCTTTCTCAGGGAAAAAAGTAAAAGGTCTAACAGTTCAAGTATTTAAAGTAAAGAAACCAACAAAAAATTGTAACGTCAAAGTGAACCATAGGTATTTGTGCTGGTGCATTCTGCAAAACAGCCCCGCAGTTCTATTCAGATAAATAAGATTTAACCCATTTAACCCCTTAGGAGCTGCACAGCTCCGGGATGACCAAGGCAAGCATTTCTATTTCACACTGCACTTGGCCGTATGGCAAGTTTTAAGGACAGCCTGAAACATGTAATTCCAAATCCACACTTTGTGTTTTCACCCTCCTCTCGGTCGCCTGCGCTGATCCCAAGAGCGATGCTCTGCCGGCGAGCAGTGCTACGGCAGCGCTGCTCACGGAGAGCTGAGAACGACCATCGAGAGAGCAGATCTGAAACAAAAGCAACAGCAAAGCCCTCCACTAACTTCTTCCCTGGAATTTTCTCTGCTCATGCAAGTTTGTGCTCTCCCTCGTACGTGTACCGTAATTAAGGACAACAATCACCTGAGGTGTGGGGCTCCCAAAGCTCGTTATGCCTGTCACCATGATTGTCAATGCTATTGGCATTACCCACAAACAAGGTCTCAAAAGCTGAAAAATATTCCAAAATTGTGCCGTCAGACAGGGCATAAAGTCGGATCTGGGATCAATAGTCTGAAGGCGGTTCTTTCGGTGCTTTTCAACAACCTAGTTACAGACAGAAGTGAAAGAAGCTGCTTACTCATTGTAGGAGTCAACATTTGTAGAGTTCCACTTAAGGGATTTTCTCTTGTGTAAACTTGACTTTATAATTTAAAAAAAAAAAAAGTCGCGTTATGAAACAAAGAGTTTTGGCAAGTGGATCGGATGCGTAAGCTTGAGAGCAGCATCTTTCAGACTGCCATCCTGGGAAGCTTCCTCCTCGTTCGGGCAACGGAAGGACGTGCCCTCCTAAGGAATGCTTTACCAGCAGCCCAGCAGCGCGGAGCAGAGCGTGTCTGGAAGTTTCCCCCCCCTTTCTCTTAATTTTCGGGGGAGGGTGGCGGGATCACAGCCCGCTGGCATGTGCTCAGAATGTAAAGAACGAGTGCAAACCATCCGCCTTCCCGGATCCAATTTTCCTGTGTTTTTTTTTTTTTTTTTTTGAAAATGTCCTGCAAACTGCTGGCAGCTTGTTTTTAATGGAAAATACCAATCGCCTAGGATCTATACCTAGCCTTTTGCCAATAATGAGAAAACTTCACCTTCTGTCCCCAGCAATTCTTAGGAAATCTTTTGCTGTTATTCCTACAAATCCAATTACAGATTGTTGAGTAGCTAGTGGAGTAAGCTTATTGAGGAGTGTCACATCACTAAGTCGTGCGTATGTGTTTCAGTTTGTAATGTGGTCTGAGCCGCTGTAGAGGTGTCAACTTAAAATGCAAGTAAGTAGCAGAACAGGGCTAATCCCAGCCACTACTCCCCTGCAGCCAAATTGTAGCGCAATGAATGACAGTGGAAATGCAAAGATGCCACTGTGCTTATCACACACAGCCAGATGGTGGACCTGGATCAATGCACACATGCCACGATCAATGCATTTGATAAAGAATTAAGAAGAAAACTGTACATGTTATCAAAGAACTTGTACATGGCATAATTATGATTCTGCATGTGCTTACTGATGATATTGGAGACTCAGAGGCAGGTGATAATGAAACTGATAGGAAGAAATAGCTTAAAGGCTACAGCATATGGCCTCAGCACTAAGAAATCTTGTCAAATAGTTCAGAAAGCTTTTTTAACTGTTATTACAGGCTGCTCATAGTGCAAGCTGGTGGCAACGTTTTAATTTTTTTTTTTTAAATCTGAAATGTCAAAAAGTTACAAAAGCTATACTTTTCAGAATGGCTCAGAAAATAATTAAGACGCTGCTGTGTTTTAAACACAGCAAAAAAAATTACAGGTAGAGTCAGCGCTCACAATTTTTGGTGGTGGTGGTTGTTGGGCATTTTTTAAGATACCTAATTACATCTTCCCTGAATCCGTATTTTTTAGACTTTTAGGGGGCTTGTGGCGGTTTAAGGAATGTGTCTGGGTAACAATTTGCATTCATCGTGCCAATTTGTACAGATGCAGTTTTGATATTATTTCTCATCAGATGTACAGTATTTCCCTGTTACCATTTGTACTCTGTCAGCTGTATTACAGCTACCCTGGTTGCCACAGAAGGTAATTAAAAAATTGTGGAAAATGGTATAAAGTAATAAAAAAAAGCATATACATTTATAGTGTATAAAAGATACCTAAAATACAAATTCTCATGCTCCAGTTGATAGATGAGCTGTCTAATCAACGCCTGGACGTAACTTAAGTGCTCTCATTAGTGTGAAGACCTTCAGGCTAAATAAGGCTAAATCCCTTAAAAATTGCTTCTGCAATAGAAAAATCCCCCTTACCATTTTCCTCTGCCTAAATCATATCAATTAAAAAGAGAGAGAGGGAGGGGGAGAGAGAGAGAGGCATTTTCACATGACTTTGTTTTAGCTGACACTCCAAAAACTATCTCCTGAATCCAATTTAAAATGTTGCAGCAAAAAAAGTTCATTAGCAATTAAAGAAACAAAAAATCATGCAGAGTTCAGTTTCTCTTTCACTTTAAACTTGGATCTTTAATCAGTGCTAAGGCATATAATGCCCATTCAATCCTCTACCTTCACTTTTTTTTTTTTTCCAACCCCAAATATTTAATCAACAGTGCCCACTGCGGTTTTACATTTAAATTTTATAATTTATCAAAACGAGCCTCTGGAAGGAAGAAGCACGTATTTTACTGAGTTTGTTTGCAGTGTGCCCCCCCAACCCCAGAATTTCAATTTGTACTGACAAACCATTGGGTATTAAATGCTAAAGGCACGCAGAGCGCATAAAGAACTGATGGCTTGATTAGCTCTTGTGGTGCGATTGAAGGAGCTGTCTCTCTCCCCGATTCTCCATTTTGAGAAACACTTTGATCTCTGTTCAAGTCAATTCATGAACATCAACTGACAAGACTGCATGAAACACCCCAATGGTTAGACCCAAACTCGGAGCAAACTATTTGGTTTCATTAAGGCTTCAGGAGAAGTGACCAGTGACAGTCCTTTCATTCAGAAGCCAACAGGCAAGTGACTATTTAAACTTTAATGTGCACAATGTACTGCTGAAGGCCACTACACCTATAGTCGGTCACTCAAGGATGAATGCCCGTACCTACTATTTTGTGACATGTGAACTACTAAGTGCAGCTGCAGGCTCATTAATGCCTTTGCCGAGAGTTGTTTTCACCACCAAAGGGATGACTCTCCGTATTTCTCGTCTGAGAAAGGAGTGTATCGTCAAAGGGAGGCAGAGCAGCACGCACTGCATAAAACCCAGTTATTAAAAAAGATCAAATTTCTTAACGCAGTAATTTACTACGTGTTTACACAAATGGAGAAGAAATACTATTCATTCCAGCTGAAAATATAAAAGAAATTGAATCCCACCACCAACAAAACGCAGGGTGTTTGGTCGGTTTGAGAGCTTTGCTACAGTAAACTATTTACATCACTCCCCCCCCGGCCTTTTTTTTTTTTTAGCTGCCCTTTCCAAAGCGTCCCACTTCAAAGAGCTGTTTTTTGCTCCGGTTCCTGTCAATGCAGGTCAGAAACACCAGAGTGGAAAGTGGCTGCAGTGCCGTGGCACAAAGAGTCTCTGCGGCCGAAATCAAACAAAGCCCAATTAAACTGATCATAACGTCCCAGTGAACACAAGGAAGCTCACCTGGTATTTCTGGACTTCTTGTGTGAATTCCCAACTCTACTCAGTACTTGGTACTATAATTACCCTGACCAAAATACTGTGAAATTACTGCTCTGATCTACTAATGGCTGCAAAAAATCAAGCCGTTGTGGTTTCATGCCAAGGGGCCGTAGCAAGGTGGCGCAATGCTTTCCGACAGAGACGACAACTTCTAAAAACTCAAAAGGGAAAATTAACGGGATGTGGTTTATGTTGCCAAGGCCTGTTCATTAATTACCAATTTAATCACTGCTGGAGGCATGACATTACAAAAATCTGGCTGAAAGTTCTAATAGATTATGAAGACCACCTAAGAAGAGTGACCAAGAAATGTACAAAACAATTAATACTGTTTCACTGCTATCAAAGACACTCAGATTATTTTACATCAAGTGAAGCAAAAGAATTAGTAGCTTCACAGTGCCACCACTAGGAACTGTAAATACAATGGCACACAATTAGTAATGCACATGTGACTTTTCGTTCAAGGCATATATCCTTGGGAAAGCCAGAACATGATAAGGAGAACAAAAGAAACATTTTTAAATGAAATGAATAAAGATTTTAACTCTACCCTCGTGCATGCTGAGCAATAACAGAATAGGCGATGCAAAATACAGCTCTAAGTGATGGCGATATCATCCTGGGATTCACAAACAGCATGTACTGAACATCCACACAGAAAACGTCCACAGTTATTAGCAGCAATATAAAAAGAGCATTCGAGATGCTAAGAAAGCCGGGTCTCGCCGCACACACAAAAGAGGGGCTCTGAAACACTGTGATCTTTTTTTTTTTGCTAATGTTTATAATCAGAGAGAAAATGGTTCAAGTTTTTGAACTAATGTTGTTCAGATGATCTGAAAATTCCGTTAATAAATCGACAGCATATTTTCTGGGAGCATGCAAGTTAATGCAATGGCTGCAGACCTTGAATTTACATACATATAACAAACAACCGCGTATTTATATTTAGATGCTTAACTGGTGTAAAGAGATGCAGCTTATGGAAATAACAGCAACAAAATTCAGCTGAGAATCTCAAGCATTTATATACAAAACTCAAACTGTATAACATTTGCCTTGCATTATCAAAGGTTACACTTTAGTCATGAAATCCCTCCTGGTATAAAACTGACAATGCATACTAATTCTTCTTAGAACTACATCTACTTGCACTAATTGATTTATTTCCCCAGCTACATCAGGGGGTTGTCCATATCATTATTTTTATACAGTGAAATATCACCATTTCATAGAAGGGAAGTATTTAAACGGATCAAATACAAAGTCAAAAGACATAGAACCTTCTTGGAAAGTTACAGAGTATTTTTATTTTTCATGTATTGAGTAATGGTAAATAAAACAACTTGTTTCTTCTTGCCATCAAGGAAATGCAATCAGGCTATCTCAACCTTAGCATATCATTATAAAGAAGTAAATATCAGTTCAGTTGTGTTTTTGAAGTGTTCAGTCAGCAGGTCTAACCTTCATTTAAGGAAAAGTATATTGTTAAAACAGCTATAAAACTTGGAATGCTCATGAAATGTAAATACTATACAGCATAGTCTTATCAGCTTAAACCATATTTAACCACTTTATAGTGGCATACAGACAAGATATATAAATGAACAACAGGGAATAAGTTACCAAAGCTCAGGGATTACCAAAATAATGTTCAATCTTTTTACCAATTAGATGGTAACTGCTTCTTTGTAATCTCAGGCAGATCTAGTGATCATATCTAAATCTGGTCACAATTATCAGCATGACAGGCTAGTCTTTTTTCAATCAATATTTTCCAATTAATATTAAAAGACCAAGGTTGCCATCCACAAAGTCCTCCACCTCAATAAATTTATGTTAGATGTTTAATTAATAAAGATCAACTTCTCTCTCTCAAAAACAAAAACAAGATAGGAATAACTTTGGTGTGTTCTCTTAAATGAATTAATACTATCACCTCAATCACAGACATTTATTTTCCAGCTAGGGAGACTGCAAAAAATTCCACTGATGATCTAAGATGCCTTTCCTAATGCAATATAAATAAGGATTCTGGTTTCAGGTATAAATAAAAATTCCTGAATAAAGCTATCTGGTACTCATTTTCAACAACCTGTTAAAATATTTGGAGGAAAGAATACTTGTAGTGCTAACTTGATTTTAAGGCATCTTGCAAATTAAAAAAATCCTTTTTTGTTGCCTACTCTAAACTTGCATTCTGTACCACTTCTGTCCATGTTGACTACAGTATACTTCTTGGTCACATAGCAGAGCAGGACGGTTAGGATCTTATTTGCTCAGAGGAGCCAGCAGATTATTGCAGGACATGATCTATAAATCAAACTGTTTAATAAAGCTTTTTATCTGAGCACTTGTTCAGAAAAATCATGCTTTATTTTTATTTTATTGCAGCTGGAATATACTGTATCTGTGAAACTGTATGCAATCAAAATTAAAGAATATACAAATCCATCTCATCTTAGGTTTTGTCAGTTTCTGGAGCTTTTCTAAAAAGACTTCGATTTCCACCCATCCACTGTGGATGCAAAAACAGTTATCATTTTGCACTCAAATATTTATGAAAACGCAAAGCAATGGGCAAAACAGATTGACACCTGAAGTAGAAAGAGCTTATTAAATATGAATTAGATACAGCTGCAACAAGTCCTTTGAGGAAGTGAGTAATAAAAAGCGATATTCTGAACAGAAAGAAACAATCTTCTGGCATAACCCTTTCCTGCTGCCCTCTGTATACAGACAGTATTTGCATGGTTGGAGGTAACAGCTTTTTGGTGAGGTGCTTTGTGTCTCCAAATTCTACTACAAAAGCTGAATACAGTCCACACTGCTCTTTCACACATTTTTTTTTTATTTTTATTTTTTTAATATTTAGGCAGCTATAGCTGTCGTTAAACTTGAATAAATATGAAATAATGGTAGTAGAGATAAGTAAACCCAAATCTTTCTCTGCAGAAAGCATGCTAGCAACAGTTGCATTTAAGTACAGCAGCAGTGTCAGGACTGCTCTCTGAAAACACTCCTGCAGATTATATTAATGTGGTTTTAGATACTTAGTTTACAAATGGAGTCCCTCACAATTTTTTAGTGTAGTCATCCTCACAATGCTGTCATGAAGAAAGAATTACTGTTTTCCTGTTTCACAAGAGGCAAAAGATAGAGTGGTTCCCTCCAGGTATCACAATATTGAACTCCTGCATCCCAGAACCTGTGCTAGATCCTAAATATGCAAAATCTTTGGCCAAAACCATATGAGGGGCCCAGTCTTGCGCCTAAATTCACTAAGGAGGAATCCTTCGCTCATGCAAAACCCAAATAACTTCAGGAATGATCCGTGGCCCGTGTTAGGAAGACAAACCACAACCTTTCCCAGATGAGCACCATTTCTCACGAATGCCACACTATATTAGCTGTCTGCCTTGCAAAAACAAGTTAGAAGTCTTTGACGCATGCTTTAGGAGATGCCAGAAATAAAACCGCTGGGCATAATCTTCATTTTCATCCCTCTGTGTATCCGTGAGGCCAGAGCCTTGCCGTGGCATGGCCTTTTACTATCCCCTGATACCACCCACCTTCAGCCTAGAGCTGAGCTCTACCCAGCGGTATTCAATACTTTGGTTTATTTTCTCCGTTCAATATATAGACCCATCAATATGTAGCACCATTCTTTACTATACAATATTCAAATCCTGCTCTGTAGGCAGAATTATTAATTTCTTCAAGGGCTTTTCTACAGTGCTCATCACTACGGTATTTAAGCGCCTCAAAAGCATTAATCACATTCCCTTCTCCCAACACCCCGTGGTGGTGTTATTACCCTGTTCTTCGGATGAGAACTGAGACGGAGAGATCCCGCTAAAAGGATCTAACACTGGATGCTCACTCTGGGAAGCCTATTACCTGCTTTTTTCAGCATACTAAGCTTTATGCAGCCCTTTATATGTCTAAAGCACAGCTCCAATTGATTTCCCTGACAGACCCGGATGCTCAGTACATCTGCAAATTAAACCTTCACCTCAAATGGCCATCCAGAAAGGAAGGATGCACAATTAATGACCGCTTGGAGGAATTTTGGTTCAGAAGACTTAGCAGCACTGATGGGGAACTCTGAGGGCAAAGGCAACATTACATTTAATTCTTTCAAGAGCCCTTAACCATGACCTCATCCTTTTGCTCCTTGCAATCTCTGCTTCGCTTGCTGTACACCTTCCATTTTCTGCAGCCAAAAGGATGGAGGTCCTCTGGACAAATAGCCTGCTACATCACCTCAATCCTCTGAGCTAAATGAGACACAGTTGCTTTGAGGAAAATAGTATGTGATCACATAATTAAAGACTGCATCATAATGCATATACACAAAGGAGGTTAATTAAAGTTGCCTGTGCATTTCTTAACTCCTAATTCCATTCTCTGTAATCACACTGACTCCACAGCCATAGCCATTTGAGTTTACAGAGTAAATGACAGCTGCAGTAAATTTCCATTCTTTATGCGGACCAGTCATTAAAGGAGAAAAAGACAAACATTTTGCCACTGGCCTTCGCAGATACTTGCTGACAGTGGAGTTATGCTGAGATTCAACGACTGTGGATTCCACTCCATGTTCTCCAGGCGAGGATTTCCTGCTGGAAAGACCTTTTAGCCCTGCACCTCCTCAGTATTTCCCACTTGTCTTGGACCCCTCTAGCCTGTCACTTTACCAGTTAGGTAGCACACAGCAGCTCCAGCTTCCTCACCTTTCCAGCATCTCATCTCAAGCAAGCCCTGCTGTTAACAACCATCACTACAAGTCTGTATTTTACAGTGTCTGGTGGGAGCACTTATGCCCATCCTTGCACTGCGATATTCATCATGAGAAGAGAGGAGTTAAATAAAAATGACTAAGCTAATAAAAAGGCTCTCCCGGTTAAAAGGTAAGTGATTACAGCTGCTATACCAGATTGGAAATGACAGAAGCATCTCGTAAAAGAGTCACTGCATGCACACCTACATCAAGAAAGCCAGAAGAAAGGCTGAGCTATTTGTAAATCTACCAGGGAGAAAGGCATCCATAAGGGGATCAGTAAGTCTGCTAGTCTGTTCATACAGCTCTTCAGTTAACTCTTCCAGTCTCCAAAAGGCTGCATCAATTTTAAGGACATACCTATGATCCTCCCAACCCATGAGCATGCTTTCAAGCAGTTTCTGACCAATGTAGTCTCTTCTCAGACTTCAAATACCTGCCTACAGGCTTACATACCTCTGTACAGGCTGGCACGCATACAGCTTGCAGATTTAAGCGTTCTTGAGAAGCACTAAGGGAGCAGATCTAACAGTGGAAAAAATTTTCCCATGCTGCAAGGAGGGAAGCAATGGGAGAAAAGGGGATAATATGCTACGAAGAGAGGAAAGCAAACAGAGAATGATGGGGCTAAATCAGGTGGACGGAAGATGGGATGGGAGATGATGGGGCAGAAGGCACAGAGAGAAGACATCTAAGGCAAGAAAGAGTAAAGATAGAAGGTATTAAGAAAGAAGTTTAAAAAGCAGAGGAAGGAGAGTTGAAATGGATAGGACAGACAACTGAAATAAACAATGAAAGAGAGAGGAAAGAATAAGACAACATGAAGCATAGAAGGGGGTGAGATAACAGGTATACAAGCAAATTCAGTGCCTTAATCTTCTGCTCCCATAACATCACCAAATCACGAGTTAAAAAGAAAAGAAAAAGCACATGAGATTATTGATACAGGCCTAACCCGAGAGCACAAACATGAGAAGGTAAAGATGTTTACCACACGTCAGGTGAGCTTATACCAGGAAGCCTGTATTTATGGCCATGGAACAGACTTGGAAATTTCCTCCCTTTTGATGACCTCAAGGTGCAACAGAACCCCGCACACTGTATATTGTTCTCACTTGTTTACTTAGAAACCAGCAATTCATAGTTCTCATATGGCAAACGTAAAGTAGTACAGCAAAGCCTACGAGACAAGATTTTCAAAAGTAACTAATGACTCTGCAGGCTTAGCTGGGGTGACTGATTCCCAAAGGCTGGGCTGCCTAAAGCTCTTTTCATGAAGGTGTCAAAGAAGGTGCAACTGCAAACTTGAAGAGTAATGTTTCAAAGTACTGGACTCTGTTTTTACAGTTTTCTTGTTTAAAAATTAGACCTTCCTATCTGAAAGCATTTTCTCTTGAATCCCCCTTAAATCATCCCAAAAATCAGCCTAACCCAACTCACACTACAAAATGTCGATTCTAGTTATCATAACTGTCACATGGTTAACATATTGAATGAATATTACTGTACACAGGTTGCACACTGACACCTACAATTCTGCTAAAGATGCTTGAGTAGAAGTTCTTATTAACCTTAATGACCAGAAAACACTGAACAGTCTGTACTATTTTCCAACAAGGAAATAAGCAATGGCCTGGAGTAAACTGAATCAAACAGAAAGGTCTCCTCTCTGTGAAGATGTTAAAGAAAAAAATAAATCAACGTATCTTACCTTCTGTATATGCTGATGCATACATACACCCTCATTCAGAATATATACATGTATGAACATGCATACGACACTTCTATATAACACATCAAATATGAATACTATACCAGTATCCATTCAAGACAACCCCCTTCAAATTCATGTTTCCCACCGAAATGCATTAGGAGAACACTGAGCTTGGTAAGTCAAGCACTCAAAAAGTTAGAAAATGTTGAGTTTACCCTAGCTGTACATTCTTGCATTGGTTCTCATTTTGTATAGTCTTTACCTGCATACTCCATACTTTTTTTTTTCTACCGAATGCTGTATTTTTTCAGTGGCCATGACTGACAATGTTCAGTGAGTGAACAACCATTCAATATCTCACTTTACCCTCCTCATTTACTGTGTGCCCTATACCTTGTTGAAAATAAACTATTTAAACTTTTATCTGAACATGGAATTATTAATTTCTCCCAGGGCACTCATTCAGTGCTCTTCACTATTGTGTCTAAGAGTTTCCAAACTACATCTCCACAACACCCTTCTGAGCTGAGGAGCTTTTGCTATTCTTATATTACAGTCAACTGAAGTCAAGAGCGCCCATGACCTGTTTGCTCAGATCACCCAAGATTTCAGAGGGGCCCAGACCATTTGCTCACAGCATGGTTCTCCTTGACTTGGCTACAGCTGGGTGCATTCGAAACTTCCAGAAATTAGTCCCCACGAACCTTGGTTTGGAAATCAGAAATCAAGGAATCCACCAACTTGAATACGTTGAGTTCAAGGTACCTCCCCAACATTATAAAGGCAGCAAGACACTTCGGCTCTGCAGAGCAGCCCGAAGAGACAGCCTTTCTCTTGCAGGCTTCCATCTAATTCATTTTTCAGCTTCTCTAACAAATGAAATAAGGTCCCATGAATAATCCAGCTGCCTGAGTTACACAAGCCTGACTCACCCTGAAAGATTCGTCCCTATCTCCTATCATTCAACTCACTTTCATGGCCTAGGCACAGTCTTCATTTTTGTCTCACTTCACATCTACCTTCTTGCCATCCACCTGGGGCATCCCTCCACTGTATGCCAGCGCTGTAGCTCTGTCTTTTCTTCCTGTTTGGATTTCATCAGCAGGAGGAGTTTGAGTCTAAGAGAAAAAGTTTTGCTTTCCAATACTATGATCTGCATCAGAATGGACCCTGATCACCAGTAGAGCAACAGTAAAAGACATTCATGCTGTGCTGTGTCCATACAGACAATTTTTACTGACACTTATGAACTTTTCTGAACTTCAAGGCTCTCTAATGATCTCGTGCTATTAACACAACTTTAACTGTTTTGAACGGGCTTTCAAGGGGATGGAACCTTTTTCCCATAAGACATTTTTAACATGGATAAAGCAGTGCTTCACCCAACCTAATTCAAAGAAACAGTTGAATAGGCTTTTTTTTTTTTTTTTTTGAAGTTCAGGAAAAAAAAATTACCCTGAGGCAGAGAGCTGACACAGAAAATTTCAGCTCAAACAATTAAATACTAGCAAAGTTATAAAAACTTCAAAAATATTGGGCTTGTAATAAGAAAATGTTGGGCAACTTTAATTACAGTTATTTCTGTTTGAGTAGTTGCCTACAGCATCCCTCCTCTAATGCTGTTTGGTATATGAAAAACTGTTTAAAAAAAATCCAAAGCAATATTTACACTAAACTATACTTATCTGGGGAAAAGTTATATACAAAACAATCACAGCATTTTCTATATATCATTATACTATCATTAGACAAGTAAGATGTGTGTGCATATATGAATATATTTTGAAGAAAATGAGAAATGTTTGTCAGTTTGGAAGGGAAATTGAGAAAAAAAGGTCCGGCACGGACCCAAGATAGTTAAGGGAATGAAATGAGATGTGTAAATCACTGTCTTCATTTTCTGATTGTGTGATCCCATTTATGTAAAAAGCTGAATCTGCCCCTCAGGACTAGCCTCTGAAAGATGTGAATCTGTAAAAATTCAAGCCTTTCTCTGTATCATTATTTTTCAGTTACATTTACATTCTTAGTTGCCAGTACCGTCTCTAATGCACAGTAGTTAGAATCACAAAACCCGCATTGCAAAGGTTTGCATAAAAATTAATTAGCTTTCATCTCCAGAGAGTACGCATCCTTCCAGGTCACTACTGAGGCCACTGGAGGTGCAACCATAGCTGCTTTGACACTGGAGCTCATTCCTCAGCTCCGCTTTCCCATCTCACCAGCATAATCAACTTTCGTGATAAAAAGGAATTGTTCCATCAACTCTTTTACAAGACTGTCACAAGCAGCCTTATTCACGGCACTAACACTTATGAAGCAGCAAGTAGTTGACATCACAGGCTCAGGGAATGCATTTACATTAACTGAAAAAAGAGAAGTAATCAAAAATAGCATAAATTACTCCACTATCATTTAACAAGTAACTTTTGTTTTTCATCCCATTAGAAACTGCAGTGCCAATCAAAGAAGGTGCTCCCAGACCTCTGCTTCCAGTGAAGTCTAAGGCATCTGTCTGTTGGCCGTAGCAGCAGGAGAAACAAGCTTTCAAAGTGAACTAAGGGTACACGACACATCAGAACACCAGGGCACTCAGCGTGGAAAAGAAATGTTCTGCAAAGACTATTTGCAGAATAATTTTCAAAACACATGCATGTACACGGAAAAACACCACAAAAACATAAGCACGTACAGCAAATTTTAACTACGTAAAATGCCATATTGGCCAATATTTCTTACATCATTCAGCTGCTTATTGCGGGCTGGGATGATCGTATTGGTTAGCTGCTTATTCCCTGCCTTTAAAGCTGCATCTCTTCTTGCTTGCTCCAGCAGAACTCTTGCTCGTTCTTTAAGTTCTTCCTGTCTTGACAACATTCGTTGCTTAAAAATAAAGAAATATAATTAAGAGCAAGGCAGCCTCAGGGTACTTAACATTTATACAGTAGTTAATAGCCAGGAGCCTTCCTATATAATAAGGGTCAGAAGTCACATGGACTACAGCTTCATGAGGTGACAGAGCATTCTACAGAAATGAAAAGTAACGATGATCAAAATGTAAAATTAAAAAAACTCATAGGCCTTTATAATGCAAATAAACTTCTCTCCCCTCCCCTTAAAACTTAATTTCTATCAACATTTAATGCCTTTAAACTGCAACTGTGGAAAAAAAAATAATTGGCTTTGTGGAAGCTAACTATGTTAAATGTGCTATGTGTTTACTTATTTACTTTAATATGTATGCAAATATAATGCTTTGTTGGCTACCTATATGGGTATCGCTCATTTATAACTGAAATTGAGTGCAAAGAGGCTGGGTACAAGGTAAGACAACCTGCAGAAATATCTGCTTCTACTTCATATTTATGAACATCCACAAGAAAGTCCCTTCTTCGTAGACATGACTGATTATACTGCAGAGCAGAAAATATGGAAGGGGGACTTCTGCATGGGCAAAATGAGCTCCAATACATATAAATTCCCAAGTGCTAACTTCTTAGTCAAGCTCAACCATGAAGACTCTGGGAAAATGTGTCTCTAGGCTTTTCCACGAGCTGGAGATGGAACAGATGCTGCAGGTTGTGCTCCTCCAATGACTACATGGAAACTGAAACAGCTGAGACTAATCAACAACTGAGTGTTCAAGGTTAAGATTGAGACTCACATCTGAGATTTTATTTCTATGTGCAAATGCACAGAAGATTAATAACACAGAAAAGTCTTTAAAGCCATCTTGTCCTACAACCTTGCACATGCAAATCTCAGCACAGAAGACATCCTGTCCCTCCCTGCTGTATTACTCTGTGTTCCATGTGGGTCAAATTGTTCCTTTCTCATCTAGTGCACAAGGATGAAGACAAAAAAGTCATGAGGCTTCACTGATGAAAGGAAAGAAATTAGTTGGCTTTGGAACTAATATTTGACCACTATCACCCATCCATGTGCTGCTTCTCTTGCCATAAAATGAATCCTCAAGGCACTTACTTGAAAAAAAAATGTAAAACCACTTGAAGCAATCCATAATACCAAAAGACTCGCTGTGTTCTTCTCTTATCACAAATAATGGCAGAAAGCCAAACAAAGCCAAAACTAAAGAACGTTCTTCACAGGGGTAAAATTATAAGCCTGGCTTGGGATTTTTGTAAACAGGACTGATAACATTTTTTTTTTTACATATTTTTGTGATGATATCATTTACTGATAATGCTCAGCATTTATATAATATTCGACTTTCATCCTCACAATAAATCTGCAAGGTAGGTGGGCATATATTTTTTATCTTTATAGAAAGGAAAATGATATTGTTGTCAAGAAACATGCTCGAGGCCACTCGAAGAACAGCATAATTTAATATTCTGAAGTTTCTACCTCACCATCATAGGCTACATTCACAAGGCCGTGTGGTTTCTCAGATAAGATTCGGAAATATGTTTGGTATATTTTAAGGCATCGAAAAGTTGACTTTTTTAATATGGCTCAATGAATTGTTCTTTTTTTTTTTCCTTTTCAGTTTTTGCTACAGTACACAATATTTGGAAGAAAGGTGTTGCCACACTCAGTGGCAAAAGCCTTGAAGACATCTTCTTCAAGCTCGTTGGGAATACAACATTTCTTTCTTTAACTGGAGAGAGATTGGAAAAGTTAACAAGAGGAAAATTCCTATAAATTTTCAGGTAAGGGCTCTTTTTCAGCATCACATACTGGTCAAAATATTTATTGCCCAACAATAAAAGCACACTACCTACCTTGCCATCTATACTGAAGATATGGTTAAATACAAATGTGGAGAAAGAACTTGAACAGAACCTCCATGCTGATTCATAGGCACACAAAAAGTTCAAATTTCTTACCTGGGCTGTTTTTGCAGCTGGATCTGCATGATTTAAAGCTGTTCTGGCATCGTTGTCAGAATCAGATTCTGCTTGCCTCGGAGAAGCACACGTTTTCTTTGCAAGATCCCCATCCTTATTATAAAAGTATCCAAGGTTAGAAGTAGGAGATAAACTTGGCTTTGTGACAGGTGAAGCAGGATCTGCTCTTGTGCTCTCTGTGGATCCTGTATGCCCCAGCTTTTCTTGCTCTGAGAAACCAACGGTACTGTCTGAACTCTGGTGTCTTTTCTTGTCGTTATCTTCACAAGCAACTGTGGGAGACGTGTCCTCTTTTTGATCACTGACATGTGCCAAGTCGCTCAAGTCTAAAGTGTCAGCTTTCAGCAATTTCTTCCTTCCCAACGCAGTCTGTGCTTGTGTTGTATCTATACTGCTACACTTCCCAACTTCTTCAGAGGCAGAAGTCCTTCCAGAGCTCTGCTGGGATTTTTGTGGATCTGTGTCACTTCGAGTCCTGCGAGAAGAAGGGGAAGCCGTGCTTGGGCTTAAATGGTCATCAGGAGTCTGATGCTCGCTCTCAGATTCACCAACACCACTGTCATTGACAAATACGGAGTCGTCCTGAGAAGCAAAGTCTGCCAGACCACTGTCCGGCGGATGCAGCTCGGGCTCCCGGTTCAGGTCGTTCAGCTCTGCGTAGAATTTTTCCTGGTCAACAGAACTGTTTGTGTCCGTTTCATAGTTACCCACTTTATATGTGCTTTTACTACTGTTCTCCTCTATTTGAACCACATTTAATTCTTGGCCACAGAAATGCGCCCTTATTTGATAGAGATAGGTCATAACAGTCAGTTTGTCAGGTATCGCTAATAAAACCATGTCAGAAGGCTCCAGCAATCGCGATATTCCTAAACTGGCAAACCCATCATATGCCTTTAAAAACAGACAAAATAAAGATTACAATACGGCACTTCCTTACATATCGTAACATTTCAAGAAATGCAAGTGGAAGTTTCAGTGAAAATAAGCAAACAAACACATCCAATACTACAGGAACAGTATGGGCTTGGCTCTTTTACTTCTTATTCTTTTGGCTTCATTACAGTGGTATGGTAGTTACTATTTTTGTTGCACAGTGCAATCTGAACTCATCGATTTTTCCTGATGGATTCTGGATATCTCCCAGGGTATCTTCATAGTAATGCAAATCAAGAGAATATGACCAGCAAAGACACTCAAATAGCATTGTTCTAAATATTTCTAGCATACTCCCATACTATAATAAAATCTTTTGCTACTCAAAATAACGCCGCTTTCATAAGTAAAAAGATGTTCGTGAAACTGCAACTTAAAAACTCTTGAGTTTGCATTAAGAAAGACCACTACTACCTCCTGTGGTTCTCACTCAAGTAGCAGGAAACAAGCAAATAAAAAACAGTGTAAGAGTTGGAACAGGAAGAAAGCAACCGAGGATGGCTTTTTAAGATAAGGAACAAAGATAGAAGAAACACGACACTAATCCATCTTGGGTTTTATCACTGGTGATCAACCTTCTCCCTTCTACTGGTCATGTAATTGCAGTGATTTGTGTTGATGAAAAACTATGTATGTGCAGATAGCCAAAAAGAACGCTGCCACAGATGGTGTGATACAAGACACAAATCACATTAATTCAGCAAACAAATGCATTTTAAAAATTTGTTGGCACTAAATTTATTAAAAAAAAAACAATAGTGAATTTCAATTGTAATTTACTTCCATTTCTAGAAGCTGAACAGTTTGAAAGCCTCCTGGTTTGTGAGGCCACATTGTATTATTTCTGCTTGCCCTTTAAGTGAGTGGGCTTGGTGCATCAGGTTTTTCTAGTTTTGAAGAATTAAAGCCGTTTCTCAATTTACAATTAATTATTACTATCCTGGATTAACCCTGAAAGACAATATTGCATTTCAAGGAAGCCTTTAAAAAGGCCTCCTGTTAGCGTAGACTCGCTCAGTCACAGCACTCAGGCTTCTCCTCCCCCGGCAACTCTGCATCTCCTTTCCACCCTCTTCTGAAGGGTTCTAAAATGCTAACAGCTGTTCCAACAGCATTTTGAACAAAAATGGATGCTAAATTTAAGATACGGAAGAGAACCCACCCTTTTGCAAGGAAACAATAACGCATACCACTGACTTCAACTCTACCCTGGTTTTACACAATTTCCTTTATTTATTTAGTTTTAGAAGGGTGGAGAAAAGAAAGAAAAGGGAAATTAACTGCAATTTTATATGCTCTTGGTTTTCAGAGCATTACATTTCACGCCAGCAAATGTTCAACATTGAGTTAGAACACGGGTCCAGGCTGGAGACTTTATCTATACGTTCAAATTATCTGAGTAATTTCATTTTAAGCCCTTCTGGCTCTCCTTGTGCAAAATGATGTGGCCGATCAGACTGGACACAGACAGGGAGACGAGAGACGGAACCGACAGGAGGAGCACGGGGCCAGGATGGCCACAGGAGAGCAGCGCGGGGCTTTGGGTGGGCAGCCCAAGCCACGCAGGTCACGGGAATGACGGGCGCTCATCCGCCAACAGGCTGGCTGTGAAAGCGGAGCGAGCCGGCTGTGCTGACCCATGGACCAAACGCAACACCAGGATTTCTTGTTCAACTGATTAAGTGGGTCAGTGCTGACTGAGTGCCATAAATAACCTGTTACCCCACGCTGAAAATAGTGGGAGTTACCATTTCAAGAATGAAAGGACCTAAGGTTGGGCTTAGCAGTCCACAGCAGCCAAAGCCCATAGACGTGACTTGACCTGAACTCTTTTATACTCTTAATTTCTTATTTATATGCTAATAAAACTAAATCCCAGGAATATCTCCCAGGGTCTGCAAAATGAAGGTGGGGACAGTGTTTCAGAATTGTTAAGAAAGACACTTGCTTGGAATGGGTAACACTACAGCAGAAGGATTTAATTCGTAAGGATGGATATCCCTTGATGCAGCTGCAAAATCACTTTTTACTGTCTGCTCAGTTCTTCTGGCGACGCTTGGGGTTAAACGAAAACTCCAGCAATGCCAGATACCCACTTCCCATCCCTCTTCTTGCCATTCTGGACAACGCACATTCTTGCTTATCTGCTTTTGAAGTGCACTAGATATCTAGATTGGCATGCAAATGTTTTACAGTCATTAGTGCTATAAATAGCAATCATATGCTCTGTACGTGTCCACACGGCAGCGTGTGACGGGTTCTCCTGCATTGTTGGAAAAGCTGGGAGCTTCTTGACTTTCCAGTGTATTTATAAATGCCCAGTGTTTCTAACTGGTTTGTAACTCGTTTGTAGCATGGTATCAACAGAGCATGATAAAGCATTTTCCAAGTCAAATTACGTTTTGTTAAACAGAGGCATAGTTATGCCTTGATTTTGCAAATGTTTATATGCATGCTTAGCCATGCTCCTGCCTGATCCTACTGAGGTCAACAAGCAACTCCTACACATACCATTAAACATGTGCTTATGATTTTGTGGAATCAAATCATAGATGTGAGCATCAACACCTGTTATAAAAATATGGCTGCCAGCTTCAAGGTAAGGAGATATTTCCATTTTTAACTCAGTACTACCCCTCTAACTCTACATTCTTCTGTTTAAATATATATTCTAAAAGGATTCCTTCCTCGTGAAATGGAACGTTTTGTCCAGACGATTACTCAAGTTCAAATGTACCGAGAAATTTCACAGAAATGGTCAAAAACTGGAAAAAACAGCATCAAAAGCATCACAGAAATTGAAAGTGCCAATCAAATATCCAGGAGATATATTACCATTTCCAAACAATCCTTCAAATGAAGCAAGCTTCTCAAAACAATAAAGTAATTAAAAACAGAAATTCATTATTAGAACCATACTGTTGTGCCCCTCCACTTCTCATCCTTTCAGCCCCTTCAAATCTCAGCCAAGTGTAGCTCGCATTTTTAAAACGCAGGATGTGTTATTAGCAATATGAAAAATTCCTGCCCTTGATAAGGGACTACACTGCCAGTATGCTGTAATTTTAATGCACTATTCATTATGATTTACTAAGAATCAAATGGACATAGTAGAAAAAAATAAAAATAGTTGGTTAATGTTATTGGGAAGGTTATATGGGTATAGTTAGGTACATGAGATTTAGGTAGAGCCACAACTCTTTGGATCAGCTGAGAACGTATCCCTGTATAGTAATGGTTTTAATTTTCTCAGAGATAATCCTGGTTTCTCTTTTGTTCCTGACAGAAATCTGAATTTGCAATGAGCACAATGCATCAAAAATATATTTGAATTCTGACTGATGATAATGTCATCTGGAGATTTTTTTATTTTTACACGATATAGTTATACTGCAGAAATTACAATGCATACATACAGGTATGTATACTCAGGACACTATACCTATTTACCTGTCTCCTGATGAAAGTTTTTTTTTTTTTTAATTTACTGACAAGCTGATTGACAGACATCAATTGCGATCCATCAGCAGGAGCACCACAGGCAGTATTCCAACCATTTCCCAATTATGTAACGCACTGACATATTGGTCAAGATCAGATGTCACAGGTAAATACCCTTTTTGATTCAGCATTGGTGGCAGCACCAGTCTGGCAAACGACTAGTGTGCTTTCTAAAGAAACTCCAGTGATGTGCTTTTTGTAACCGTGTGTTTCAATGTGTAATTATACACAGTAATTGCACTGAAATAGTTGTCTCAAGTTTTTTTGTTTGTTTGTTTTGTTTTTTAATACAAACAAGGTCAAGAGTATATCTTTTAAATATATACTCTTACAGTTTAACCTTTAATCTATGGTCACAGCCACATTTTGCCTCCTTTTCTGGGAGGGGAAAAAAGAGAGATGCTTCAGACAAAGAAAATTGTCCTATTCACCCACTGATGTTATTTTAATTGGTTAGGAGGAATCATTGTCACATGTGTTACATATCTGCATGGAATTTATAGGGAGCCATTGTTGGCAGCGCTGCATTCACTCCAACCAAGGGCACACGGGGTTATCAGGCAGAACTGTGTGAGACCAGGAAATAAATCTGCAGGAAGCAACTGAGATACTCAATGTAGCTGTCAGGCAGAGGGTTGCAAAGTGATGAAAGAAAAAACTGCACAATAACAACAATCATTACTTCTTCAATACTGGGAACTATATCCTGCTAGAGAGACGGGCTAAAAAGTTCACCGTTTGCCATCACAGTTTCATAAAGAAAAGATGATTGATTTTACCGCCAACGTTTTTAATTAACAATCTGTTCTTTCTTTTTTTTTATAATCCGGCTTAATTAGCCCATACAACCAACGAAACTTGAAGTACAAAAACACATGGTCACAGAAAACACTGTGATGTCACGGATAATCCACTTAGGTCATCATAAGACCCTGTATTATTATAAGAAAGATATCATTGGCCAAATCACTCATTAGATAAGAGCAGTTCAGAGATATTTAATTATCTATAACACTTAAGCGCTATTTTAATGACAAGTAACTTCCTTGCTAACAGGTAAGTGTTCAGATACATTAAAATATAATTACCCTAAACACAAATGAATTTTAATAAAGCACTTTCAGAAATTCCATGTATCTACAATGTAACATTCTTTAGTTATATTTGCTATATAGTATTGAACTTAATTAATTCATTCAAATTCTATTATACCTTCCTCCCAATTCAATTCGGTATTTTTGAAGTAGTATAAAAATAAAATCACAGCATCAAGAAGAAAGCTACTCAAAACAATTCTCAGACGATCTTCAGGAACAATTTTACCATCAGTGACTTGCATGAAAATGATCATTTCTAAACACATATGTAGGGCCAAACCCAGGCATGTGAAAATCCCAAAATCTGTAACGTCTAAAAAAGTGAGCAGAAATAAAAAATCTTCTGGTGATTCCCAAAATGAGTTGCTGCTTCTTTCAGAGAAACTTTTCACATCTCTGCATCACAAAAGTATCAGCAGCGGTTTAAAACAGCTGCCCAGCACAATGCTATAAACTACTCTGCAAATCGTTTGGTTTATTTGCCAAGTATTGTCTCAACTCTTTTTATCTTAAACTTTCCACGTTGCATAAAAGCACAGGTTCTGCACCTGACGCTTCTCTCAGCTGTGCAGTATCAAAGTAGTCTAAAATTTCATCCTTAAAAATATAACAATCACCATCAAAGTGACACTGACTGTGACCAATGCATGGAGCCCTATTAAAGCAACAGAAAGAGGAGTCTCACGCACGACAATCCGAGAACAGTTATATTTCTCTTTTTTTTTAATTACGTGGCCGATCGGAAAATAAGAGAAGTGCTCACAAAATGCTGCCCGGCCCTTCTATCTGCTTTCCCAGTTAATGTAGGCCATAGAAATATTAAACCCCAATGCCAGCCTTGCACTTGTTGTGAATGTTAAAGACCATGACAAACCAGAGTCAATAATGCATCCGATTTGAGCCACAGGAGGCTGAATACCTTCTGTGAGCTGCAGTTATGACCTTACAAAACAACCTCACTTTCCCAAAATTAATAAAAACCTGCAGTGAAGCCAAAATTGAAGCTATGTCTTTTTTTTTTTTCCTGGCAGTTCTTACCTTTTTGTTGTTCTCTTTAATATCTTGAGGATTCAGGGACTTGTAGTCACTGAGGGGGAAAATGGCACAGTGGGTATGTACAGTATTTGATAAAAGCAGCAGTTTTAAAAACAAACCGAATCTAAAAATTTGACATGCAATAATATCATACAGTAACTAGCAATTTCACAGCAATTCAATCAACAAAACTAATAGCGTGGAAAATTAAAGGAATAAATAAATAAATAAACAAACAAGCCCCGATGACATGTTTCATTGCCTGGAGCTTTCCATCTAAAAAAGAAGTTAAGGCAGGGACTGGAGGCCGGCCTTGACAACCAAATTTACCATGAGGTAATCCGTCCTTGTCAGAGTACAAAGAGCTACAGGCTTATTTCTCTCATCTCATTTCAACACTAGCACAATTTTCATAACCATCTTGAAGTCAGTTCTTTGTATAAGATTAGGGAGAAGAAAAAACAAATCACATCGAGGGGAGAAACAATTGTTTAGGCAACAGGGGAGAGCAAAGAGGTCATAAAGTTTGAGCGTTCGTAAATCTGTTTTCTTAGAAAGGAGGATTTCTTGTTTAAAAGAAAAGGGTGAAAGAGTTCAGCACCTGAAACGAACAGAGATTTGATTTTTATGTAAACTTGTATGTTGCATATTTCTCTGAGAGTCAGCTTACACAGGCAGAAAGTATACAACTTACATTAGATCTGGTCTAAAGTGATGTAATATTGCACAAAAGGACAATCCATTTCTCCACGATGTTGTAAAATTGGTGATTTTCACTCCCCTATAGTTTTTTGTAACTTCTTTACACCACACGAGCAGGGACTGACTAGCGTTTGGCTTCCTCCCCAAAACGGGACTTGGTATTGGGCTTGGCTGCAAAAGAAAAAAGAAAAAAAGAGAGGAAGATAAAAGAATTTAATGGAAGATGAGAATTAACATTAATTGACCTAACTGGATGATCTGTATCCTTTGATGTGAGGTTAGGTCCTTCACAGCTGTCAGTTTACAATGACTGTAACTTGCAAAAGACACAAATTGCAAGTTATTATCTCCAGTTGTCGCCCTTGGCGCTTGTCTCCAAAGGATGCAGATATACAGGATTCCAGATCCACACAGGAGAACAGGCCAAGGATTATACCAGTGGAAACACCGTGCTGAAACGCTTAAATACTTAAACCTACTCCCGCACAGCCTGCGACACACACCCTTGGAAAGCTCTCCCAAAATGCAGTCATGTAGAAGCATCCCCACAAAACCCTTTCACTCGTAAGGAAGATAACGCAGCGAGTCGATCACAAGTCGTGATCTGCTGTGGCGGCGTGGGGACCAAAGCCACCGTGTGCGGGACGTCCGATGAAAGCACTCATCCCGCTTGTGCGCTGGTGGGAAGTTTTCAGCTGCGCTCTTCCTCTTCAGGTGCGCGGTTAAATAAAAGTAATCACAGCCCAGGGTTTGTAACCAGCCACTTCCCATTATAACCAAGCAGCTTCACCTTAGAGATTTATGGTTTTCTACGTGGAAAAGGTATTTCTGACATGAATCGTATCAGAGGTGGTTTCTAACAAGTATCATCAGCTAATAATGACCATTCCCCAAAAGGTATTTTGACACTTTCAGTAACAGTCTTATTAGCACAGTAAAAGAATTACAATGGAACAAAATAGAAAAATAATTCTATTTCTGGCATTTGGCGTTTACCGCAGAATTCAGTAAGTGCAGCTGAGGTTTTCAAAAAACATGCCCTCATTTCGCTACAAAAATAGTCACTTTCAAAACTTCTGAGATGTAATTAAATAGAATTATTTGACTGACACAAATCCAAAGTCTGAATTATAGAAAAAAAAACAAAACGAGCCCACTCATTTTTTCAATGGAATATAATTAAAAGCATACACACACAAACATGCTACTTATGCACCTTATAGCCAGAGAGTCCCCAAATTAAGATAAAAATAGAGCAACTAATTTATTATATCACAGCCACTTAAGTTTAACAAGTAAATCCTTTTGGCCATATTACCTATTTGTGAAAGACCAATGATGCCCCCACTTGACTAAAGTATGTCAGTGCTAAGCAATTAGCTGCTAGCGACAAACTGATTTATGGTTTCACTGCTTCTGGGGAAGAGAATTTACAGAATCAGGAAAGTAATTTTTCATTTACCTTGACAGTCAGCCCTAAAAAGCTGTTTTATAAACACACCTACCCCACCATCAGATAGACACACTGCCAACTCATTTAGAAAGTGCAAAATGTATACTTTACTGAGATTTTTAACTACCGGAACATACGTATACAATACCTTGTTCAGAAAGTGTAGGTTTTTTTTTTTTCTTAATCCTGTCAACGATTCAAATCAGTGTGAACAAATCCTTTAATGATGAGACAAATATCTCTAACTAGACTGAATTAACATCTTAACAGGGATATACAAAATAGGGAAGAAGAAAAAGCAGTACATGATAAGCCTTTTGTTCGCCATGCATCAGATTTTAATCAGAATAACAAATATTGTTTGGAATCCTCTAGACAGTTACTCCAGATTCAGTGATGCAACGAAGATCAGGTTCTTCTCCTTCTCCTTACAAACTTAAGAAAAAAAAAAAAGTAACCAGACCCAAATTTAAGGTACTATGTTATTTAAAATATACCTGATATCTAAATATATGTATGTAAGTAATACATCTGGGAGAAAATAATTAAAATAGCACTGTCAAGATGTGGAAAACTGATATTTTAACAATTTTCTAAGTACAGAGCTACTTCTGTCAAACCATACTGCACTACTTACCAAATCTATTAAATGTCAGCTATAAAGTCTTCATACTTGTCGTTGAAACTCTCCACAGAAATGTTAAATGTTCCAGTCACCATTTAAATACTTCTTAGTTAACTCTGAAATGGCCTTAGGCAACCTTACCATTCAAATGCCTTAATTGCACATCTAACAAACTGAAAACGTACCTGATTTTAAACCAGGTTTTAGAAAAGGATATCCAAAGCTGTTAAATCAATACATTTAGCTGAATTCAGCATTTTATTTGCAAATTATCCATTTATTAAATCCAGGCTACAATCCCTTGAAAATTTAAAGTTGGGGCTTTTTTTCCAAAGTTGTGCTTCCTTTTGCTTTAGATTTTCTAAAAGTACTTTGTGCAGAATATGTGAGATTTCAGCACATGCATAATGCAATTTATTTTTCCCTTCTCTAGCAGATAAAGCAGAAATTATATACTGCTTTCTCTCCAGATTTTGCATGCCAAGTTTTTCAGATAAAGGTGAAGTTAATATTATGATAATGTCATTCTCTTATTCACCACCTGAGTGAAAGCCTTTGTTATTTAATCTTTGATAAACGCATTCAACCCAAGACACACTGGAGATATTTCAATAACGGCAAAACCGTGCACGAGCACCTGACATTGCTTCAGAAGGGTTACCAAAAGTTAGGTTTCTTTTTTTTTCTTTTTTTTTGATGAAACATCATTATGGAAAATATTGTCTTTCGATACCTATAGGTAATACATGTTAGTCCCAGGTTCAGAACAAACACAACTACCATCAAACACCTATCTCTAGCCTATATTTGCCCTGAAAGAATGGTGAGAACTGATCAAATGAGATAAAATTTTAGTTAGCTTTTCCTTACATCATTCATCTAAGTGCTGACTAGGCAATTGTTCTAAACTTCAAGCAGTCACAACTTGGCTTTTTAAGTTCAAAAGCCAAAGTCCCTGAGAACTCATTTGGAAATACCACTAAAAAAACATTAGATATCCACAACAGACTGCCAGATCCCCTCACTGATAAGCAGGTTACTGCATCTCATGCAACCAATTTTTATCCGTTTGTGGATTAAGGGCATGGTAAGTGCAGAGGTACTAGAGCTGGTCCCTCAGACCTCGATGCAGCATCATGCAGGTAGATTTACAAGCTGGACTCAGCACGAGCTTCATGATATCTTTGTTTCACAGTCAACAGAAGCACTGAAGTCTCTTTACTTTATTCCTCTTTTACATGTTCTGTTACCTTAACTAATATGTTTTATATTTTTCCCCTTGGGAGATTATCCCACCAGACCATTACTCCACGTTAACAAGAGGACCAGAGCTTTAAATATTAGGTTGCACCTCTACATTTCAAAATATTTAAATAATTGTTTTGCTGCTCTCAGGAATGCAGCACCAGCTGCGTTGCTGGTTAGCACAGGAGAAGACAACCAAGACAGGAACTGGTGGTGGGAACACAGGGCTATGAACCAAGCTCTCCTATGAGACATGGGGAGCAGCCAGGATGAAGGTATCAGGGGCTCAATCTGAGCAGCTCTCAAGAGCTCGTTGATAGATTGCATGGGGTGGAGGAGCTTGAAGAGAGCAAGAGGCAGCGTTGGAGCCTGGAAGAGAAAGATGCTGAGAGGAGTCCTGGAGAGGAGCAAGGAAAAAATAAGTATGTAGTAGCTGTGGGAACCTGGGTGGAAGACTTGTGCGGTTTCAGTTTTATATTAATGAACACAACTCCCTGAAGAGGAAAGGAGTTGAGAGAACAACCTAGGGAAGGTAATTAACTGCAGGAGGAGAGGAAGCTAAGACTGAGATAGGGCTGAAAGTAAGAGCAGGGAAGACCTGCAAACAACCAACAAACAAGTTATGTTCCTCAAGAAACAAGTACAGGCAATGGTCTCTTAACTTATTTGACTGAGCAAAACAAAAGGGATTTTCCCTTACTCCTATCAAAGCTGCAGTGCCATCTAGCTCACTGAAAATTGTGAAACCATTAAAATACAAGATCAGGTAAATGAAGGTAATACACAGCTAGGTGGGGCAAAATGTGCAGCATACAGCTGGATGCAGAAAAGGGTTGGGAAACTTGGCTGAACTGAGACACGGTCTGAAAAATGTCATGAAGTGCAACAGACACAAATCACTCCAATATATTTCGGTCAAATAAATCATTTTATATCATCGGGATGATACCCTAGAATTTTATTTTCCAGACAACACAGGGCTCTACCCACAGGAATTGCCTAGCCCGGGAGTATTCTAAAATTGAATGTGGCTCATTTAATAGAGTTTATGCCTTTGGCAAGGTCTGTGTGAGTCCAACGTGCTCTCAATTTTGTTTATTCTAGTCTGTGGAACAGTCCAGACTTAAGTCAAAAGCTGATATTTAACTGATAATAGGACAGAAATAGAATACGGAAATCCAGTCTGCAAAGATAGAGTAAAACTGCTTTCTGTTTTATTCCAAAGATGGAAAAACATCCTCATGACCCAGCTGTACTGAGATGTTCTTTATTTAGGCTGGTTATTTGCTTTTTAAGTAGCAGGTCATTATGATGGCTTCAGTGACACAACAAAATACAAGTGGCATTGCTTTTTTCTTCTGGTGAGGAAGGTGCACGCAAGTATTAGAAAATATACATTTCCCAGAAAGAAATGGTAGGAGTTCTGTTATCTGACAACGCCAACCCAAAACTTTGCCTTCCTCGTTCTTTTGATTGTGCCCACAGCTATAGCGGATTTGCAGCAAAATACAAAGTTTTATCTTAAAAGCTTTTCATTACTTATCATTTTACAGGTTTAACTTCGGCACAACCAAACCACTCCCTGTTCAATCACAACCTGAACATTTAGACATCTGTCCGACCTGACGTGATGGTCTGATGTCTGAACCTGTCAAGCTTTGCCAGGTAGAGAGGAGGGTGAAACCTTTGGGACGTGCCTCAAGTTTGCTGTCTTGTAGGTAAAATCAGTTCACCCTAAGGGTTTTCAGTTGTCTGCTACATAGTTTGGTAGCCATGAGGCTGGAAAGAGCTCTTCCAAACTCTACCTGGGAAAAGACAAGGAAAGCAGCAAAATGCACATGCTGTCTAAAATGCCAGGATATGGAACAAACAGTGTTGTAGACAATGAGAATGGCGGACCTGCACAGTCTGGGAAGGGAACGCAAGCAATCAAAGCCACCTGGATATTCTCCTGTCCTCCTCTGCAGCTTTCCGAATTACACTGATCTGCAACAGGCGCTTGCTCGCAGTCCTGTGGAAAGCAGTGACATGCTGGGGGACGGAGCAATTTCCTGCAATGTTTAATCCACCCTGATTTGCCTCCCCAAGTAACTTGGGGGGCAGGGGGCAGTGTTACTTGGTTTTAGCGCTTTCAGTATGTTTTCAGCTGGAGGCAGACGGGCAGTGTGGTCCCGTGTCATAAGCTGTATGATGTTGTGTTCGCCTGAGTACTTTGGACCCATAGGAGAACCGATGAAGATACTGCACACCATCATGAAGCACAGCCAGCCCAAGACCCCATTACTGTATTCTCTCTCCTATATGGCCACAGCTCCCTACTGTTTGCCACTCTTCCTTCCTGCTTCTCATCTAACTTTGCACAGTTTGTGCTGTACATAGCTGAATCATAAAAATAATGGTTGTCCTTCAACATGCCATCGCTTCTGGTCCTAGCCTGCAATGCTTAGCAGGTCCCTCATGCTTGAGTTAGTTTGATCAACATAACTTTTATTTGTCCTACCCCACAAACAAACATTATGATGGCATTTTTGGTTCTAATCATCACTACCAGTTTCTTCTCACACAGTCCCTATCTATCTCACTGCTCAAGGTCAAAAGTTGCTGCTCATTATTTCTTCTTGTCCTTAACCTACAGTGCATGGCACTCAGCTTCAATTAAGGAGTATGATGCAAGTCCTGCATGAAACATAGGATTCCAACTTCCCTGTGATCTCCAGCGTGATAGTCATCATACAATATTAGGGCACTCCACAATGAGTAAATGAATTTATTGACACAATAGAGAATCACAATTGGTATTTTACAAATAAGGAAACATCCTGAATTAAATAACTTGACTGAGCCAATAAAGTGAATCAAGTGTCCTAAGAACTCAAAGATGCTACCACAAACATGAATCCGGTGTACACATCCACAGCACCCCAGCAAAGCAACCGCGCCTCGTCCTGACGCCAAGGCAGGCGAGAGTGCTCACAAAATACAACAACAGCTTCCAGACTCAGACGAGATGAAGGTTAAGACCTGGACACCTCAAGAGACAGGGACACATTATTGGCAGCTCAAACGCTGGTCTGGGGAGCTCGCATAGCATCACACACCAGTTCTATGTCACGAGCTCTGTCCAGGCTCTTTGTGGCATTCCCCCTGCATAACGAAGCGGCTGTCCTCCTTCACATACCTTCCAACTTCTACACAGAATAAAATGACAGCCCCACAGACCTCTATTGTTACAGGATCTGGTTAATTTTGGTCCAAGCACTGACTGAGGACATGGTCCAGCAGAAAGTTATGGTATGTAGTCATACAATTGAAATCTGTACACGTAGACAACCTACAGGCATATAGTGCACAAAAATGGGAGGGATTATAGCAACAGAGACTACCTTAAATCCGACAATTCATAACTAAGTACTTCATTTTGTAATTTTTGTAATTATCTGGTAGCTTTCTTTCAGCTTTTACCTTGTCTAGTAATGAAGTAACTTTTTCTTAGCATAATCTTTAACATTAGGGTTTTCAGTTTTCATTGTTGGGGATTAAAAGGATAAAAAAGAAAAAAAAAAGTATTCAGGAACTGAACTCTAAACCTTCAGAACCACAAGCCACAACACATCAACTACTGGACAATTTCCTCACTTGGGCAACAGGACCCAGAGCCTGTCTGCTCCTGGGAATTAATTAAGAACAAGACAGACTGTTTGTTTCAAGCTGAATAACCACCCACGACTACCTCCCGCTGTGGATGCTCCTCACAGAGAATAGCAGCACCGCACAGGAAAGGAGGGTAGCTAACTCACCAGGTTGAGAAGCCCGAAATTTATTAGCTAACAGCAAGGAGAAGATTATGTTAATGAGCTGGTAAAGGAGAAACTAATCCGAGACAACATAATGAACTTGGTTACTTATGTGGAAGTCATTTCACCTGATGGTCAGTACAGCCAAGGAAAAAAAAAGTCACAGCAAGCTCCTCAGATTCAAGTATTATAAAAGGATTGGCTGAGGCCCTTCTAGCTTCTCTTCCCTGAGGTCACACAATCTTTGTCCTGAACGAAATCTTTTCAATTAGAAAAAAAAAAAAAAAAGAGGAAAAGGTATATAATTCATACCACTAAGCAGAAGCGAACACTGAGCTCCTTCTCTGATGATTACACATATTTGTAATGTAACAGTATGAAGAGCTCGCACACAGGGATGGGGCCTCATTTTTCTGCTCTCGGGAGACGGGCAATTTCCTTGCGTCCACCTTCCTTTCTCCAGTTGCCCCGGTGGCCTGTGGGCTGGAGCCTCTGCTCCCGTGTAATCTGCGCTGAAAGCCCAGATGAGCTACCAGGATGCTGCCGGTTCACAATCCCTGGCACTCGGCCACCACGGGAAGGTTCAGGGTTTTGGGCAGCTTGCCAGAATTAAGCAACTCAAACCACAGATGAGGAATAGCAATTTTCAAAGCTTTTAACTTTGTTAAATGGGAACTGAACTAGCAAAATGCACCTCCCTGGGCCCAAGGCTATCTCTGCCACATTTCAAAGGCCTGCAGCAAACAATGGAAGTGTTAGAGCTTGTCAGAAAAGGTCACAAGAATCTCTTCTGAAAGAAAGCACAAGGCAAACTAAAAACAAGCACAAGGCAAAATAAAAATGACAGTCACTGCCAATTCTTCCTAAAAACAGTGAACTCTTGCTGCTTTTGCAGGAATTTCTGCTGCTTTTTCTTTTAACATGAGCCATTAAACAAATGCAAGTCATTCTCCCACTCTTCTGAACACTTCAACAGACGTTCTTTCAGGCAACCTTCTGATGTTGTATCATTACGGTGACATTGCTCCATAGAACTTTAGAGATACCTATTTTGTAAATCTACTGCATCATTTGTATTAATGCACAGCCATAGGCACACTTATGGAAGCATTAGTCTTTGCCTATGAGAAATCTTTGTTTCAAATGCTTGAGAACACAACACATGCCAGATCTGCGCAGGTATTGCACTAACAAAGGAAAATGTGGAGGGGCTTAGAGCACTTGGTATTTTTAAGTTTGGTTTTGATGACACAGACACCTGATGTGGTGCCTCTGAAGTCTAGACAATGCTTCTTAACTGAGGGTGGGAATAAAACAAGCATCTTCTACAAGCTTGCACGAGGTGCTGGAGTCTATGAGCTTAGATCAGGCATGACGATGGCTATTCTCAAGAAAGCTCCTTAGAATTGCTTTAAGTGAACAGAATTTTAACAGAAACAAGTCACTTTTAGCCTTGCTAAGTCCCTGCATTAACAGCCCACTCTGTGGGAACAATAATGAGATGGAGATTAATTAAAATGTTGCTTCAACCCTCAGTGGTAAGGAACTACACATACATGATGCAGAGCCATCTGAAATGCTTGACACTTTTCTTTTTTCTCCATCAGTCTTTATTCTACAGGTCAGATGCAAGTTGGAGACTAGCATTATTAATATTAGCCACAAAAAGGTCAGATTTCAGCCAGGTGTGGAAACAGTTTAGATAAACCAGAAGCCTTCAGATCAGCTAGACACGTTTAATGTAATCTTAGGGTACTGGAAGAGCCAATGTGAAACTACATCTGAAATTAACAACCAATTTGAAAACCTGAAGAAGAGATGGGTGAGCAGGAAAATACTACGCTCCCTTCCAGTCTTTATAAAAGCATTAAAAAAAAAATTGGAAGAATGCAAACAAATTAATGAAAAAAAGGTGGAACAAATAATTAAGTTGTTTATTAGTATGTGAAAGTTAAAAGCGAGACAAGAAACAAACATCGATTTGTCATCAACAAATCATGACAACCAGTCCAATATCCATCTATAGCAGGGAGGCAGGCAGGGGAAGGCAGAAGCAGCGGGTAACACATTATGATTGTAGGTAAGCTCTTTTTACTGTCGCCCAAGATGTTCTCATAAGGAAGCATGGAAAATGAAGCATTAATGAGACTTGCACAGCACAGGTGCAAAACAGACTGGAAAACTATATCCAAGACTAACTTTAAATGATTTTTGGAATTATGCATTAAAAGGGATTCTGCAAGTGTACTTCTTGGGCTCAGTGCTGAAAGTTTGAATTAGGAAGGTGGATGATACACTAGACATGAAGCTGGGATGGACATCAAATGCACTAGAAGAACTCTGAGCGTATACAAAGGAGAAAAGGTCTGAAGAAAACAAGATGAAATTCAATACGTACAAGTGCAACATAGGAAGGAGCAATGATTTACATAAATGCAGGATGAGGAAGAACTGGTTAGGTAACAGTTCTTCACAAAAGGATGTGGGGGAAACAGTGTATTCAAGCTGAACATAAGTCAACAACATCAGGTTGTTGTGAAAAAGACAAACATCACACTGAGATGTATAGACAGGAATAAAGCTTGCAAGACATGTACTGCCTCTCCCACTCAGCATCAACAAAGTCACAGCTGAAACTTTATGTTAAGTTCTGTGTGACACAGCATAAGGAAGATGAAGAAAGATCAGAAAAGAACAGCCCTCGAAGAAAGCTGGAGCAAATTTAGGTCACGTACGGTAAAGAAAAAATGATACAGGAAAGGAACATGGTAAGTCTTCAAGCATGAAAGAGTCTGAAGAAGAAACAAAACCCTTTGTCCCCCTGTCCGAGTTTACCAAAAAGAATTTACAGGTTTTAATTGCAACAGGTGAGACATTAGGAGGAGCAATCTATAAGACAGTATAATGAAGCACTCGAACAGACTGCCTTGGCAAGGCATGGATGCTTCATTATTGGAGGTCTTTAACAACAGGTTGAACAAATCTTTCCTTTTGTACAGCTGAACTTGCTGTTGGGCAAGCAAAAGGACCAAGCATGCGTTTCAGACCTACCTTCCCTGTGTGTCTCAGAGTTATTTGAACACACAAAGTTCAACAGTCCCTAACACATGTCTCTGCTCCAAATGCAGCGAGTCACAAAAACACTTTAAAACCTAGGATACATTAGAAAGACTTACTTCATCTGTAGGATCATAGTTCAGTTCAAACCCAGGACATCAGTCAGTACGTTACCACCTGATTACAGTTTGGTGAAGTCAGGTATTTAGGCAAATAATAAATCCAGAGTGACACTGGTAACTGAATTGGCTGGATTCAGCTCTCAGTCACAGCAAAGATGTCACAGCTTGGCACTTTAGCTTCACCCCCCCCCCTCCCCCAAACAAAAATCAAGACGATAGCATGTGAAAAATTCTACACCAGAAACAGAACGCACTACTCTCACCTTTCATAAAAAAGCACACAAAACCAAAAACTATTATTAAATAAAGCAGGTGAAAAATAAAGGAGCGGCAGACGTGAATACTCTTGTTTTAGTTGCCCAGTGGAACAAGCACTATTTAAGCAGTGTGAAGGCAGATAGCTATCTTCACCTCATTGAATAGCACCTTATTCTGTGAATAGCCCCCATGGAATAACAGCCACTACTCAAGGATTCAATAGCTTAATGAACATAACAAGACTGGCACAATCTGGAGCTTAATTTGCATGCAGTTGGAATATTTTTGCTTTATTAGTTTCATTTCAAAATAAAAATACATGTAAAACTAGCAGCAATTCAAGTGCCACTTGGCTTAACCTATATTTTTCCAGGAATTCTTACACTTTCCAAGTTTGCTAATTGCTAGGACTTCTGCAGCTAAAAGAAGAAATGCATGCTAGAAGAAAATATCCTTTTTGTTTTATAATACATAATTAACACAAGCTTTTCTAGCTTGAACACTGGCAAATCTATCCTCTTGAAAAATACACACATCATTTTCATGCTACAAATTAAATTTGGTGTGGTTATGCTTTTAGCACTCAACAAGTAAAAGCTTGTAATGAAAAGCTGAAGCATAAAGGTATGGCAAGTCTCATTTAAGAAATCAAAATCTTCAGAAAACAGGAATTCTCTCCTGCAGAAGTCAACAAAAGCTGCTAATAATTAAATACTGCTTTTGATTAACACTTTACGCTACATGTTTATTTTGAAGTCTGTATTTAAGCAGATCTTTATAGAGAACGAATCAAATCACTGTACTTCATTCCCATATGATGTCTGGCTAATAACCACACAACAGTTGGAAACTGTCAAAATATTTTACAGCTCAATTGTAATTACCATCCAAGTCTAAGCACGCAGTAATTGGGCGTTAGCCATGCTCTAGGGGTGTTACAGCAACACACAGCAGTTCTTCTGTGTTTTGTTTTTACACACGTAAAACTCCTCAGCGATCCCCAGGATCTACCTCATAAAATTCTGAATGAAATATGTGTTAGCACATCGTCTGCAAAGATAGCTTTTTTTTTCTTAATACAATATAGTACTTCAATATTTTAAAAATTTGTTTAACGTTCAGAAGCACAGAATTTTTTCAGTAGCTATTTTTTTTTTCTGGTTCACTCAAATAAAAACTAAATTGACAGATAAATAAAAAAGCTATAATCATTTTGACCAAAATATTACATGCTAAATATAATATTATTAAAAGCTTTGACAAGCTGTGGCGAAAGCTTATTTTAACTTCAAGGAACAGATTCTGCAGATCATAAATAGAGAAAATATTCCAAGCAGCTGAGAGAGAAGTACTGCTACAATATGGCAACACAAGGAACTTGAAAGGGTTTTTAACATGTACTATTATATACGTAATGAGTGTAACATTCAGTGAGTATCGTACACAGCTGACAGACAGCTAGCTTTTCTTGAACAGACAACTCTACAGGGGCTGACTGTTTAGAATTGGTATTTCTATGGCAAGGACCAGGGCAGTACCAGAGAAGTGGATTCATGACTCACTGATCTTTCAACACTATTCAAATCACGAATCCATTATTTAACTATCACCAACCCTACAGTGACAAGACAGACGACAGCACTGGATTCCTAATACATTAATATCCATTGGATTAAGATCCTTAAGAGATGTTATGCCTTCAAAATGACAGCTTATGAATAGAAGGAAGCGTTACATTTTAAGTATCCTTTGGACTTAATTTATGTGGTTAAGTTAAATAAAATTAAGCACTCATGAAAGAAAGGCTCTCAAATTGGTCCCAGGATGATGCAATGCTTAACGTGCTTCTGGTATGAGCTGTTCGTGATCCCAAATATTCATCTGCAGACAGCACTAGGAAACACCTAGATGGAAAGGCTGCACCAGAAGACTGCAGTCTTTCAACCAGGATCACCAGTGCTATCAGAAGGGGGTTTGGGGAAGGTATCCCTTGGGTTGGGGGATGCAATGAGATTGATCAGACAACCCTGAGGAGCTACAGGGGTAAAGACTTCAGTCAAATGCCAGCACAAATGCAGAAAACTCAGGCTCAAGCCCTGTACATCATCCTTAACAAGACTGATCACGTCCAGGTGTTGCAATGTGCATAGCACTTATCATTCACACATCTCAGCCTCCTGCAATACTTTTCACTGCACGAGCACCCCGGGATAAGTGGAGGAGGGAAAAGAAGGGAGCCTTACACAGAAATTTCCATGCTTTGGGAAGTGTAAATCAGAGCATTACTACTAGTCTGACAGTAAGTTTGCTAATAAATGTGTAGCAACATTCTAATTGCATAACAAGAGATTACATGATTATGACAATCATCGAAATGGGGAGAATAAAGGAAAGCAAAAGCATACATACGGGAGAGCTTTGGTAACACGGCGAGCTAGCTGTAGTGTCTGAACTTTTGTGAATGCATAGAAGCCAAGGTATCTTCCACTTCGTTGCTACTGCTCTAAATAAGCCTCCAGTGGGTACTACAAAGTTTGTTCTAATATTGGTTACTGCTTGCAAGTTAGATGAACTTTTAATTATTACTTAAAGGTATCTGTAGAATTCGTCGTCTTAAAACATGGGCTTTGCAGATTGCCAGGCAACAGTTTGCAGCAGGAGCACGACCCAAGACATGACTAGGAAACAAGCAGACTGACATCACTTGAATAATATCCACCTTGCCTTTAAAGCTCCGCAGGGGAGGAGTTCAAAGAGCAGTTTTGCTTACAGTTACAATAAAATTTACGGACTGCTCAAACAGAAGCTCTACTGGGAGAATGATAAGTTAATAAATACATAGTGTGCATGCTACTTTCAGTCATAGTTTAGTTTCTCAACAAGTTACATTCACAAAGTCTTCTAGCATATGTAAATACTTTTGCAAAATCCTTTTGCAACTATTTTTACGATCTCCTTTTTATAAAACCTTGGCAGCATAAGTGCTGCTCCTGTTTCATAGCTATGCTATATTTTAAGCTTTACAATGCCTCCTGTAAGTCTGCAGGGGAGAAGGGGAGGGCACTGGACTCCAAAAGATGAGGTTAGGCAGAGAAGATCGGTCTCCCAAGACCTCTCCTGCAGCTTGCAGAGATGCTCCACGCTGCCGTAGGGGATGCTATCCCTGCCCACATGTTATGGAATGCTCCAGAGATCTCCCCTGTGCCCCAAATCAGATGTGAGCAACACAGTTGGAACCAATGTAACCATGAGAAGAGGTCAAAAGGGACATTCTTCTGGAGCCTAACAAATTTTTTTCTTTTCAGAGTTGTGGCCAAACTCGCTGGACAGTTCTCTGTTTCTGAGAGAATCCTCTCACTTGAAAAGGACGAAACAGAAAATGAGATCACAGTAGGATTTGATCCTCCTTTTACCGCATTTTGACTCAGAAAATATGAAAATATCTTCCCATTTTCAATATAATTAAAAAAAAGAAAAGCTAATGTATTTTTCAAACAGGTCCAAGCAGACATGCATTTTCCAGCAGGATTCACATCAGCTGGCAGGGGCTCCACTCAGAGCTCCTCACTCTTGCCAAAAGCAGCAGGGACAAAGTGCAGGAGGTTCAAGGTGATGAAATTGTTAACACTAGATCTCCAAAATGTATACATTGTTTGGTATTTCTTTCTCTACTCTTTTCCGCTGTATTGGGCATTAAATACTGGTAAAGTGACTATCCCAGACACAGTGAAAGTGAGACAAGTGGTGACGGAAGGCAAATTACACGTCATCCACGCACAAAAAAATACACAGCACCCAGAATTTGAAGCAATACATTTCACTTGTTTGGGGACTAGTCACAGTACTTGGTTCCTCAAAAAAATAAAAATAAAAATTAAGAAACATCCTTTCTAAAAGGACTAAAGAGCACCGACGCAAATCATTTCGTGTCCTGAACATATTACTAGTCCCATGCGTTGTATGGGTTCTCAGACTCTTTAAATACTTGTGAAAAAGACAGATTGTGTTTGTCATCGACAAAAAGTGTTTGTAAATAGATGAACTGTATGCCCATGGAGACCAGAAATGGAAGAAAAGTCCAGAAACTTGGAAGCTCTCCTTGGAATTATTTTCTAGTTATTCTCCATTACTCATATCTAAGTCATGTTCTGGTTCTACATTTAAATTATATAAATATAAAGAGATAACTTGCTAAAATAAAACCTAATTTTAGTAGGCTTTTTTTTTTTGTAAAAATCTAATATTGTTGCTAGGAAAAAAAAAGGAAAAACAGTTAAATGCATTTGAAAAGAAAGCTTTTTTTTTTTTTCTTTTTAAATAATAATGGTAATATTCCATTAGCATTTGAACTACAATATAGAAGGTCTGTAGTCACAGTTATGAGACCCTCAGCATTGAAACAATATTTGGTATGCTATAGTTTTATACTCAAGGTTATGGATTGCGTTTTGGTCTATACTCTAGCGTCTCAAACCAAAGGATAAACTCATATTATGTTACTGAGTTCTTGTTGCCAATGAAAATCATGATAGACTACCTACCTATAGCACAGAGTGCCATATGGACACTTTAGAAATGTATCAATTCTTCAGCATCATTTTCAAGTGATAAAAACAAGGCTTTGGGGCGATTTCTTGAGAACACTTCGGCACCTTTATGACAAGGGGTCATGCTGTTATTTAATATAGTTGAGTAATTAAGCAGATTCTAGGACAGAACACTTTAATCATGATCTGATAAAGAATCTGTATTAAATTACTATCTGAATTCACTTTTTAGAAACTTTGCACACAGATAATAAAGGTAAATATAACAAATACCCTTGTATATAATAAATAACCATACTTATTATAGTAACAAATATATTAAGATATAACTTACTATATACCTAAATGTATATGCTAAGAAAATATACATACACACACTATGTGTGTGTTTGTGTGTAAAAACAACTCAGGTCACTCGAAACAATAGAAACACATTCTGACTATCTATTTGCTAAGTAAAAATGACTTTCATTAAACTCCAGGAGCATAAAATATAAGGTAGGTAACTGAAAAAAATATGAATAATATGGAAATATTAGGCTATTTTTATTTATAAATATTTCAGATGGTGTAATATTTTAGGATACTTTTAAAGCATCATTGGCTGAGTTGGAGTTCAAAAATTTATTTATACTGAAGCAATCCAGGAAACATTACCCTTGCAAAAGCTTGAAGAAGATCAGAGACATCCTTGTCTCAGAGATGCTGATGAAGTGAGGGAGAATAGAGATTTTGGCTGGCCCACCAAAGATAAAGAGACTGTACCCTGACTTGTGTATCGCCCTTTAAAGATACAAGGACAATTAAGGAACCAGAAACTGCTCTAACCTGCCCCAGATCGTACTCATGGAAATTTGGATGAGAGATTTCACTGCCTAGGACTTCATTCAGGAGCAGCTACACGACTTCAATATCTCAGTGCCCTCAGTGGACTCGGCATTAACTCGCATGAACATGTACAAAAGGCCAGATGTCTAACAGTCGCTGACAAATTGTTACTTCAAAGTTTATTTCAAGTTTTTGCTCTTGTGAATATGAGAGCCTTTCACGCAACTGTGCATGCAGAGTCACAGCCAGCAGTTACGTACCCATTTGTGAGCTTCACGCACAGGACAATGTCCGTCTCTGCAGTGAGCCCACGGGAAAAGAAAGGACACTTTCCACAACCACAAGCGGGCATGAAACCGCTCGACTCAAATAAGCAGACTTAGGTGCTCTAGGTGCTAAAGATGCCAGGCTTGCACATGAAGTTGTCTGTAGTCCTAAAATTAAACATCACAGCAACTTCACTAAGGTAACAAAAATTACTGATGAAGCCTCTGGCACTAGGAGCTATGTTCCAGACTCTCCTTTTTTGGGTATGGGAGACATCTTATGATTACTGAGTTTACAGCGAGCAGCATGCCATCGGCTAGTGGGTAGCCCACAGTTCTGCTCCAAATCGGTACAGGAGGAGGCAGAATAAGCTGTATTAGAAGGTGTTTTACCATGCTACATACTCTGAATCCAAATGATTTTTGTACAGAGGGAAACTGCCCTCTCCACAGCATAGCTCTCTTTAAAGTGTAATATAGGCATTTAATCAGCGGGTGTTTTAATCAAGCTCTTAAATGTTACAGTCGATCTTCTAATATACTAAGCCAACAAATAGGTTTTTGTAACATTTATGACATGATTTCCTTAATTACTTTAGTTTCTAGCTAGCTCCTTTAAAGCCCCTTTGCTGAGCAAGAGTACATGATTTCATTCAAGCTTTAAAAGCTTTTCCCATGCATGCTTTTCAGAGCTGATTTGTCTGAATTATACATATGAACTATATTTAAAATTTGTGCATTATTCATTACTGCAGACTATGAAGTATCATTTAGGGATTAACGCAACTGTCTACAAAACAGCTCACCAACAATGAAACCAAGTGAGTTTAAAACAATCAATCGTATTTAAAAAAGGTAACCAAATACTTCTATAAAAGTACAAAAATATTTCTCCAAATCTACCAAGAAAAAACACATGTACGTCCTATTTTTTATTGAGATGAAAACAAATCCCATTTATCTAACAGACACAAAGTACAGAACTGCTTAAGATGTATCAGAAAGAGTTCTTGTTTTAAATGTTACAACCATTTTTTTTTCTGTAACAGTCTCTACATAGAGAGTTCTTGCACTATGTGCATTTTGAGATCCATCCATATGCTTCTGCATAGGAAAAATAAATAAAAAAATATTAGAAGGATTTGGATTTTGTTTTCAAATGACTATTTCTCCAGAGCAACAACATCTGTGATCTCCATGCTCAATCCACGTGCATTAAAATAACTCAGAAAAAACATGGATCTAAAATATGTCGCACACAAAACCCTCAGATAGCTCATACAGTGATAGTCACAGAAAACAGATAGTTCTTCTGAAAGAGTATGAAAAATATATAAAAGGAGGCAATGAGTTAAAAAAAAATACAGGCAGCTTGACTTCAGGAAAACCCGGATCACTCGGTTCCTTTGGATTATTCTCTATTTATTTTCTCTTCTCTTATGCAGTTAATTTTTTTAGGAAATTGTTGTTTTTTCTCCCCTATTTTTTGTCACCACAGACACTCCCTTTAGGCAACCGTGCATCAACAATCCTCCCACGTTCAAAGTCGGCTACATCTGTTGCTCTTTCCCATTGTTGAAAATTCCTGCCTTAATCCTATTTGACTTTATTCATGCAAAGGTCATCCTGAATTCAACAAATGGAGGAGCGATAGCAAGCACACTGTTGAACATGGCTAAAAAATGCTGTTGTAGAACATGCAGCTAGTGTGCCGGCACTATCTCAGAAGTGCTTGGTTTATTATGCAGGCTCCAGGTCCTCATAGCTGTGTTGCAATATGAATTGGTAACATATTTCTTCTAGCATCTCAGCAATACAACAATTTCCTTCTAACCGGCTTGATTCTCTCTACTTAAAAAGATTTGCACTTACCTCGTATCTGCTAGTGAGTATGTGTACAACATACATGTGTAATAAATATTTGACTGTGTCACACTCCCTAGGGCTTAGCTTCTGGCATACATGGCTTCCCTGTTTCTCCTGGTTTTTACTTCTCAGTATATCCAGCTTCACAAATCAATCCTATTTAATTAACCAGCCCATCTAAAACTAACAATGAATCACTATTTGAAATAAATGAGGCAAAATACCTGCCTTTAACAAAGCAGGGTAGAACAGCTAGCACTAACCTCATTTTAGGGCCACCACTGTATGGCACATTTGTTCTCAGAAGCTGTCTATTTTGCTTTTAGACTCACTTTTCTTCCCTAGCAACAAAAAAATAAAAGCATTCTGGCTCAGAACCGTGATTTTTTCTTATGCATAAGTATCTGACCAAACCAAAGAAAGATTAGCAGGAACAGTGAATTAGTAACTAAACCAAAGTTAACTATCAGACTGATTTATGAAGTGAAGATAATTATTTTTGTAATATGTCCATAACTCATCATGACAGAAGCAAAGGAATATTTATTCATACACACTTATTTCCAAGTTGCGGTGCTTGCCAGCCAGGATGAACCAAACCCACCCTTCAGGCAACCAGAGAAAACAGGCTATTGTTAGTCTAGTTCCTTAAATGAATGCTTTGCTGAGGGCCTGAAACAGTTCAGAGCCTACTGAAGATTTTAACAATCCGAAACAGCTCCACATTAGAGTCTGATGTAATAGCCAAAAGTTAAATGCTACAGCAACATTAGCTTATTCCACTTGTATTTAGCTCCCTGTTAACTTGCAAGGGAACACTGGAAAGAATCAAGTTTTCCGTTTAGAAGTTGTTCAGTACTCTGTTTGTTAAGCCTGATAGTAAGGTGTAAAAGCTCTAGAGAAAAAGGATAGGTTTTATCTTTTTTTTTGTTACAATTTTGAGGATTTTGGTTTTGATGGTAGTTTAAAAAATGTCTTACTTGAGGTGAAGCATCCCTTCTTTCTTTTCACCTTTTAAAAAGCAAAGGTTCAAGGAAACAGGAGTAATAGTCTGTAAAGCCAAGCACGCGAATCAAAGCCTTCCCCACCCTTTGAAAAAGTTCCAGTGAATGGCAGCAAGGTGGTTACCCTCCAGTACCTATGCCAGGAGCCAGCCACTGGCCTCACACCATCTGCTGCCTCCTCCCGGCTCCCTCCCACCATAGCAGCAAAGGCAAATAACTTGAAGAAAATAAAAGGCCTTCATCACGGATAAGGATTTTCAGATTACATATCCCAGAAGCTAGCCCGGGTTTTACTTTGAGCTGTTTTTCCAACGCTTCAGCAGGCTCCCTCGCCTGGCCAGCGATGCTTGCACCTAATCCGGCTTGTGCCCTGCAAGAGAGACTCAACAGTGCCACGAAAGCACTGACATTTAAGAATATGAGCGCTCGAGAAACTTGAACACTCCCGGCAGCTCCTAGCTTTCTTCTTGCATTTACACCCCTTAAGGATATTTACATGACCAATTTCAGGCAAGTAACTTCAGCACCTTTGTGATCCCACAGAAAGTGGTGAAATGAGACTCTTCATCTCTTTCTCCTTCAAGGACTCACAATATTCGATTCAGCTCCTAGAGCAGGAAGGTACAGCCCAGAACAGGCAGCATGGGCATTCCCCCAGTTCGAAGGCAACAGAAGCGGGTGGCCATCTCTTCTCTGACTTCAGCAGCCCCGAAGCAGTTCCCGGGTAAGGACCTCTCTCTCATTTGATGAACCTTGCACTTGCTGGTAAGGCAGACTGTTGGGCAAGTTAGACTCACTCAAGGAAATTCAAAGGTTTATATAATTCATCATATATATATTTACATGGGAAACATTGAATAAATTCTAGCCTTAGTGTCATTTTTTTGAATAAAATGTGAAATTGGTATTTTTTGTTACAGGTTCTCTGCACAAACTGTTGCTGGCATTTTAATGATACATAGCAACAGTACTGCCCTTCACCTCACCACACAATATGCTCTGTGCCTGTTAGCTTTTCCAGTTGCCACCACCAAAGGCCAGAGATGGATTTTCTTCCCATAGAATGGGACACAGTTTTAAATTTCCAAGACGTAATAAAGTATATAGAATTACTGCCATTACATATCTAAAAGACCATATTTTTCCACAAAAGGTGAAATATTATTTTACGAAGACCACAAATCTGAGTGCTGTGATTTGTAAATACAAGTTAGATCTAAAAATATGAAAAGTGAGGCTTTGAATGTCATAACACTGGTTAAATTACCAAACAGTATTTGCAAAGACATTTTGCAGAATTGCTAACTGGTCCAACCCAGAACCGCTGCAGGCACTACCAATGTTTCCATCCATGTCAATAGGAGCTACATTGCACCAATAAGGCAGAAATACCTTAAAGAGCAATTAAGAAAATTGCAGGAGCCATGTGTTTATCATCCTGCAAATTATGTATATTAATCTGCAATTAAAAAGATTTTTCTAGGACAGCCCTGGAGACCTGGTTTCTGCATCTCTACTACTAATAATGATGTAAAGAAGAAACACTGAAACACTTCAGCAGCAGCACTTAAAGTTGCCAAATCAAGTGATCAGAAGTTGGCATATTACAAAATTACAGTTACGTATTCAACGTTAATTAGCACCCTTTGTATATTTGCATTTTGATACAATCTTTAAGAGCACTTCTTCTCCTAGACTTGTCCCTCACGGAGAGGGCACAACGAACGACCTCCCTGAATGGGACAGCCCGGTATTCCTATTGTTTCCGTGTTATTAGTTGTTTGTCCTCATGCTTCACCTGCTGCACACTCCCTGGACCTTGAACTGAGCATGGTATCATTAATCTCGTCAAAGGGCTTTTCTATAGCCTCCATCTTCATAGTATTTTAATCCAGAAGATTAAACATTTAATTTTCCAGACATCCTCATGAGATAGCAGTCCATTTAACTAAAGAAAACGTGAGGTCCACCACAAAGACAGCTCCACATCATTGGAAGCTATTGCTTTCGAGTCCTCAGGCTGAGCCACCTACCCTCCGACCTCACGGAGCGCTGCTTGTTTTATCACACTTCATGTGTACTCTTTCAGCTGCACTGCACTTGAGTCAAGCCAATAGCTCTGCTAATTTATCATAGCTGTATCAAGCTGGGAACTTAAAAATAACACCACAGTCCAAAATTTGGTTCAAGAGATTAGCTTAGCACCACATATGGTATTCCTGATGGAGGAAATGATAGTACCCACTGCTCCCAGACAGCATTTAGTTGCCTTAATTGTCAGTGAAAGCCGGGCCTTTCTGCTGGCCCTTGCCGCAAACAGCACACGACCTGGACTAGTGCCCTGTGTAACAACACACGCGGCGTTGCGTGAGTCACGAGCGCTGCACGAAGGCCTGCATGTGATGATGTGTCTCCATCTAGACAACCCTCTGGTTTCTTGCTACGTATGCTCGGCAATGGGATAAGGTGAGAAGTGAGGGGCTGAGGTTCGAAGGAGCTCAGCTCTGCCTCTGAACCTGTGCAGGACCCCCACTGCAGAAACACGTGGGTAAATCAGTGGCCCATCCGCTTTTTAAACCTGAGATTCTGAAAGAAGCATCTCTCCTAGAGGTAGTGATGCTATCCAACAGCACTTAAATCTTTGACAGCAGTACAACTGCTAGAAAATGGGCACAAAATACTTTCGTGTGAAGGGCTGAAAGCAGCAGCTGGAACAAGGAAGGGATTGGTTTCACCTACACTTTCGATCTATACAAACTGACTCCTGTTGGCAGCAGTCACGGGAATAATATGAAGAAAACAGACACCACCCTCCACCAATTCATTCCAATACATTTGTAGAGTCGCTTGCAAGGAGGAGGAGGGAATCAAGCAAGGTTGCAAAGAAATGAAATCCACTACATGATGAACACTGACAACTGCTGCAGTAAAACTATGTGGGCAAAATGTCTGACTAAGAATGAATTTATCACTTTGGTAGCCTAAGGAGACCACAAGTAAGCAAAAGCCTACACATAAAAGCACGAGTCTCAAGCACATCCCCACAGTATCTGGATACTCCTCTGGGTTGTGTAATGGGTAGTAAAAAGACGTCACTTCTGCTGGTCTCATTTGTGACTGAACATGGATAGCTTATCACATTACATGTCACATCTTGTACCAGTTTTTACAAAATCACTAACTAATGAGGTAGAGCAAAGCAGAGGATCCTCATTTTGCTGAACAACTCTCACAGTACTCTCACTCCTCTACATCCATGGCTCCTACTCATGTGCAGTCATGCCTGCATGTTCTGTCCTATCATGGTTCTACTCTAGCTCGTGTACACAAGAGTCTGTAAATATTCAGGGATAATTAATCTCACCAACTTTAAATGCCTATTTATTAGTCATCCAAGTCTAACTTATCTAAACTCTTCTGTAGCCAATGGAGAGAACCAGACACTTCTAGGAACCAGGTATCTGAGGCAGGCAGGTGACTCAATCTCAAAAGGGGATCCATTTTATTAAGGTCCAGTCCTGGGAACTCTTACTCACATAAGCAGTTGACAAAACTGCTAACTGTTCCTGCGTATTATTGAAACACACTCTACATTTTCTCTACAAAATGCATTATATTTGTACCATTTGTCCCTTTCTTCATGCTACAGAGGGGTGCACTCATCTCCAGTCATCATAGTTCCAAGATAAAAAGCAGGCTGAAGAATACCATGGAATGAAAACTCCTTTTCCTCAGAAAGACACTTCTGTAGAAGTCACTTTTTAATAGCCCACACTTGCAGCTGAGTTTCAAACCTTCAGACTGTACTTATTTTAGATTTCTTTGCTTTCAACGGGATTTTTTCTTCTTGCAAATATAGACTATGGATAAGCCCTTAGATCACTTTATTTAAAAAAGTTATTAGTATATATGTATGTCTGTGCATACGTACAAGTTTTTGTGCGTACAGAATGGTTTTCCCATTTATAGAGAGATCAGTGAACATTCTGATCACCACTGAAACAGAGGTATAAGAAACAGTACCAAGAAGTTGTAATAATTAGCTATCTGATAATTTGCAGTGATACATTGCATCCCTACTTCCCATTTGCATAAACAGTGGCTCCCTTATTAAGAAATCATTTGACTTGCACAAATCACAAAACCAGTGGCAACAGAGAAAAGGATTTTACTTTCACTATGTTGCCAGAGTAACCATATTCAGTAAACAGGAATTTGGGTGATTAAAGAAATTAAACATAAAATTATTTTGCTCTAAGTGTGAACAGATGGAGATAAACCATAAAAGACATGAAATAGTGGTAGAAGACTCACCTAGGGTTGAGTTTTCGATGTGAACAAGTTGCTTCCTAGCAGTACGAGGACAAGTACCACTAACATTAGAGCCTGCAGCTGCTGTGAACCACAAGTGCCCCAGACCAGCACGTCACTGGGACACTCAGGATATGTTTTACAGTCAAGTGATGACTGAGCTGCCACTGAAAGGGACTGTCCTGCCATGTTCCTGTGTCAATGTTGTGTTCCTGGTACTCACATAACCCCCCATCAGGGCTGGAGCTGGCACAAGGTAGGGCAGGGAAGGTGGGAATGGGAGAAGTCAGGATAGAGGCAGAATGGAACACAGTAAATCCAAAACCTCAGCATGCATTAGGTGAGGACAAGATATTCTTTAGCCTATACCTTCAGCGAAATGGAAAAATACTACCCTTGTTCTGGAAGTGAAGAGAACAGTTCATTCCTTATTCTAGCATGTCTTTAACAAGGTTGCTTTATGTCCAAACACTAGTTAATAGTAAGCAACACAGAAAAAGCTCATAGCTAGTCAAGTTGACAAACACCATTTAAAACTCATGCAAACAGTAATAAGATATTGTTTAAGTATGGTATAAAAGGGAGCCTCTTTTATTAACACTTGAGAACCTGCAAGTGTAATGAATTGTCTGTGCTTCAACATGATTATCTCACTGTCTCTCTGTTCACGTTACCTGTGTGGATTGTCTTTTTTCATAATAAAAGATAAATTGTCTTAGGGTTGTATGCAAAGACAGACTTTCTCAGAGTGCCTTTTTTTTTTGCACAAGCTCATAACAGTAGATATCTTCAAATTCTGTCTACTACCTCTGAAGTCTTCCTTGGGCTTGATGAACTATCTGCATAGGAAGTGACAAAGATCTCATGCAAATGAGCTGCACGATTCCTTTGCAGCTAACGTGAAGCTGAAAAGGAGCAAACTCATTAAAGAAGATGTTCCAGAAAGTCAGGGAGTGCTGATGTGAAGGGATAACTGAGATACTTTTGATACAGAGAGACAGTGAGCAATCTCCTCAACCTACCGTTTGCAATTTAATGTAATTTCTCTGCTTGGCAGCATCACTGCATCTGTGTTTTAAGATGAGCTCTTCCTACAATTGAGTCACATAAGATTGATATGCTGAGGTAAATATAAATGGAAAAAGTGAACATCCGGATACAATAGCATCTCTGAGATCTTGGAGAGTAGCACCTAGTACTACATTGAATGTTATTTTGTTCCTCTTCCACTAAACTCAACTGAAAAGTCTTATGTTTCATTTTTCTGTAAGCATTTATTCTGCCTTGAACTACAGGTTTCTTCTTGTTCCCTGGAGAAGTACCTGAGAACTCCTTTTCTTTCCTAAGGAGGTAATTTGTACGTGTTCCTACCCCCGATAGCTTGGAGGATAACCTGCCTATCAGACAGAAATCTTTCTGAATAGAAGCATCCCAGATACACAATGGATTACAAAGGATACTGGATGGAGATGGGTTATTCTATGTGATGCAGAAAAAGGATTCTGTATTTCTGATTGGAGCACACCACATTTCCTACAAACATGTTTCATTAGAGCTTAAACCGGATAGCTTGCCTGCCATCAGAGAACAGGCTATCACAGGGCACGCAAAACATTCACTTTGGTTTAGAAAGGAAATAGGAGCTTAAACAACGATGGTGACAACTAGAAATGTTATTATTGGCTTTGGACTATTATGTGAATGTGTATTCTTCTTTCCTGCCAATGTAAAAGGTCATCACAAACTCTTGTCTACAGGCACCAAAATCAATGCCTATGTTTTCACCACTATCAGCAACACTGTGACTTTCATAAAGGTCAAAATGGTGTATGCATTAATAGGACAGACAAGCCTATTTACTATCCTGTCCTGCTGCTATCTACTTTCACCAAGTGCTAAGTGTAACTCAGAAACAAGCTAAACCATACAAGGACAGGTTAAAAAAGCATCCAATGGTCTGACACCCATTACATGTCCGTTCACATAATCATTAATTGTCAGAGAATTGCTTATCATGAAGATTGGGGTGCAGGAGTTTTATTTACCGAGATACTCTGGATAGCCTGATAGGAAGCTGTGACATGGAGATCTCTGTGAGCTATCAGAGCCCACGCTTATAATTAGTCCGTGCACCTGCAGTAGCTGCTCTGCAAAGCACTATCTACAACCAACGAACACAGATTTCCAGACCCTGAAGACAGGACATAAGAACAAGCTGGATTCACCAAAGGTAACATAACTGTTCCCTTTCTGTAGTTTAATGACAACTGCAGTATCCAGAATCCCAAAGACTTTGTATTTACGAGCCATCAGCAGGGTCTGAACCTTGGCTTCAGTCTGGCAACAAACTACCATGTAATAGGAAAAGCCTTTCTGAGAATGGTTTCCTGAAGGGAAGGGCATATGCTATCTGTTGAAAAAGCAAAGCCAATCCACTGCAGGAGCTAACTCTACAGTTGAGGGTGATTATCTGTTTGCTAGCAAATAATTCCTCACCTCCCACATAAATGCAGTAGCATTCCTGCCCCCTTATTCTGACAAAGGCAACAAAATGAATGGCTTTTCAGAGACGTATGGTTTCAGCTTCTCTACTACAGGATACAGTTGCTCAACTCTTCAACCAACACCTGGATCTCATCTCCAGTACACTCAACATAACCCAAGTATATTAAGAGAGATTGAGACCAAAGTTCAGCCAGGTGAAGTTGGTATGTACATTTTTTAATTTGCTAAAGCCATGATGGGCACTGATATGCCCACTATACACTGGTCTGATGAAAGTGAACCACCAGCACAGATACTAGTTTTGAGCCTGAAAGAAGTTCAACTTTTTTTCCCAAAAATCAATGGCAAGTGGAAGAAATTTATAGCGTCCATCACCTCTGTAAAAGGCAGAACCTTGTTATCCAAACCATGTCGAGAACAGTAACATAGCCCAACAATGGTTCAGTTTGGCTTGACGGCACTGGAGCAGACTGATGACTGAAAAATTTAATTACAGTTTCACAGTTTGTTTGTCAGACTCATCTAAATATATGCAGCACACCATACTCTTCAAGCCATTTGAGATGATTAACTGTGGGATAATTCTAGACTTTCAGACTTTGCATTTTTAAACACCCTGATGACTCATTATTTTAGAGGAGACGTGGAAGGAAGACAGGAGAGAATTAAGATATTTCTTCAGGAAGTACAAGCAATATATTTTGAAACAAAACTTCCTCCCAACCCACATGTGGCAAATGCTGAGCTAGCACAATTGGGCCAAGAGTTGGCTGGATCTTTATGGAGAGCTAGATCCTGCCTTACCTGTGACAGATAATACCCCTTCCTCACCAATACAGGATCACTGGGCAATGAGAAGGGCCTGCTCAAAGGGAAGACACTAGAGAGGCTTACAATGGGCTTGCTACTCCAGTTAACTGATTGCTCAGGCAAATAGTACAAGGTAAATATTTGAAAAAGGTCAGGTGAGCAATGTGCAGAAAGAAGTACGCTAGACATGGCCAAAGAGACGACAGCCAGTGCAGGATGATCTTACAGCAGCTAAAGAAGTGGATGTAGCCCTTGAGAGGAATTAACATGAAAGAGGCAAAATTCTTAAATCACCAGCATTCATGACCTTTGCCAACCTAATGTAGACCAAAATCATCAGCTTGAGGCAGGCAGAAGCAGCCTCATTTGCACTCTTTTCCCACAAATGAATTTTATTAAGGGATGGTAAGGGGACACCAAGTGAGGCAATGTCTTTGGGAAGGAAAGAGGCTAAAGGTAAGCCCTAGAGGAGCAGGAGACGCTGTCATGGTTATTACTATTGTTAGTATCGTTGTTTTAGACCTGCATTTCAGACAGAACAGGACTTAGGTCCGTGTTGCAAGAACTACCAGACAGCATCCATAGCTTCAGGCACATGTATGCCATAAGCCTGAGAACAATCATTTCAAGAAAAAAAAAAAAGGTTAAATACTGCACATATTTAGTTTCATGACTTGTCCTTCTGACCAACAATCATCTATAACTGTCTGGGCAGTAAAGTTTTTATGTCAGTCTCCCAGTGAGATATAGTCTTTGCTTCAAACTCTAGTTCTACCATTTTCATGGTTATTAAAATTAATGCCTATTTATTGGCGCTTCAGATTCTATCTTTACTGACTGTTGAGTTCTTGAAAGTTAAACAGTCCATGACTCTACCCTGGAGCGCCCTCTTTATCTTGGGGATGCCCAGCATGATGCTCGATACCACCAGATCAGAACATGTTTTCTGGAATTTTCTCCCTAGTTTTATATGAAGCTTTTACACATAATTAACTTGTACAACATAAATCTCTGAACAAAGGAACTCAAAAGAGTTTGATTTCCATGGTGTCGGGAGTAATAGGGGCAATTAACTGTGGATGTGATTCCAGGAAAATCTAGAAATAGCATCCAGCTGTTAAAAGATCATACAACTCCCTTAGAAGAAAGCTTTTTGCAATTCACATAGATGCATTAGCTTAAGCCTGTTCTCAAATGAGACATGTCCAAGACTGCTGACTGCTAAAAATTCATTGTTTTGTTTTTTCTCTTTCGTTACCGCAGACACTGCTGCTGTATATTAAAAAAAACATGCACAAAAAAAAAAATAATGTGTGGGAAGTCAGATATCCCTCAGGCAAGAAACACCTTCCACCACTACTTGGGTAAAGTGTTGGATTCAGGCTATGATGTTTCAACAGCAAACACAACTGCACTTCTGTGGAAGTTTTCTTATATCCTGGGTGCCAATGCTAGAAGGCTCATTGCAGCTGAATACTGAACAAAGCAATTTTGGTGTCCAGCCATACCCTAAGGATTTGACTTTCGGGTGTATACTTTGGAAAATACCACCCTTTCTTGCCTTAGTTTTAAATCCTAGGAACTTTTAAATCCTAGGTATTTAAATTCCTAAGAACTTCACCACTGTTTTCAAAATCTAATTGCTTTTTTATTTAAGAGGGTAACATAATTTCAAGTATTTGGAACCTCTATCTTGAGTAGGAATCTGTCATGTGTCAAAAAATCTTTCAAGAGCAATTTGCACCTAATAATCTTGCTGATATATAGATGTTAGTAACACCGTTTTTATTTTTGTGTTCAGCAAATGTTATGAACACCATTAGTGTGTGAAGGAAAGAATGAGTTCCAAATATTCCACCAAAGATTTGCAGAAGCATTTTAGGAGTCTTTAAACTCTAAAGTTCTAGCATTAATGCTGTGCTCATGTAATTTAAAGACTAGCATTTCTGCTCTGCAACCATTTCCCATGAAGACAACCAAGACAGGGAATTGAACACGCTGGGACACTTGGGTTCTGGTCACAGTTCTAGTAGAGGCTTTCGGTGCACAGATAACTTGGACAAATCACTAAGTTCAGTTACTTAACCTCCCCTTACCTGTGCACACCCCCATGGGACTATTCCCCCTCCATAAGGGCGTGTGCCAAGTTCTTATTTGTATAGTGCCTATACCCTTTGATGGGAGTTTTGTCAGAGTTGCTAAACACTGACACTAGTATTGAGTAATAAGTTATTTGTGCCAACAGCCAAGTCCTACCTGGGTACTGTTTTGTACAGGTGTCAGGATATCATTTAATTTTTTCTTTTTCAGTGGCAGTACTCTTTGAATTTCAAGCAGCATTCCAAGTAAAGTGCTTTTGATCTAAAATTACTAGATCATCTTAGATCAAAACAATTTAAGCACAGAAAAAAGACTTAGAAAAAGCTTTCTGAATTGCAAGTGATCATACAACACTTTAGTACACCCAGTGAGCGAAACTTTCCAGCCTAGCTGTAATATAACAAACCTGGACACTGCGTCTGCTTTGGAGCCTTCCCTAATGGTCTCATATCTTCCAAAATTTTGTAAAAAAATAAAAATAAATATAAGCTTTCCTAAACTGCAGAAGGTCAACACAGAGCTTCATCCGTCCCCATGGCCCTAATGAATATTTAAGTTTCAGTACTCGGGACTTTCGCTGATCTCAGCTGTGCCTCAGCTTCAGTGGCAGAGAGGTGGGCTGCAAGCAGGCAGGCAGGCACCAAAATGTTAGGAAACTAACACCCTGCATAACAGCAGAAACTACTTGGCTGTGTTCATAACACCACAGTATTTTCAGTAGGTTCAATCCTGCATCTTTTCTTAATCAATTTCAGCTTCTAGACAACCTAAAACAACTACAACAATCAAACACAGCAGTAATACATTATTTCAGCACAATGAAAGCATGAAATAAAGCAGAGATACTTCCTTGGATGCAGACCTGTAAAAAAAAAAAAAAAAAAAACTCTCAAACAATGAGCAATGGAGGGCACAACCTCCATCAAGTGAGCTGATAAAATCTCTTCCACAGAAGTCTTTTCTCTGCCGGGCAGTACCAGAATGCTTTCTTTGGCCACTTTGCTTCGACCCAAGGGCCAGACTCCACCAGAAATCAAATAACATGGAAATTTTCTTTTTACACAACTCCAGCAAACAGGATCAAACCCCATCACAGTGCATTATATAACTGCAGTATTTGGACATAATATATGCCTTGGTTGTGGTTTTGCACATTAAGAATAACTTGTGACTTGTGCTTCTAGCCTTACCATGCTGCTTTGTTTTGCTGTGAGCAAACAGATTAGATTTCTGGTCTCATACTCTTTACCCTGAGTGCTAAAATGACAGCAAGATCAGAGCCTGGGGGGACAAGGACATGTCAGCAATCTAGCTGACTAATTAAGCAATGAAATGATAGGTATGACAAGTAGTTTCATTCAATTCTTAAAGTATGGCAGCTCCAATACAAGGCAAAACAGATGACAATATGCAAAAATTGAGAGATGTGCTGGAAGGGAAGCCTTCTGTCCTCATCTTCCTACCCTTAATGACAAGCGGTCAGCGTGTAACAAATTCATTTTTAAAAAGGACCCATTAACACATGCTATTAAATGAATATTTTTTTTATTAAAAAAAAAAAAAACAACACAAGCAATGCTAATTGCTGAAACACTGGAGTTAAAATTCACACTGACAGAAGTTAGCTGTTGTAATCCTAGCTACTTATGCCCCACATTGCCCTCTTCAACACAAGTTAATTCATATTCTTAGTCGAGAAACACAGCAGTATGGGTGTATATATGTATGCTCAGTCTGGACATTCCTAATAAACTGTTAATCTGATTTAAAGTAGACTGTGTGATTTAAAGTAGACTGTCTTTTTTTTTTTTTTTAATTACTTCCACATGCCTATGGAATTGGACATATATAAATCCCAATACAAATAGTGTCCAGTACTAAGCTCTTAAAACCCAGATTTATGACAGAAATGTGGAGAAAGACTCTTCAACAGGGGCAAGGCTTAGTGACATTACAATAGATCAAGACAAAGTATTGTTCAACATGATTTTCTTCCTTCTCAATGGCATATCCAGCTGCCTGGTAACATTTGTTACTAGAAGACTCTTTTCTTTGAAACTGCAGTTGCTGTTACTGTTGTCATTAAATCCTTAAAGAAAAAATACAAGCTCCTACTGCTGTTCTCTCCCTATGAACCAGCAAGTGAATAGAGATGAGCCAACACCTTATTAAGTAGAAGCAAAGCTTTTACGATGGCCCATGGAAATAAGTAGGATATCTACAATCCACATGAAGGCACTGTTAAAAATAAAGACAAAATTTTGGTATGAAAAACCTACCTTAGGAGAAGAAGAAAGCTCCCTCGATGCAGGAATAGCTGACATGTTCTCACTCATGCCTGTCTCTGTCTTTGGCAAGAGGTTTGGTGGTTCAGGAGCCTTTCTTTTCATCTTCTTTTCTGGTTCTTGCAGTGGAGCAACTTTAATTAAAGCAGGGCTTGATTTTGGTTCATAAAATGGATTTGATCTAATTAAAAGAAGGGAAACATATTTCTTTGCTATCTCCTTGGAATTCAAAATGAAAATAAGACCTGTTTAGAGAAGCTGATGACTAAAATGCTTTTTATTATACCACACAAGGAAATGTTTTGCTTTCACATGCTTTTAAATGCTACTTTTTCATATGATCGACAAGTGAGATAAAAAATTTAAAACTGCATTAGCTTGTAACTTCTATAAATCTTATAAATTCTTCTAAATGACAGAGGTTTTATTAATAACAAATCTAACTTCAAATATACATGGCTATCTAACAAACATCTGATTTACAGATGAGCTCAATACCAATAAATGTGAGGGAGGTTGCTGGCTGTCGAATATTCCAATGAACAGAATTAAGAATTCTTAATTAGGACAGATTTAAGGATCAGGCTGCTTTTACATGCATGCTGCAACATGGCTTTAGAGACCTCAATCCAGGCCATCCAAGTCTGAAAATTCTGGCCTCAGCAGCTACACACTCCATGGTGAGTGTATTTTAAACTCTGCAACAAATAGTCATCACATCATTTCAAGAATACTTTTGGATAAAAGAATAGTGTAAGAAAACAACAGTTGGCTTCTGTATTCCTCTCTACACGTACCAGCAGCCAACATCTGTCTTATCCAGTAGCCAACATCTGTCTTATTTGAAAGTGATTTATTTTTTATGTAACTAAACCTTATTTAAGAAACAGTAAACATCTTCCAAAGTGGATGCAGTCCAAAGAACTATTTTCAACTATGGTGTTCACAATCCAATCCTGTATTTGTTCTACCCTAAATAAATACTTCCCCTGCATTTCTAATTCTTATCTATTACTTTGATACATCATATATCAACCAGCAATACCTTGAATAATGGCTTCCACTATGCACTTAAAAGAGACAGCAATTTTGTATCCTGCTAAGGATACTTACAGGAACCTTCTTTGCACTACACTAACTTATTCATAATCTTCACTTTTCATGTTTTGCAATCCAAAACTGGATGATTAATTATGAAATAGGTATGTTAATTCATTCCTTTCTTTTCCATACTTCCCCTGCAAGACATTTATCATGCATCTCAAAACGATGTTCATGTAATGAAGTCACTGCAACTCCCAAAGATCTATCTGCATACAGTTATATAAAGCGTAACTAATCACAACAAATAACAGTCCTTTGAAATCAATTCCAGATGGAAACAGTAACATATACAGCATTAAACGAGAGTTACCTAGCTAGATCCATTTACAAATTTCCTCTCAGGATAAGAGAAATGAGCTAGTAGATGCTGTTTTTAAACAACTAAAACACAAACATTTGAGCACAAATGGAAAACCAACTAGTCACCCAGTCTCTTTCTACACAACACTAAATTTCTCCCAGTTTTGTGTACTTTTAGTATGAAAATACATCTTTCGGTCTCTTAGACTGACTTCAGAATTTGTCTTAACGCGGTTTGCCCTTGTCCTCTTTTCACTAAGAAAGCAATTAATAATCCACACTGCAGAAAATACATCTACTTCTGAAAGGCAAAGTTTATTGAAGCACATAAGAGAAGACCAGGCATAAAGCCTCCAGACCTTTCTGAGAATCTGCCGCTGCTTGTTATAGAGAAAGAGATCTAAATCCAGATACCAAAGTGAAAGGAAAGACTAACGCTAAAATAACTCATCTGCTGACTGAAGGCAACTTTCAGGTGTTCCCACTTTGCTGCCCGTCAAGCGCAAAGGCACCGGTGCAATCAAAACTCAGGGCAACATCAAAACAACGAGTTAAATGAAAACGGATGGGTGTTTTCCATGGGAGGCAGCAGAAAAAAGGAGGGTATTCAGTCTGGGGCAGGGAATGCACCTAGCTGTCACTAGCTCTAACTTAGCTGACAGCCCAGCTCAGCTGTCTTCAGACACCGGAAAGTTCAAAGGGAGGTGAAAATGAAGATAAAAGAGATAAAGGCTGAAGAACAATGCATTCTGCAGGAGAGCACAAGGTTTTCCTTAGCTCTCTAAGCCAGTCTTCTGAACAGCCACCTGATGCAGCATGTTCAGTGGTGCTGAAATTATCCTGTGCAGCCTTACTTGGAATTAGAAAGGTGTATTTGTAAGGTGTTAAAACAAATTTGGTACAAGAAAAAAAAAAAAAAAAAGTAAAAAAGTTGGAAGGACCACGTTTAAAATTTTTAAGCTCTAGGATTCTCTGCACTGCATGCATAATCCTGAAGAATTGCACCCTACTGCATCTGTCAGAAGAAAGGGCTGTAAAGAGACAAGTCACTGTTTCTGTTCCCTAGAAAATAACTTGCTTTAAAGCTAGGCTACCCCCCCACATTTTGGTCATAGCACGGGTCTTACAAATAATTTTTCAAAAATGTTTCTCAGCAGGTTTGACACAGACAAAATCCCAGTTCTTGCCAGAAGAGACTATAAATTTTGAAGTCCCTGGTGTCTGATACATGTAGCAGAATTTGGTCCAACAACATGGCTCTATGAGGAACTAACCATGGGAAAAGTCTGGCTGAAAAATATTTATGTACTCTTCTCTGAAGTTAGCTTACATACTTTTTGCTTCAGTGACATTATTTAATTGATCCACACAGTGGGATTTACCGAAAGAGATGCTAGACTGTCCACCACAAAATTAAAAAAAAAGAACCTAACAAACTACCTGGCACTAAGCAGTCACCAGCAGTGGGGTGGCTTGTGGCTTCTTGTGTAACAGTCAACTTCAATAGATGGCAACTCAATAGTCTTTCCAACTAGACAGCATTGTCCTAAGCCATGCCATGATTAACAAGATAAGAAGCTACAGAGCCAAATAATATCTGAAAGCAAGTTTTATTCTGACCAATCAAGCTTTATGCTGACCAACCAGCATTACTGGTTAAATGAAAAAAAAAAAAATCACCATTTTACTGAGGAGGAAAAACAAAGCTGTCAGTGTGCTAGGGTTAAGAGATCACGCTATCTTATGAATCAGAAGTTGAAAAGTGTTGTACTTTAAGTAGTTGTGATCTGTGCTGTTTTCAAACAATTAAACTTGGCAAGGCATGCTGTTCTTTATTAACAGTCAGCCACCTACTATTTTGATTTTAATGTATACAATTCAAAAAGGCAAAAGCAGAATTTTACACTAACATTCAAATACCCAAACTAATAAAAGGAAAATGTGTTCCTTATCTCTATCTAGGCATGAGAATTTAGCCAGAGGAAGCATGTTTTGAGAGAGTAGTTTCACAGCAGAATATATATGTAGTGGAACATCTAAGTCCACCTGCACCACGCAATGCCTCGTTATGCTGATGCTTGTGACTATGCTTTGCTTATGCATGTTGTGAAATCTTACGTTATCTTCACAACCATTAGTGAAATATGTTTCCATTAAGCCAATTACCCAAAGTAAATCCTTCACAGAGGCACAGCAAGGGTAAGTACCTTGTCCAAGATTACAACAAGAGTTTGTTACAAAACTGGAATCAGAGTTCAGATCTTAGGGCACTTAGTGCAAGTTCTGAGTCCAGAATCAGAAATAGCAATTTGCCAAAGCAGAGTGGGACAAGGGTCCTGGTTTTCAGTGATGTGCCCATTTTTCCAGGACACATCATCCCATTTCACACACAACAGAAGAGGAGAATGCAAAGTGGTGGATTAAGTGAACCCCAATGAAACTTTTAAGATGCAGGGATAAAAATACATCGTATTTCCTGAGTGACAGTAAATGTCCTTCAGGAGACTTCTATTTCTTACGTCTTCCATCTGTCAGGTTCAAAACCATTCCTGGGGAAAACACTGGACCACGATTAAAAATCAACCCAAAACAAGACAACAAAAGTCAGAAGATAAGATGTTAGGAGAGAGGTTGAAAATAATACGCAAAGTTTTCTAATGCCGTGATATGACCAGTTGTTCAGCCTTGTCTTGAATACACTGCTCAGGCCAAGTCAACACATCTTAAAATAGATACATAGCAGAAGAAATAAGAGGATCCAGAGGCGTGCGATGAAAATGATTAGAGACATGAAGAGACTTCTGTATGAGAGAGATTGAAAAAGTTAGCACCGCTTAACTCAGACAAGTGACAACTAATGGTGAACATGCCAGAGACACAGAACACAGCAACAGTTTATGGCAGATGAACTCAATACTAACTGTTGTTTTCTGAAGCCAACAGAAGGGATTGTAGATGGGATTAGAAAAGCAACTTATTTACAATCAAAAAAAGGAAATATATTTCACGTAATACCTTGTTTTCTTTTGGAACTCTCTGCCACAGATTGACACCGAAGCCTAGACTTTAGTAGGATTTGGAAGTATTTTAGCCACTTAGATAATAAAAGCATCCATATTCACTTTAGATAAGAAACAACACACATCTGGACATAAACCCTTATGATCTAGGACACACAAACTGACACTACTTATGAAAATCTTTCCTTCAGTGTTCATCATACCATGCATATACGTAGCAGAAACTTTTTACTGAAAAAAATTGAAAATTAGTGACATAAGGTAAGGCATAATAGTGCTTTTAGATGTGAGTTAGCATCACAAGTCTTCTGTTCCTAGACTGGAGTTCTGTTATTACATTTTTTTCCTCCCGAGTGTTTCAATAATAAAGATCCAAGGGTTCTCCTTGCCATGCTTCTATCCAATACATTTAAAAAATTGTCTCCATGTCTTTTTCATTGACTTCCTGTAGCCTGGGAGGAAAATGGCAAGAGGTGGCTACTGGGGTGTCCAGACATAAAAAACTGGTGTCAAAGATGTAAAAGTATATATACGTTATTTCTTCCTGCGGATTCTGATGATCAGTGAATGATCAGAGATGGCTGCTGTGACTGTCAACAGTGTGATCACCCTGTGGTCTGAAGATACAGCAGCCAGTGCTGTTTGTTCAGACAGGCCCCGATGAATGGGCTTGGCTGAGAAATCATTCCCATTTTTTTTTTCTTCTCTTTTCCACCAGACAACAACATCAACATATCCATGGCCACAGAGTTTTAAAAGGAAAAAACCCTGCAGGGTCCTTCATACATTTCTGTTAGAGTGCACAGGAATTCTTCAATTTCCTAGAACATGGCTATGAACAGAGAAACGTGAAGATGACAGCAGGACACCTGTTTTAATATTTAATACTAAAGAAATGCAAATGTCATGCCATGATAAATCTTATTAAGTAATGTAAAACTAAATGTTAATTACAGTTGTTGTCTGTAAAATTGCTCGTGTGTAATCACCATAAACTGTCTCATGAGTGGTGTGGTTGGTGACTAATAACCACAAACAAGGAGCAAGTATACACCTTCAAACTTCCCAAGCTGCACAGCTATTGCAAAAAACTCTCACTCCTTGTTAGGTTTCTATACTATAACACAAGGCAATCAGTGTTTTGTGTGTAGCTATGATAAAAGAAACAACCTAACAAAGTGCATATGGTGTTAGCTTTCCAACACAGAGATTTAGTTTTACGAGACTCTCAAAAACGTGCTATGCTGACTGCACAAAGCGCTTCCTTTACACATACTGCACACCAATATAAAACAAACTCTCCATTATCATTAACAAAAATGATTATTTTATGTAGTAAAAATAATGGTAAAAAAGACAGGAAGGACCAAGCTCTGTTGCTCCTTAATGTTTGGCTCATATACAATTGGCAGGGCATGAAGTGCCAAAGAGGTACACAGACTTGTTCCCTATCAAGTAACTTGCTATCAATGAGGCAAAGAAGCGTTTCCTAACTGATCATGTTCAGTTGTACAGCTGAACAGTATGACTTGGGGGTATGGTATTTCCTTCTGCTGAGCTGAAGATCAGTCTGTCCTGAGGAGGTGATTAAGGATCACCATGACTGAACCCAATACACCTCAAGATTAAGTCAGGGATCCCACTAATGCTTCCAAGGCTGCTGAAAGATGAAGAATCATACTTACTCATCTAGCTCTTCCTCTTCAGCTTTGGAGGTATCTGCATAGAGGTATTTGCTCATATCCACTGGTCTGACGTTCTTCCTTTTCGCAGGTTGAGGAGGAGAATCTCTTACAGTCACAAATGTTTCAGGCTCAGGATCTGGCTCATCAAATGGGTTCAAGTACTCTGGGGCATCTACATCCTTGAAAGGATTGTAATTGTCAACATAGAAACTTTCTTCTGGCTTTGAAGATGAAGCTATTTCAGTATCTGGTTCTAACAAACAACAAGAAAATCATTAAACAGATTTAACATAGAAAAAATTTGAAGCCATTTTTATCAGATCTTTATGTTTTGAGGGCTTATGAAAAGGTTTGCTTCATCATTCTCAATACATAAAGTCCTAGCCTTTGATGAATTTTCATGGTTTATTTATTTACAGTGCAACCTTGTTTATTCCAAAATAGGGTCTTTCAAAGGGTCATTTCATCTGGAGCATATTGAATAGGTTTAATTTTCTCACTTACTAAAGTGCTTCCAACGTAATTTGTTATTAGTTTTCTTATTTGTCAAATAAATGGTATCGCAACAGATTTTAAAACATTTTCCCAAGCTATTAGCCAATTTGTACCCTAACAAAATGTTCTTAATTATTTATTTGAACTTTTAATAAAGAAAAAAATATCCTATATTTTTATAATAAAATTACTTTTATTGGTTATTAAAAATGGTGATAGCTAGTAGGTGCTCTTTTCATTTCTTAAAATGGCTGAACTAAAATCAGTTATTAGGTATGACCAGTAATTACATTTCAAAACATACATATTTCTACTGCTAACGGCTCCTGGTAACAATACGTAGTCTCGCAGTAAAAATGAATTTAAATTGACCTTAAAGAGATGGATAATCAAATTACTCATCTATTATCTGGGCTGTGAAGCAAAAAGTTATTAGCAACCTGGAGTTCCATGCAGTTCTTTAGAGTAACAGAAACTACAGAAAGAACATCACACAAAAGTGAAGGGCTGCTGGATATTGAATGATACAAATCCCCATACAGCAATACAATGTTTCTCACAATGACACTTACTACCATTAATCTTACTTTTCCTGCAGCAAAAAATGATCAGTTCAATATTGGATTTAATGTGCTTTCAAAATCTATGCAAATAGGAAATTCAATGTAGTGTTATTAAAACCTAATTTTCAATAACCACTCCCACACTATCCTTGATGGAAAGAGTTTCTTTTTCAGATTTATTGTTACTAAATTGAACAAAACATACCTTTTAGCTTTAAAAGAAAAACTTTAAATATTATTTGTAGCAAGGCTCTAAAGATAATAAAAAAAGATGGAATTCCAAGTGTATTTGTCACTAAACAAACACTTGGTAAGACAAAATTGCTAACTAATAATCAACTAACACAGGCAAGGAGCAGCAGCAGAAACAGTGTTGCAGTTGTTAGGTCTTGGAGGGAGGATGTGCTTCAGTTGCTAATCCTGGTGCATTGACAGAAAATGCAAGTGTTCTCTGCTCTGCCAGTAAACTTTCAGTTTACGCTGTCTCCAGCCATTAGCACAGAGCCAAGGTGACAGAAAGCCCTACCACACGTAGTGCGACCGACTGTAATCTACGACTTGAACGAGAGCCACTGCTGGTTGAACAAGAACATGGTCCACAGGTGCACGCAGCAGCTTTGCCTACCTTATGCATTGAACTAGTCACCAGTCACTAGACCTGGAGCAGGAAAGGCTTTAGTCCTTCTCAGAAGAAATGAGATCCACTGGAAAGATTTTGTCTTAGGAAACACCTCAGATTTCTAGTGCCTTTCTTCTTTTTGGTTCTTCACATTTGAACTGCAAAGACTGTGTTATTGTACTATCCTCTATACTATTTCTAAGGGTCTGTTTCTGAAGCGATGGATCATTTCTCCATGGCCAGAAATTTAGAAACCAAATGGGTTTCGCTGGAATAAAAGAATAGAGGAATAAAATAATGAAAATCTTACTGAAATGCTACGTGGACACTTCAGAGATAAATCATTCCATCTGGGTTTGAGGGTGAGCTCAGCTGGGTGAAACAAAATAAAATTGTTCTTTTCCAGACAATAGTGCAGGTTCTAAATTGCAGCCACACTTATGACTATGTACAGTGCTTGTGCCTGTGAGATTTCCCTTTGGCGATTATTCAGAAAATTACATTAAAAAATCCTTTAATTCCAAGTGAGGTTTACAGCTTCTTACTCCCTCACCAACCTGGTCCAACTTAGCATTAAAGAAGCAACGTAGACAGTATGCTTACACCTATCTTGTATGTATATCTAAGTTTTTATATTTAACTTCAGTTTCAGAATGCAGCTAACAAGGTCTCACATCAAAAACTGAAGTCAAAAAGAGACGGAAGTGTAAACCAGACATTGCACTGAAATGGGATGAGAAGAAAGTAAAGTGAGACCACAGAACGTTATTGTTATGCCTAATAGTCAAATAGCCTTTACATTGTCAAAACGTACTATAAAAAGAACTAATTGATCTAAATCCTTATGACTAACAGTAAAATAAATAAATAAATAAATCAGGGTTACAATAATAGCCTTAGCTAAACCTAAGAAAGAGGTTCTGTTACCATTTAAACTGGTTAAGCCTCACCTGAAAGTCACACAAACACCTCAGCTGTGTCTTACGAGGTGGGCATAGAGACAAGCTACTGCAGGACAGACCAGAGTACGTGTTTGCAGTATTCCAAGTGTAGCATGTGTTCACTCCTACCCCAGGGTAAATACACTGTCCTTATCCGCTCATAAACAGGGAGCAAATCACTGCACACTTATACTGGGAGAAAGGGTAGTTACCATCTCTTATGTAAACCATCTCTTCCAACTGTATGGTAAGCTTTTATTTTCAGTCTGCTTTTAAGTGTCTCCTGGAAACAACGAGTTAAATATTTAAATCTGATAAATTTTAAGGGGCAATGCAAATGTTTTTTGCAATTCTTTCTATTTCAACACTATGGATCAAGCGCTGTAACCCTAGCTAGGGCAAACTGCTTTGTCTTGTTCATTGGCTCAGCAGTAGCTACAGGTTTGGCCTTACACATAGAGCAGCGCAGATCAGCACTGAGGGACCTTTGGCTTCTTATCAGTTAAAAGATTTCACAAAGTACACATAGGCTAAAAGTAAAGGAGCTTCTAAACATATTTTCAAGACTTTTACAGGCAGGAGTTCGCAGGGACTCACTAGAACCCACTTAGCTTGTCCCCTCATTCTCTCTCCTCCTGTCATCCAGGAGATAATTTGTTTTTTCTCTGCTTCCTCTGCTGTCCCCACAGAAGGAAGGGTCCCCGTCCTTCACTGGGAAGCAGAGCCCAGAGGCTCATTAGCCAGCCTCTGTTAATAGAGAAGGACTTTGGGGATTTGCACCCATTCTGCTTTGCCGCCAGCCATGGTGATGCTCCTCTTACCGCCCAACTCCTGCTGCAAGGCACAGCACAGCGACAAGCAGGCAGAGCAAAGAGTGAACCCCCAAAAAACAGGGGAAGCATTCGCTCTCCTGAACACAACCAGGATATCTCCCATGGGGTCTCTGAAACCCTTCAGATCTACCTTTTATGTCACGTGTTGGTCATCACTTTGTGAGCCCCTCTAAAGCTTCTAAAGCTAATTGAGGTGCTAGGACAGTGACCCAATACCACTGCTCTTAAAGCTGCAGCCGCTGTTGCCTTTCTCTGTAACAAAGACACTTGTATTTTCTAAAACAGCTAATGATGTTGGTTATTGCACGTGG
>VXAA01007436.1:1185878-1284171 GCA_013399115.1 Anseranas semipalmata | reverse complement strand
GGGGGGGGCTGACCATTCAACAGCTTAAAAAGGGCTAACTTCCTTCTGCAGGCTGATTTCATACCAATGACAACACCTATCCCCCCCCCATTAATCACAGCCGAAAACACAGGACTGTGGTCACTACTTGAACTCATTTTTCAATTGCAGTTCTCTACACAGATTTAAAAAAAAAAAACAAAACATTTGCAGTTTGGTGCTCCAAGGGTCAAACACACAACAATTTTGCATGGTTAAGTAATAAAGCCACAGGGGTAGGAGTGACAAGAGAACAGGTAGAGTATTACTACAGCAGAAGCACCATCTGCTCTTGTGCCAGATTCTGGAGACATTACTTGCCCTAACTGCACTGAGAAAGACTGCTTGTGATAGTAATCACTCTGACTGGCACTACCTATCTGCACAATCAGCCTTCTAGTTCCCAGAGGATCTCCAAAAATCACCCTGCCCTTCAACCCACTTGCCTTTTGTAACGCAAACATATTGTGACATATGCCTTAAAACCAAACAAAACCCCCACCAAAACATTACACACACAACTTTCCCCTTGGCAAAGGATGAAAGAACAAGCCACATGTGAAAGATACTTAGTTATGCCATTTACTGCACTACTGGCAGGCACACAGACACGGTGGTGATGTGAGCAGCGTAATGAACAGCACAGAATAAAAATGTTACTTCCCAGTACTTCTAGAAAGCATAATGACTGGCATTCCTATAAACCACTGATGATGTTCTCTTATTTCATTAAGAAATATAAAGGGAAGACTAATCTTTTCTCCCATATATTAGTTCTTGTACTGCTCTCCTTAGGACTATCCTGTAAGGATGCTGGGTTTTGTAGCTGCAAAGTAGCACCATTTTCATTTGCCGTGTAACACATGCTGCAGTAAGCTCAGAAGTCTACACACAAGATAAATACATTGGCAAAGTAAACGTTTTACATGAAAAAGGGAGGTAGTGGTAGAACATAGTTACTTTCATGTCTCAGGTGTGTTGCAGGAAACCTGTACTGGTCATACGCAACTTCAAAATCAGCAATCCCCACCTAATTAAAAAAAAAATTGCCTGGAACACTGACAGTGTTTTTTGGTTTCCTATTTGCATTCATTGGCTATGTTGCCTTCCACGTGTAAAATATTTTGCACAAAAATTATCTGATTGTAGAGTTCTGTTGTAATGGGACTAAAAGACAATCCAAAAGGCAGTCCTCAAATGATCGTCAACATATTGTCCAGTATAAAAGTTGCAGAGATGTATTGCAGGACCAGGTTGTTTTTGATTTTCCAGATTTCTAATGCCTAGCTGACCTACTAGACACAGACAGAATAAGCCTCGATGTGACGTGCCAAGCAGAAGACGGATTGAAAGATTTCTGAATATTTTTTGAGGTAGGTTGTTCACATGCACATTCACTCCACTGTGCACGATCACTTACGCTAAGGACTTTTAAACCACAGCAGCATCCAGAGACAGCTTGCTGATGACCCTCTGCCATGCAGAGCACCCACAGTGTGCACGGGGATGCTGGCAGCACCCCACCTTGCATTCGCAGAGTTAGGTGATTATGAGATTAGAAAGGTAGAGGGAAAGTAGCTGGTTTGTGGAAAGGCACAAGAAATATCTGTCTAGGAAACAAGCATCTACTGGCAAGTAATCCTCCTTGCTCTTTGAGTGACTGTCAGTGCATACATATTCATACCGTGGGTGACTGTAAGCACTCTCACTAAGCACTCAGGTTACAGGCTGAATGGGAATATCCCTGGACTGCTCTGCCAAATGGCACGTTGCGTCTTCTACTCTCTGATGGCAAAGTACTCGGGAAAGGAGGCTCCAGGTGGCTGCTCTGCACATCTTGGGGAAATTAAGTTACAAATTCTATGGAGAGCCTCTGAACTTTCACAGAGAATCTAAATTCAAGATTTTGCTTTGTCCAGATAAAAAGATAAAGCAGACTAACATGTAGTGGATAGAAAAATATCTCATCCCTGCATGCATAAAAGGTTAATCTCCTGATTTAAGCAGATCACAAGACAAGTGAAACAGGTAATGTGACTCTTTAAGCCTGTAGGAGAAAATCTGCTTTACACTCTTGAACCTCTGTCATGCTCCCAAGCTCCTTAGGTGGCCACCAAAAAGGTCACATTCACTGAAGGAAGGAAAAACAAACAAACAAGCGGGCATAGTCTCAAAGAGCTTCCTAAAAAGAAACAGCAGCAATAAAATTTCCACTGAGGTCTCAGAGTAGAAGAAAGGTCCTAAACCAAGAGGGACCATATCTGTGACCAAATGGGAAACAAACAAGGCAGTCCGCTATGGTAGGGTGACAGGGTAAGAACAGCTGCAGTATTCTGTAATTTCAACATGTAGTCCAAAACAAAGGGAAATCTTCCAAAACCAGTCATGTCTAGGTGCACCCCATGTATAGATACTGATCCAATTAGCCATAGACATACCTAAGAGATTTCTTCTGTTGCTGAAGACCAGAACTGTCATAACTAATTTATCTCAGCACTTTTTTCCCGCCCCTTCAACTTTCTGTAGAAGGAAGAGGACTGGAGGAAAGGTACACCTCAAGAAGGACAAGCAAGGGAGGATGAACACCATCAATGCCCATTATAGGGACAAAGCAGCTCCGGAGCAGAAGAGCCAGAGCTTCTCAGAGGTGTCTGCGGTGGCTAAAAGTCCCCAGGGAGCCACTAATTGTAAAGTAAAAACTTTAAAAATGCCACACCAGCTGTCCCACTTTTGATCTGACAGCCTGAAACGCCTCAGATTTCCACATGGTTCAGTGCTCCAGGAAGACACATTGCTATCACATGAACCTGACTGAGTCTCCATCCCTCCCAAATAAAAAACACCTATGACACAGTAGGAAGAATCTAGTGACACCCTGTTTATCAAAATCACTGTCATGTTATTGTACATTGACTGCTGCATGATGGCGACAATGTGTGGGAGGAATATTTGGTACACATACACACCCAACAACTCGGCGCTACTGCCCACAGCCATGTAGATGGGACTTCTTTGGGGACCCAACAGCCTAAGCCCTGTCCAAGCACACAGAGCAGATCCAGAGGAACAAAGAAGTGTCCATGACTGTGATTAAGATGGCAGTAAAAGCTTAAACGTCACCATCAAAGGGACCACAACTGACCGAAAAACTGTGACCTACATATATGGGGAGTCTTGTGGGAACGTGAGCATGCTGGAGTCTTGGATGCAGACTGCTCATTGGGAACTTGGCATGAGGCATCAAATTACTCCAACACTAAGAAACAACCAGTTTCCTCCTCTCTGTCCCTGAGATGAGAAGGAACTGATTCCTAGTTCCTGTATTTTGTCATCAGTAGAGCTGCTGCTTTCTGCCAGAGCAGGATCTCTCTGGAAAGGAAAGAAAAGCTCGGTTTGGAAGACAGCAGATAAGGTAGGATGGGACTTGGAAAGCTCTCTCCAGAGAGAAGGGAGCTCTTCTTTCTAGAGCAGTCAAGAAAGAAAGGAATATAAGCTGAGTCTCAGAGAAAGTTGTGCATGGGCAACTAAATGGGTGAATAGGTGTTTTAGATCCCTAGTTATTCTGCCTCACTCCCTGATCCTAAGGGAATTCATACTTGAGGTGCAGACAGGAAATGAAGCCAAAGATCTGGACATCAGAATATAATCCATATATATAAGTATCTAGAAAGCTGAAACAACTCACTTCTGCAGCTCTGGACACCTGACAACTTTTTACTGGGGAGAAGGAGCCTGGGATAGTGACTTTATGGCTTCAGTGGCCAAATACAGAGGATAGTGCAATATCCCTGTTTGAGAAATACAGACTGTGGGACTACACCACAGCCGAAGTATTACAAGATTTAGATCACCACCCACGTTGGCCTCTGTGGACTCAGAGGCAGAAAAGCCATGCTGTGAGTAAACATTCAGCTTATCCAGAGAAAGAGCAACCACAGGTGGAAACTACAGCTCAGAAGTGCATCCTCAAACGACATGGCATTAGAAATGCTGTGGCTGTACCCTGTGCTGTTACCTGGTATGGTTCTTTCCTACTGCCATTACAGAGTGGCTCCTGGGGTCTGGTCAAAAGGTACTTCTTGGTATCTTCTATGGGAAGACAATTCTTAGAGCACTGAACAGGAAAATTTCAGTAGAGCTTTTTTTTTCTTTCCTTTTTTTTTTTTTTTTTGATGGCAGCAGATGGAAGTCTGTATATCTGAACATGGAATTGAGGACAGCAAAGATCCCCATCCTGGTGCTGCTTTTTGGCCTTGTGGCTGAAGTCTCAGATTAAATACTTAAAGGGGTTATATTTCTCACCCAAACAGAACAAGAATGGGCATGTTGGTCTAGAAAGGGGATTAACACCTACCACGTGGTGCAAGGTGCAGTGCCAGAAGGCTTAACTGAGGAAGCCATAAAAATTAAAAATGAAGAATGAAAGAGATACAATTAAATTATAGTAACGAAGATTAGAGCTAACCTAAAACAAGAATGGCTGTGATGCAGTGAAGATTGCAGTGAAGATTCTGTTCCATGTGGAACAAAAGCACTTGATGGTATGCTTTGCTCATTTATACCATGTGTGTAGTCTATGAGGTGAGTAGTAGTGAAACACCTGATAGGTCTAAAAGTCTGCGGTTCAACTCTTAGCTTGTAGCCCCCAAGAGCAAATACACATAATGATGTGACTCAAAGGATAAACCCATTTTCCAGTGGCAACTGACTCTGCTGCTGCTACCTCATGCAATAATTGTAGTTTATCAAAATAACCTTCCTCATTTGTAGCCCTATAAAAAAAATGTAATGTTTAATTAAGCATTTGCAATTAGTGATGAATTATGTAAAACAAATCCATTACCTTCTACATCGGGGTCTCCAAATGGATTTAATTCTGCTGCATCAGGATCACCAAAAGGGTTTGTACTAGAGTTAGCCAGGTCTTGTTCCTCTTCATCCAGGAAATTAAGCTTATTGATAAGCTCTAGAAATAAGTTGGATTATTGTTTCAATATAGATACAAACAGTTCATCTAACACATTTCAAGTTAAAAAAAAAAACAACACATATCAACAGTCCCTCTAAACACTGTACCAGGGAATGGCACCAACTGCACAACTAAGGAAATGCACTTTAGTAGTACAACAACAAAGGAGGAGAAAAAAAAAGTGAAATGCATGAAACTTCTATTCGCTGATCACAACATTATGTAATAGAAACAAATAACAAGAAAGCCTCCTATTATCTCATTAAATAAATATTGCAGAACATCTAACAAGCTAAATAGCATGTATGTGAACAACCAACAAGAAGTTGCTCTAACTATCAGCAGGAAATTTTAATTTTGGGATGTAACATGCACGTAAAATCAGAGATGAGACATTTTGTCAAGTTAGAGTCAAGTATTATTGACGACAACTAATGTTTTAGGCTTGGGTTTTTTGTTTTCTTTCTTTTTTTTTTGTAATCTTTTTTCTTTTCTTGTTCATTATCAGATGACAATGCAGCTGTGGAGGAGATAGTCTCTTTCTCTATCGTGTTGTTACCTGTTGGATGCACTACAAATTACTGAGAGTCATGCTGGGTGGAAGCACAGAGATAAAACTGACAGCTGAATACAAGCAGGAGTCAAAAGGTAATAGGTCACAGTAAATACAGACAATCAGAAACAGAAAGAAAGGAGGAAAGCTCATAGACCTTCAGAGGAACTGGCTGATTTAGCTGAAGGCATATTTGCTTGCTTTATGCAGTCATCTTGATCTTCATCTAAGCTGCTCAGAGCATTCAACTGGTTTACAATTTCTGTAAATAGAAGCCAGTCAAGACAAACGTAAGGTAAGGGCATTTAATGAAACAGAAGCGGAACAGACACTGTTGCCAGAGAAAGGGAGAGGGAGAGGGAGAAAGAGTAAGAGAGATGACATTTAGTGTTAATTAAGAGAACACATTTAGAACGAGTCCTTGCAATGATATACCTATAGCAAAGCATCTGTGTAGAACTCTTCAGTGATAATTTAACAAGAAAGCTGGTTAATGGACATAAACAAAACTTTTCTGGATTCCTGGTGTCAGCAACAGGAATTAGTTTTATGAGGATGAATATGCACATCGGTTCAAAATCTAGATGTACCAGATATAATTTAAAGAGTTTTCCTGCTTGTAATGAAAATCTGAATTTTAAACCATTGTCAATCAACACAAAAGAGCCCCAGAACAATTCACCTCCCTACCAGGTCCTTAAGGCTACAGAAAACCAATACATACATATACTACAATCTGATTTATTTATACACAAACACATACACTCTGATTATTTATCATTTACAGCCAGTCTCCATTAAAATCCTACCTGTGACAAGCTGAATGTATGTAACTGTTCTAGAAGACATGATCACTATTGTGCTATGAGAATGATACTGAACACATACATCGGTTAAATTTTCTACTGTAATGCTATGCAAGGAACAGCTTACTGCTCAGTAAGATCCTATTTCACCTTCTATCCATAGTGGAGAGTTGTGAATTGCCATGAAATAATCATTTTAACATGTATTGATCTTAAAGTTTAATTCTAACCAAAATGTTGAGTAGGATTTCATAATTCTGGAAGTAAAGAAAGAAACAAAAACCAACTAGGTCTTACTCGCTTCTGCACCAACAGGAAAAAATCCTCTCTGATCCCCCCCCGAAGTAGTTACTATCCACAGCATCTGACAAATACAGTTTCTGTAGCAATAGGGATTGAGCCTGAAAGACTCAAAATCTCTGACAGACCTCAGGTACAGCTTTCTGTGAAGAGGGGACAGACTTTCTTGCCTTCCTAGTCACAAACAGGCAGGAGAAACCTGTGCAGGAAAAATGATCCTGCTCATTGAACACCATTGACCCTCTGTCAAGTTTTTCATCTCTTGTCTTTTTCCAATGAAGTAAATGGATGACGTCTTCTGGTGTCACCAGGGAAGTTAAAGCTGTGTGGATGCCTTTACTGTGCATTTTCATGCCAATCATTCTTGGATTTCTTTTAAACTTGAATTTTTTGTGTATACATGAAATTACTTTGTAATGCTTCAGCTGCTGTTTTGTACTTGACTTTTTCTCACGCAGCTTTTATTTAGGAAAACAAACTTTTGTCACTGACTCTCATAAAGTAATCTTCATTCTACGAACTAATTACAAGGAGCAAGATATTAGACTGAGGAGAAAACTGAGCAGCTTCATGACTATACCAGCTCATGCTGGTGCCCACAGCCACCCAGAGCTTCCTAACAGGGGGGACTCATGCTTTTTCACAGGACAACACCTTCCCCAGTTGACCCAACTCTTAATTTCGTGCCTTCACAGTCAGCGTAAAGAAGCTGAAGGCAAAAGCAGAGTCCAGAACCTGAATGTATTTCAGTCACATGGTTAAAAACTTCTTTTCCAAATTTAAACTGCTTTGCAAAGATATGCCAATCTGCAAATTACCAGGTGAAATGATCCATGCTGCCAGTATCTATTGGACATAATCAGTTCTGACAATGACAAAGCCACAGCAGAATTCCTCCTCACCACAGCACCTCTTCAGTGTTCTTGATCTTAAAGCAATATCTACTTAGATGAGATTATATCTATCTACAGAGATTTCACCGTCCTCAATTCCTTATTTTTAGCTCCAACAAACAAGACTATTGTTCTAACAAATAACACCAAAACCACCCCGAAACTCTTAGCTTTCTCAATATAAAATCATATATATACCTTAGAGATCTGAACAATATAATACTGTCTTCTGAGAGTTTTTAAGACTCAAGATACACAAAGGCAAATACCTTCCTGCACTCAAATAAAACAAAATTGACCTTATAAAACACTTGTACAAACAAATTACCAGTTTAAAACAGGGTGAGATGCTGACATGATTTACGATTTATTATTCCAGCATGTGGAAAAAAAAAAAAAAAACAACAATTACAATCCAGTCTTTATTGTCAGAAAATAACAAATTAAATTCAGAGCATTAAAAAGAGGGAAATCTTTGATGTGGTCTGAATCACCTGGTCCCATCTGCCAACTTAAACACCGTATGCACTACAATGTTTCTCATTACAATATTAAATGGTTTATGTCATATTTTGGAGAGTGGAAATGCTAGGTTGGAGATTTATGCCCTATATTATCTTTTTTATATATCTCATTATCTACAAACATATATTAGCTTGTTCTACAAGTATGTTGTATAAATCACCGTGTTTTTTTTTCCTCCTTCTCTCTTGCTCTTTTTTTAAACCAGCTTGGTGCTACTGAAAAAAAAAGAGTAAAGGTATCAGAAATTTGCATGAGAGGTATGGCTTTGCAAATGGCAAGAAAGAGTTACACATATTGCCCTCCAGAAGCCTGCTCTTGAAATACACTGGGATTCAGACTTCTGCAACAGGTCGCACATGGGCATGTTGCTCGGCCCATGTGGCACCCCGGGAGAGTCTCTGCACTCCTGTGCAGATGGAGCAGGAGGCAACTATTAACTTCAGCACGAGGCTAAGTACCAATTAAAATATTAAGGGAAGCAGTGTATTTATTGATACCCTAAGTTTGTGAGTTATGAGCCACATTTATTCAAGTACATTGGAATGCCTCATTTTCAACTGAAGACTAAGGACAGGATAATTCTAGGAGGTTTAAATTCATCTTTTTTTAGTAACACAGAAACTAAAATATTTGAAACTTTAAATTTCATGGCTACAAACATTATTTTCATGTTCACACAAAACAGAATAGTTAGGTGGAGATACAGCTTTTACACATGAAAAATTTAAATAAGAAATATTGGGAAGGAAGGGGAAAAAGTCTGAGATGGAGGGAGATTTTTTCTGAATGGAAGTGGTGCTTTGAACGGAAAACATCTTTCGGTCTCATCTTAAGTTCAGTTTTATGGCAATAACTTCTGTGTTGACCACACCACATTCCACAGTGCTTTTGAGGTAGGTCAGTATTGCATCAATTATTTCATAGCTGAAGAAACAGAGGCACAGATACTTACCCAGTGTTAGGCAACACATCAAGGAAGAGAAGCAGCGTTTCCTAACTCACCTGCACCATCTAGAGCCCTATTCAACAGGCCTCTCATGTTCTCCTACTGGTGGATATATTATTTATCTATAAAATTGTAACTTGGGGCCCAATGAAAACTAATTAATTTTTGTACCCTACAAAAGGGTCTTTATCTGTGATAAAGACTGGCAGCATCATCTGTGGCTGCTGCTTGTGAATGACAACATTCCAGTCCTGGAGTCATCGAACGTTTCTATGAGAAGACCTTAAGTAAAAAGTAAGATAATAATCCCTTCTGCTTTACTACTTGCATTTTACTTGTTCAAAGCTTACTTACAAACATCGACTACGTACTCCTCCCATCGTTCCTGTGAAGTAGCTATAGCCAGTATCCCCATTTTACAGTTGGGAAAACAGGCGCACCAAGGCAAAGTGATTTGCCGTAGGGGACTCTGAGTCAGCGAAGGCATTCCAGCCCGCTCGGCTGCCAACACCCTAACAAGGCAACAGATGAGAAAATGTTGGGAGCAGCAAGCTTTCAAAAGGGTTATGTAACTTCCTCAATTAACTTTATGGGATTCTGTGAACACAAATATTTTTGAAAGAAATTAAAAAAGAGTACATCGCCACATCAGTTTTGTTCCCTAATTTCCTTCTTTCTATATTTCCTCCTATTTTCCTACAATGATTCCACCTCTTTCTATCAGAGACAGCATTCTCCCTTCTCCTCTGTTCCTGAGCTGATCTCCTTGTGTTTTATTAGTTTTTCCCATTTGCTATATTTGTTACAGAAGTCACTCCAACTGCCAATGAAATCAGAAGCCTTTACATTGTCTGGAACACATGTTGAAATAGATCCTTTACATTTTATCAATGTTTACTTACACCTTTGTTTCATACTATCCCATTTGTTTGGGAAACTACGTGCACTCATTCTCCTTCAATATCTCTCCCATCCTTCTTCTTGTCTAGCTCAGGAAAAGTTAGCCAGGCTAATGAAGCAACTCAGCTGCTACGGCCAACAGGAGAAGAAAAGGTCTGAGGTGGACCCTTCCTCCTCAGGTTCCCTTAATGATCTATCCACAAAACACCCAGCCCTGCCATCTTGTATCATTAGAAAACAGTATCAGAACAGGCTGAACAATGAGCAGATACCATAATTCGGGAAGTGTTTATTGCTTCTGCCCTTCAAGTAGTTAGTGCAATGTTTGCTTAAAACATGTAATTTTGGCCTTTACAATAGCTGAAACAGCTGAAATGCTCCTAAAACTTCAAGACAGGACTTTGTGTTGTGCTCAGTGTGACATATACAGCAAGTGTGTGTATGAGGAAGAAACTCTCTGAACTATTCTAACTTAGATCAGAGAGCTCACCCTTCCCCATCTACCTCCAGGGATGGTCATTACGTAGCCAAAGGACAGTGGACAGAATAGACTAATCTACATCAGCTTTTTGCGCTTGTTTAGATGCTGAGCACTGCAAAAACAATGAATTTGAGGAGCAAGATCTACTACTTTTCATCTACTGTCCTTCTGCACAGTTCTGTAGCAGCCCTCAGAGCAGGATCCAGGCATATCTTAACAAAGTACATCTGCACAATAGTTTATATAGACTTGATGTAGCATCTCCTGCATGTGCCATTCTCTCCGTGACTATAGGAGGGCCTGCTGATGACGTTAGTTTTTGTTTGCTGTTCTGAACATGCAGCTGAATTATTCTGGTTATACTGGGAATAGAGTGAGAGACTTTGCAGGGTGATTTCAGTGTGACCAGACTGGTATTTCACCACTCCTTGACCAAGAAGACATTATCTCTCTCTCTCAAATATTTCATCCTGGACTTTCTAATCTGCTACGTCCCAGACAAATACAGCATAAGTAGAGATTTGATTGTGGTACAAAACTTTTAATTGAATATGTAAAGCATGGAGAAAACATATTTGCATCCTTTCACAACAATAAATATAACTAAGCAATAACTGCTTCAGGCTGAACCTTTCAATTGCAAAGAAAGCTTAAAAAGAAGCGATGCAAGTAATGTTTCGAAACACCCAACCGAGGTTCTTCAGGATTTTCAAGAATAGCTTAGAGAATTCACTTCTTTGCTTGAGATGCTCTACCCCACCTTAGAGAAGGATCCCATTATTTCAACAGACATTTTTAAGATCACTGGCAGGCACAAAGGCTGGCACAAAAAGTTCCTCTGTCTTTTCCTGATTCTTCTCTTACACCAAGAATTCCTACAGAACTCACCTCGAGCAGCACTACATAACGATGTCTGCCAACAATTTATCACATCCTGATCTGACTTACATTGATTAGTTCAGCTATCCCAGACATACTAAGCATTTTCACCACCAAGCAATTCAAATGTGGTCATACCACCTCACTTCAAACAACCCTGCTACCATAATTTCGTTGAAGTGTTGGTGAAGACACCAGCAGTCTCCTGACTTCATTTCCATGAGACAACCCCAACCAAAAGAAGGAATTACCATGTTATTGAGCAGAAACTCAGCACCTACCAACGGCATAACTCACTTTGCAGTTATTTTCACAAACTGTCTTCCTTATTTCACTTCTGCTCATCTTCTTGCTTTCCTACTCACTGGCCCTTTCCTGTCTGCCTTTTACTCCTCTGTTCACATTGGTTCTTTGCTTCCCTAAAATGCTATCTACCTAGTGTATTCTCTCCTGAAAACAGGGTGCCCGCACACACACACACACTACTCAATGATCTTAAATACACAAAAATTAAACTTTGTTTAGTTATGGGTTCCTGTTTAATCAAATTATCCTAAATTTTGTTTTGTTTTGGATTTCTTTAAAATAAAATACAAATACAGCATAAGGATAAAATCCATGAAACACAGCTGGCAATTAGCAGAGAGAACTATTTTACCACCTCCGTGGCAAAACCAACCTGTAATTTTCGCAGCCTTTTCCTCTTGATTCACTCTGTTTTCTTCATCTTCTTCATTGTCTTCCTCAAAATCATCTAGATTTCCAATATCAGCTTGTTTCATACTCATCAAACTAGCCAGGCTTTGCATGTCTTCATCCCTAAATAACAAATTTCAAACCAGGCATTAAAATGCAGTCTGTTAATACCACATCTGATAATACTGCATTATTAAAAATCCTTTAAATGTTTTTTGTGCCTTCTTTTCTTCAGGGAGGTCTCAGATCTCAGATCTGATCTTGAATATAGTGCAAGAATAAAATGAAAACACTCATGTATATTAATTTCTGAAGGGAAAGCTTTCTCATAACAAAATTCTAAAGGGTAAAAACAGTGCTGCCTTGCATTAAGAGTTAATTTAATAACTGATTCTTAAAAGTGTCAGTCTAGAAATGTTAGTAAACACTTACCCAGTCTCCTTCAGTTAAAGTGAAAATGCTTGGTCAGACCTACTGTCCATATACTGCATGTGACCTTTCACTACATTCATTCAAAACTCCAGACACTGTTACAGAAATGAGAATCCCTTTCCTAAATACACAAATTCATAAATGGGATAAAAACTTATCAACAGCCGATTTCAATTCTTATTTGACTGTATCTCATATAGATATAGGTATCTTTCACGTGATTGTACCTTTCACATCAAACCTTTCACATCAAACGTTCGCTGAAAAGATGACTACAGGCAGATTCAGATGAATAGATATTCTACGTTTGTTCCATAAAAAAAAACACGATTTTTTAAGTACATGTCATTCTTGAAGCACCAGCGGGCTTACCTCTTCTCTTTCAAAACCATTTCATTAGGTTTATTGGGATTAATCAAGTATTTTTTTTTTAAAGCTCTTTGCAGTAAGACACACTGGGGAATACCTGGCTGGGGAGCAGCTCTGCTGAAAATGGCCTAGGGATCTTGGTGGAGAGCAAGCTTAAGGAGAGCCAGCGCCATGCCCTGGCAGCCAAAGGAGGCAAAGAGCATCCTGAGCTGCATCAACAGGACCACAGCCAGTAGACTGAGGGAAGTGATGACTCTCGTTCACTTGGAGTTCATTGGACTGCATATAGAGTACTTTGTCCCACTGTTCAGTCCCACAGTACAGGAAAAGGTGTTAATAAACTGGAGGAAGTTCAGCAGAGGACCATTGAGATGGCTGGGGGCAGGAGCATTTGCCCTACAAAGACAGGATGAGGGAAATGGACTTGTGGAGCCTGGAGAAGAGATGGATGGCTTCAGGGAGACCTGGCAGCAGCCTACCAGCACCTATGAGGACACTGCTGAGAAGACAGTGGTGCAAGGCAGGAGGAAGAGGGGCAGCAGACAGCAAAGAGGCAGATTGCAACCAGAGAGGTTCTAATCTGATGCGAGGAAAAAATTGTGGCAGTCATCAACAAGCAATGGGATGGGTTGCCCAGAGAGGTTGTGCAGTCTCCAGTCTTGGAGTTTTTCAAGACCCAATGGGATAAAGCCAGAGCAACCTGCTCTGATCACACAGCTGGCTCCCCTTTAAGCAGGAGGTTGGATTAGATAACCCTACAGGTCCCTTCCAACCCGAATTATTCTATCTTCTTTGAAGCTGATCATGATATAACCAGATGCACAGATTTCGTGCCTAGCAATGCTAGGAAAACTACACAAATTATTTTTAAGGTACCATTTATATGAATAAAAATAACTTACTAAACATTCCTAGAATCTGCACAGAAACAGAGGTACTTAAAACATGGGATTAAACTTAGTGATTTAACATGTTACAATCAGAAATTCTTTGGGGCAATCATTTGAAGTCTGAGTTCAAAGTAATCAGCACTACAGAACGTGCAGTTACATGGGACAACTAAGTGCTCTGCAAGTATTTGTAATAATAAAGTAAGCAACTATCAAGAAGTTGCAAAGACCTTTCCATTCATGCAAAATCCTCAAGGTTTCATCTTCCTGTTTTGATAACCAGTAGGTTAAATAAACTCTTTAAGCACGGGAAAAAATGCAACATTAGTAGAGTCAACTTGACTATATTAACTGCATTGAAAGGCAGGCTCTTTCACGCACTGAAGACAAATAGCTGGGAGCAGTTAGTTCTCAGATCTCGTATGACACTTGCTCATGTAAAGTTTAGAAATAAAAAGGTCTCCAAAGTATCATTTCTTTCTTTTTAACTGCCCTTTATGTATTTATAATCTTTTTTCTGTGTTTTAGAAATAAGATTTTTGGTACTACACAGCAATGGGTTGCTGTATTTTCTTTATAAAATGCCTAAAATAAAAGCAAACCTCACTTTATAGAACTACAACAGGTTGTAGGAGATGTAAACCAGCCCAGACATTTTTTCACATGCTCATATATCTGAATTCTCTCTTTTATCCTGACTGGTAAGGGCATTCTCTATTTACACATACTGAAAAACAATGCTTTCACAAACACCAGGGTTTTTTTCAGGTTCCTGGTTCAGAGCAATATTAAAGCCCTATTGCCAACTTACAGTCTGACTTACAGTCTACAGTCTCAAACAAGTCATTTTCAACAGGAAGAAGGCATATGTGATCCTAAATGGGTCGGCTTTTACAAATTATGGCCTCAAAAAGCCGTAAGAGTCTAGTACAGCTATTTACTGTTTATAGTTCATAGATGCTGGTTGTTCCCCAAAAGCTAAGAAGTTATCAGATACTTTTTCTTTCAAATTTCCAGCTGCAATACCATGTTAAATCACAGCTAAATACTTCAAAATATCATTCTATATTTTATATAGAATGCCCAGGGAAGTGGTTGAGTCCCCATCCCTGGAAGTATTCAAAAGACATTTAGATGTAGAGCTTAGTGACATGGTTTAGTGGGGCACTTGGTAGTGTTAGGTCATAGGTTGGACTGGATGATCTTGGAGGTCTTTTCCAACCTAAATGGTTTTGTGTTATGTGTGATAGATCAAAATATCAAAAATATATTCATCATATATGAGTAAAATTCATATGGTAGCTCTAAATGTAGTTCCTAATGGGTTAACCAGAGGAGGGAAATATAATAGTAATTAATGCATCTGTGGCTTTCAAAGCATGCAAACAAAAAGAGAGCCTTTTTATGTCAAAATGTGTGCCATAACAAAGATTTGGAAAGCTGTTCATGCAACAATTTGGGGACACTACAGTGCCATATGTTACAGTGGGCAATGTCTGCAAGTGCATTCAGAATAACAGGAGCAGAAGTAAACCCTTAGCCTTTTGGAGGGAAAAAAGAGGTAAAACAACCACTAGAACAGTATTTTTCTGATCTACCTCTTTTTGTCCTGCCTTTCTCACATTCCCATAGTCTACGTGAGACAGACAGGAAGAGCAAAATGGGATGGGTGACAAACGATCCATCCTTCAGCCACATAAAGTTGTCAACATCTGACACCTTGAACCTGACAGAAATTGCAGGAGAGGCTATAGGATATGGAAAAATAATTTGTATGCTTTGCACACTCCAAAGGTTGTTGAAATAAGGGACTGAACCAGGTGGGTGATAAGGGGAGTGGTAATCAGTGTCCATGTGAACTCTTTTCACAGGATGTTCTTGCCATCAACCCAAAATCTTACTTCAGACTCCACCCTCTCTCACCTTGCAAGTGGCTTTGTCTTTCTTCCATTCCTTGTGAAATAGAAATAGGTGCTCCTTCCCACATTTCCCTTGCAGTCTCCTAAGGGTATTGTTGGATAAACACACACATGCACACAAACATATACTCCTGCTGCTTTCAAACCTGTAGATATTCTTAAGCTGCTGTTATTTAAAATGTCTGTAATGGTAGAGGACAAGCTATTTGTCTCTGAAGAACACAAGACTATAATCAGAGTAAGAAATGACTTTTACTCAGACTAAGAAACTAAGTATGGCAGGAATGGTAGGTATGCTAAAGGATTCTCTCAAATTCTGTTGTTCTATACAGAAAGAGCTCTTTATCCAAAGAACTCTTTGAAAAGCAGCACGGACCAGGTTATCTGTTTGAAAAAAAAAAAAGAAAACTTACGTGGCTTTTCCTTCCCTCAGGAAAATACAAGATAAAGAGAACTGTAGTGTAGCGGATACTATTTTCTTAGACAGAGGCTTGAATTTTAACTTGACATCTGTTTGTGTAGGCATGGGGCTTGCATATTGCTTCATGTTGATGCTGCTGGTGGCAAGAGCTTTTCTGCGTCCAGAAGGAGATTCCTGAAAGCAAAGGAAAAACAAAACCAATGTAAAATGTATTGTTCACTAAAACCTGCATGTTCATAAAAATATATATATATATATATTAAATCTGCATCATTCTTTTTTCAAGTATGCAAGCAGTAGTGATACCTATTGTCATTTTAAGAGGCAGAAACCCATTTCTAAATCTAGGTCACAGCCACTAACGGTGGTCCTTTGAACACATGCTTAATGCAATNACCAGCACTCCAGCTAAGTCCTCCTATTCCAGCTTTTGGGGGTTTCAGTCTCACTGCAGGTGACAGCCCAGGGACTGCCAGCATCGTGTGGCGGGCGTGATGTCCCATGGGAGCATCCCAAAGGATGGGCATGACCTCATGCCCGTCCCCGTGGGGTGGCTGTAGGGGAGCTGCAAAGCTCGGAGCAGCGCGGCACCGTGCTGAGCATCCCGTGGGTGCCGTGGGCGCTGCTCTGCACGGTCGTGTCCCAGGGGCTGAGGACCAGGCTGCGTTTCGGAGCCCTGCTCGGGCCCTGGCGTGTGTCCGCCGGAGCACGCAGCCGGGCTGGCTGTGGCTGAGAGACCCGTTGCTCTCTTGAATCTCTTCATTTAGTTAATGATCCTTTTGTTGAGAGGATTAGGGTTTAGAGGCCTCTGGCAGAGTGTTAATTAAATTAGGTCTATGGGTGTTTTGTTGAGTTTTTAAAGCCCGCTAGAGGGCTCAGTTGAAGCCCTTTGGAGTTGGGGCTGGAGGCACGCTGTGCCGCGTCCACCCCCTGCCTGGTGAAGTCTAAAGGAGAAGTTATGCAAGGCCGGAGGAGCTGGACAGCCGGAGGAGCGCGGGGCCAGTCTGCAGCCTTGGCCGGAGCTCGCTGCTTTGGCTTGGCATCGTCGGAGCCGTGCCGTGCCACCCCAGGGCTGCTGGAGGGTGCTGGCTGCGGGACGTCAGCGTCACCGCTCGCTGCATTATCAGCGTTAAGTAACGTCAGGCTAAATTTTTTTTTTTTTTCCCCTTCCCTGCTTCGTGTTTACATTTCTAAGAAGTGGCCCAACGTGAACGTCCGGTTCCACCTTCTGTTCTGGGAAAAGTCAGACGCTCAAGTTTGCTTACACGAACTCCGCTGCAGCGTTCGCGTGAAGTACAAGTGTGAGCTCTTGGCTTTGTGGCTGGAGGGGTTTTTCTGGCGTGTTGGGGGTTTTTTGTGTTTAGCTGGAACTGCTTATTAACCAGTGTCTCTTCTCCTTTCTCTTCCATACACTGCCCCGTGATGGATTGTGGTGCCTCGCCTGCGTGGTTTGCCCGGCTGCCTCGTCTCTGGGTAAGTACCTGCTTCGTTAGATCAGCGAGGGGAAATAGCTGAAATGAATCACTTAGGCTTAAATAATGAACCGTCTTGTTTCTTCTTTCTTAAACTCTGGAGCGTGGTTTGCTAACAAAGAGTGGGATTTATCGTGTGTGTGTATTTGCATTCACACTATGGTGTGAAAATAGTGCTCAAGGTGAATAGAAAGGAAGTTTGCTAAACCTCTTCTAGTTTACTCTTTTTGNCCTGTAGATATTCTTAAGCTGCTGTTATTTAAAATGTCTGTAATGGTAGAGGACAAGCTATTTGTCTCTGAAGAACACAAGACTATAATCAGAGTAAGAAATGACTTTTACTCAGACTAAGAAACTAAGTATGGCAGGAATGGTAGGTATGCTAAAGGATTCTCTCAAATTCTGTTGTTCTATACAGAAAGAGCTCTTTATCCAAAGAACTCTTTGAAAAGCAGCACGGACCAGGTTATCTGTTTAAAAAAAAAAAAAGAAAACTTACGTGGCTTTTCCTTCCCTCAGGAAAATACAAGATAAAGAGAACTGTAGTGTAGCGGATACTATTTTCTTAGACAGAGGCTTGAATTTTAACTTGACATCTGTTTGTGTAGGCATGGGGCTTGCATATTGCTTCATGTTGATGCTGCTGGTGGCAAGAGCTTTTCTGCGTCCAGAAGGAGATTCCTGAAAGCAAAGGAAAAACAAAACCAATGTAAAATGTATTGTTCACTAAAACCTGCATGTTCATAAAAAAAAAGATATATATTAAATCTGCATCATTCTTTTTTCAAGTATGCAAGCAGTAGTGATACCTATTGTCATTTTAAGAGGCAGAAACCCATTTCTAAATCTAGGTCACAGCCACTAACGGTGGTCCTTTGAACACATGCTTAATGCAATGAAAAAAAAGAAGGCTTTCACTGTGATTAGTGGTCTTCCATAAGAGACCCTAAGTCATTAAGGGCTTGAGCTTATAGTAGCATCCACAGCAGGTATCCATTTAAGAAAGGGGGAACACATCACAGTTCCTCCTTTGACAAACTGAAGTAGGTGTCCATCCAACCTATGGAAGACATGGTTTTCAATTATGCATGTATTTCTATATGTAATGGTATCAGGCTATCAAGTTAATATTTCAAACTGCTATCTGTGCTCAGTGTTCAAATACAATGTCTGAATATTTTTCAAAGCAATGGTACTTCTCGCTAGTGCTAAACACGTACTATCAAGAGTGACAGGTTTCTGAAATTAAGGTTGACAATGGTTCCAAAAATATTGATAAAATCTTTGCAAGGAAAGAAAATAAAAAGGCAAGATAAGAGAAAGATAAAAACCTAAGCTGTATTTCAAAAAGTATGTCAAGATAAAGGTGTTGCTCACAATTTAACAATTCAGACAAACTAATCTAAAATGCATCTAAGAATCTACTCTCTTGTTGTGTCTAATATCAGCATCAGCAGCAAAGGAATGATTATATGTGATAAAGCTCCAGGAACAAAAACAAAACAAAAAAGCCCTGCTGTTAACTCTTTTGAAAAATATTCTCACAATACAACTACATTTTATTGCAGCTGACAATTTGTGTTGAATAAAGAATACTAATTCAATCAAAACATTCAAGCATCCTTTTTCAAAGTACTTGACATTTCCGCCCAGTAGAATAAGTCAGAATGTAATATGTCATCCCCAAAGAATACCTTGTTTAAAAAACTAGCCTTATCTGTCAGATTATGCACAGCAATATTATACAGAACTATTAGTGCATGTAGATACCTTATGAATGAATTTCAAAAATGCATCAAACACTTGAGAAGGATTTAGGCCCTCTCAGAAGAAATACTTAAGAATATGCAAATACTCTCAACTGAATCAAGTTGAACAGATGCGACTATCGCAAACAATACAAGTGCTTTCCCCCCGGCCGCCACCGTCAATCAGGGAATGAGATTAAGGTCCAAGGTCCTGACAATGTGTAAAGTGGAAAGTATGATCGGGGACTTTCAATTATTACACAGATACGAACAACAATAATCTGTTATTGTACTGTACCTTTAGAATAACTAAACATTACAACTTCTTACACAGAACCAAGATTTCCTGCCGGGTCTGTTCGGAAAGCAACGTGAGAGATGCTGCGTTTCTTTTTCACGTGTTCTTTAGGTAAATGCACGTAAGCAGTTTGCATCTTGAGAGCAACTCATTTCATAATACAAAATTTCTCAATTTTCACACTACGGTGTGAAAATAGAGCTCAAGGTGAATAGAAAGGAAGTTTGCTAAACCTCTTCTAGTTTACTCTTTTTGTTTTTAAGCATATTTAGAGAAAACTGCCATATATAGTGTGGTGTGCAAGCATTTATGTAATGGGTATGGTAAAAACTACTTGCCAATTCCAGTGCACGTGCTTTTCTGCCAAACAGAAAAGGATTAATCAGAAATTAGAAAATAACTTGTATTGTGTCCTCACCTACAGCCAAAACAAAGGAAAACATTCCACTGGTGGGCTGTAGTCACCAGGAAACGTTTGTCACACGTCAGACTACATTCTTTGTTGAACCAGTTGGGGTGACCTTATGTTTGCAGACAAAAAACAATTATACCTTTGCTGGCTTTAAAATCAGTATTATGGTATCACAGTTATTCTTACTGAAGTCATGGCTAGCAACATAACTCAAGTATTTGGAAAGACTCCTCATTAGTTCATTATTTCCAAACGATGAAATTAGGTTTTCCCTTAAAGACTATGCCTTTTTTTTTTCTTTTTAAAGAAGCACATCTGCTTCATACCAACTAATCTGACAAAATAACTGAGATGCACATTGTCTTTATCAAGGTGATATTACTAAAAAGTCAAAGCAAACAAGCAAAACCAACCCAAAGACCAGCTCGATGGTGAATCTGAAGTGACGAGAAAGGACAGACCGCTAAACTTGCAACCTTCTACAAGCTGGACACAGACATTGACTCAGGAGAATTTTGGAACGACATGGAATTACATCTTCACTCCTTATCTATTTATTCTATAAATGATCATCTTGCCATCTGCAGCTTCAAGTTATCTGGATCAGAGAGAGAATGAGACCTGAATCAGGAAGGAGGTGAAGTTCTCCCAGTGAAGATGATGATCAGCAATTCTTTGTGAAATCTGCTTGGGTGAATTGGTAGAGGAGGGAGATGAGCGCAGGCAGTTGTGTGCCAGTACAAAAGGGAGAAGCCAGCCGCGTGCAAGAATATGCTCCTAGCGCTGAGGTGTGAAAATAGTGCTCAAGGTGAATAGAAAGGAAGTTTGCTAAACCTCTTCTAGTTTACTCTTTTTGTTTTTAAGCATATTTAGAGAAAACTGCCTAGCACTGAGGTGCCATGAGAATGTCCTGAGGTGCTGTGAAGGGCAAGACATACTTGGCAATCAAGTTCAGTCTTCCTAAGAAAGGAATTCATTTTATAATCTTCTTGTGAGCCAAAGACAGAAGTTGAGTTTTCAAGTTCCAACTGCCTATAAGAGTTTAAATATGCCAATTTATTGTATTAAAATACAAAAACAGTCTCTGATCTTTCAAGTTTTGTACTACTCAACATGCAAGTTTAAGTACATCCTCCCTATCTCCCAGAAAAATAAGTGTATTAGAACTTCAAGTTAAAAAAACAAACAAGAAAAAACAAAACCACCCAGATCTTTATACCTCTGTTGCAGTGTTTTCTCCTTTTAAGATGCATAGGCTTGGCCTTGCATGTTTTTAGCTATACAAATGGGGGGAGGGCTTTCTTTTTACCCCTGAGAAGGATATTCCCAAGGTGCTTAGGTCCACGACTGATTTCACAACGGGTTATGCTTTCTACTCTCACATACAATCAACTTTTAAAGGTTTGTAGTTAAATGCCAGAACATATTAAATTACCACTTCCTAGAAAGGTTGTAACATTTGCTTCAAAAATAAATAAATAAATAAATAACAACCCTATGCATGTCATATAACACAACCTGAGTTATTCCAGAACCTCAAAGAAACTTTCTTGTAGAAGAATAAATCATTCTCAAATCAGCAAAGAAAAAACAACCCAAGAGAAATGCCTATGAGTAGGGTACACAGGAACAGCTTCAGCAGTAGGCTGGGATGAGCTATTTTAAACAGAACACCAGTTTGATCAGACATTAAATACATAACTCCCATTTAATAGTAAAAGTCTGATCTGGTGTTACTTGTTTCTCATATGAGCACGTGGGGTTTTGCAGAAGGTAAAGCAGGAATCACAATACATTTTTTTTTTTTTTAATCACTCAACTTTTCTCATTTTAACTGTATGGTCTTAGTTTAAAATCCACAATCCTCAGTGATCCCTCTAGGTATTTTACATACATGTGACTGCTGGAGTTGCCAGATCACGTTTTGTGAAAGCTAGCAAAACAAAAATGAACATGGAAAATCAAAAGGCTTCCTAATAACCTGGAGTACTTGGCTTCAGAATTCAAACAAAGAAATACATAGAGCAAAGCAATATTACAAAATCAACAGAAGTTGCACATTCATTTTTAGTAAAGAAGAGCATAACTAGTAACATACGTAAGTAATTCACAACTGCTGAGCATACTCTGTCCGTTGGCTGAGGCTTTAAAACCACTGTCATCTGAGATACCACCAGTGCCATTCCTGCTGAGGATGCTTCCACCCAACTTCTGGCCTTCAACGTGATATCATGACAAGTGGTTTAGGGGTTGGTGGGGCCACGGGAATGCAATGTGTGAGTGAACTGAAACGTACTCTGAAGAGAGACAAAACCCTGCTCTTTTTCAAGTCAGTAAGAAGCCACGTAGCTGCGATTAGAGCAGAGTCAGGCCTGGATGAGCTTCTCCACATGGGAGCACCTTGCAGTCAGCCCCGTCAAAGCCAGCAGATCTACAGCACGGACACAGACATACACCTGCAAATGGCGATTTAAATAGCTACAGATGGGTTTTCAAGGAGCAGTACTAGCACTGGCCAAACAGCAGTCAGTTCAAATGAAACCAGTGAAACTGCATTTACTCTCGGCTACAGGACCCGACTCATTCGTCACACAAATCTCTGTCTTTTCAACAGTGCGATCACGCTTCATTCTCTTCCACATTCCTTACTCTGAGCATCCCAACGGTTACCACATTGTATGTGCATCTCCCACAAAGATCTGCCTGGCTTGAAGGATCCACACAGCCTGATCCCTTTCTACAGTCAGAACAATGTAAAGAAATGCTACGAAACACCAGCTGCTGTCCCCAGAGGTTGCTATGAATTTTTGGTGTTAGGGATCATGCTCCTCTTTCTCTGCTAAAGCAGACCTTTGACAGCAAACAGAACTAAAATATTCTGACAGGGGACATGAGACTAGATAATCTGCACCACATTTGTCAAACAAAGATATTTGGATGGAAGATGACCACAGATTACAGTGAGTCACCTATCACTGTTCAACAGTGCCCAGCTCTTCCAAACGAAGCAAGTCAAAAGATTAACACCTCCAAATGAAAGGTTTAAACTTGGACGCTTCATTTAAAGGAGACCCAAATAATGCAATAATGCAAATATCATGCAGCTGTCTTTCCTGAAAAAAATATTTTTACTGATCTGTAATTAACGATCTTGGATCCTGTAATTACCAATTTCTGCTAAGTCTTTTTCAAGGTTAGGATGAGAGGTGCAAATAAGTAAGGAACAGCTTTGTATTTTCTGTTCAACAGACTTCACGCCCCTGGAGTTACAAAGAATCACAGTTATTTGCCAGGTTTTGGTCACAGGATATATTCCTCCCGCTTATTTCGGCTGGGGAAAGAGTCCCTCTGCAGAAAAGAGCAGAATGTACCTTACCTCTCAGCACCTGAGCTCAGCTTTGCTGTACAGACGTTCGACCCCTGCTACGCCGCAGTCTTTAATCCCCAAGACCCAACTGTTCTCCTCTCTAGACACATGTATTGAGAAAACACAGTAAAGTGTTCCCATTCAGCAGAAACTAGCTGAAAAAGGACTGTGCTTCTTGATTATTTAGATACTAAATGGTAACTCTCCTTCTCCAACAGAAATATATTAAGTGATGCATAAAGACCACACAAACATTATCCAAAAAAGACCTAAATGGGAAAGACAACAAGTTTCCTCATTGGATAGTGTTATTTTTGTCAAAAGAAACAATGCGGTTTAACTATATCGCAGAGAAGGAAGACATACAGCATATTTCGAGAAGCTGTCTTTTCACGTTTTATAAAAGAAAATGCTAAAAAAACTGCAAAGCTATGTAGATTTTAAATAAGAGCATTTTGCTTCACGCTTGGGCACAAAATAATTAGACAAAGCAATTTTTCCAGCCATAAAAAAAAACATTGAGAAGAACAAGTTTTGAGGATTTCACTTTCCTTTGGCTTCATAATTAGGTGGAGCATGTTTTCAAGGAGAGCTATCCTCTGGCACAAAATCGCTGCCCCTAAAGCCACCAGGCACCACAGGGGAGGAAATCGGGAAGTTTTCCCTCTCCTGCAGCTGGATGCCAGCCCCGCCAGCTGAGTTGCAAGCGCCATCTTGCTTAGATGAAAAGATCACTGCTTCACCAGCAGAGCAAAATGGATCACTACAGAATTTAATTTGTGAGAGTATACAGCAATTAAATGCTAAAATAGACAAGCTACAGGGAGCTCTCTCAACTGGAGAGAGTAAATTAGAAACTATGTCAGTTAAAATAATTTAGACAGTCGGATGGGAGATTTGGAGGACCGAACGCAGACAGCACGATCTCTGCTGAAAACTTGTTTAAAAGCAAATAATGGTTCAAGGTATCCAGAACATTATTAAGAATTATGATGCATTTGAAGGGAGAATTTAATGTTTAAAAAATTCCACACATACCAGAGAAGTCTGAGCTCTAGACTTGAGAACTGGGAATGAAATTAAAAACATAAATGTTGAAACAGCTCTACTTGATTATTTTATATACATATATATACAATTTTTTATATATGTAATATATATGCCTATACTATATATATACTTATAGGTTTATATACATAAAAACATAAACAAGCGCATACACATTGATGAATTGACTATTGGAAGCAGAACACACCGTTTATTACTCAGCATCAGTAAGCACCTTCAGTAAGCACAGAGAAAACATAATCTGCTACTGCTACTGCTACTACTGCCTCCTTAGGGTCTGTATTTAGAAAAGCCCAACGTGATTTCAGCACTGCCCTGAGAGGCTGCGGCATGTCGCAAATGGTTCTTTCAGACCAAAATCTTCCCCTGTGGGTGAGCTCACACAACAAGAGGCAGGTATAGACACACTATTCATCTTCAGACTGACCTTTTGCATTCACAGACTCCACCAATTTCCAAAGACCAGCATCAGATAGGAAGTTCAGAAAATGAAATGGTACCTAGTAAAGTGAGGTAATTCATCTACACTATGCAAACTACAACCAAGTAGTAGTTAGAAGTCCTGCTTTGCTAACAAAAATACTAACTATAATAAACTTCTTAGACAATTACTGGGCAGATGGCAAAAAAATAGTGCAAGACCAAAATTTAATTCTTGCTATTTATCAACAGACCACCTGGGACAGGTATCCACCTCTGAAGCGGGCTTGATGTTTACTAAGGGCAATAGAGAGAAGTTTACAGGTGAGCTGAGCTATTTTGATAAGTAGCAGAGAACTATCAAACCCTGAAATAATCAACCTTTACTGTTTAGTAAAATGGGAACACTCCCTGAACACTCTTCCACAGAGGGATGCACATGAGAGGTAACTGATGCTGAGAAACACTTGCCCTCGTATTTGGAGCCTTCTTCCTCCTTGCTCTTTCAGATCGCTTTCTCTAGAGATGCTGTGCAAGCTTCTTTTTCATTAATGATGGGTTTAAGTTTACTGTTAGATGCCTTCAATCATCTGCTGTCCTACATCCATCCTTATGTTCTATACAAGCACTTTGTAAAGCACAAGAATATGCCTTTGCTTGCATATGCAGCAATACAGTTCATGTCATATTGCCCAGGAGCCCTGGAATACTTGAGTAGCCCCTATCGCTTCGCAGCGATGCAGATCGCATCCTGTCCTGCAATGCCTAGATCCTAATGTGCCAAGCTCACTAATGTGCTGATAACGCCTATTGTTCTGCTTCCCTTTTGTTGCCATTTGCTGTCTCCTGCTGGGACCATTACATACCCTGTGGCAGGGACACTGTGTTCCCTTCCTGGCCCCAAATGCTACAGCAGCCAGGTACGTGACCATCTCCGCTAGGCCTGTACATGGTACAGCTACAAGCGAGCCCACCTGTATTATCACATAAATCACTTGTAATTAAGAGCTATTCAGATAAAATCATTTTAAGACAGCACAAGACAAGCACGAGTCCTGCTGCAACTCCTGTACAGAATTTTAATTTTGCCATGGACACAGGACACAAGCTCATGTAGGGTTGGCCAAAGTTGGTGGAGAAGCCTGTTATTACCGACCAGCTGTTTAAATCCATGAACCTTTGCTCCCAACGGAGCAGATTTAAAGAAGTGTGGGCTTGGGTTGCTGCTGATACACGGCAGGTGAGGCTGGCTGTCGCAAAAGGCACCGCATGCAGGGCTGGCAGCGCGGCAAAAAACAACAGTCCTCCATTTTCTGCGAGCCGCGTGTCGCTGGGCTGGATCCTTCGCAGAGTGCTGTCCGCCTCCAAGAGCGACTCACGCGTCCTACTTCAGCAGGGGCACTCCCAAAACAGTGTTCTCCCGCGTTTTGGCTTATTTTTCTATTGTTGAAGGGTTCATTGTATAAGTGGATAGTCTTTCTGTCAAGTTAACTTCCAAACAAAATAGAAGTATACATAATTCAGCTAATGCTAGAAGGGGAGAAACAGTAATGATATAGTTGGTTTCTAAATCTTTAATGGAAACTGGAGAAAAAACATCTGCTTAGTAGCAGATATTACCCTTTTTTCCGCATAAACTGCAGTACACTCAGAAAAGGACAAAAGACTCCGCCACTAACGACCAGTAACTGGAGAGTTCTGGTTCATCAGAGTAAACTCAGAGGAGTTTACTTGATACCCATGACTTTATATTACTGCTCAGCAACTCAACTCCACATTTTTCTGTGTACTGAGCAAAGAGCCTCATATGGTAACCGTCATCCTACTAGCTTTTTTTATTTTTCAAACAACAAACAATACTTGTTAAAAATAATCTACATCTAAGCTCATCTTCCAGTGCCTGGCACTTTGCCTCTATTTTACCTGGTAGGAAGTCTCCATTTTATGATTCACTCTATTGCTCACCTGCTCTATGTGGAGGAAGTATTCCATGAACTCTGAACCTTCAAACAGTTATGCAAGAAATTTGTCCAGTTAGCGTCCCCTGACAGTCTTTAGCTGAAAGTCAATAAATAATTTTTTTTAAATGGGCAAACCAGTTACCTATTTGTTATTAGATTCAGATGTGGAAGACTTTAGCTGCTTACATCTTTTCATTTTCCATTTTAGGCTCTAAATTTCCTTACTCTTTTTTGATTCAACTTCAAGATAAAGATCCGGAATCTTTGCCATAGACAAGCTGGGTCTGAAATAATACGCCGAGCTCAGCAGTGAATGTTTAATGCGGCTTCAATATAATATAATCCAACATTTGTTGGAAGGTCTGTAGCTCAGTACATGGAGGTGTGCCTACCTGCAAGCTTTCTCCTGAGGAAACAAATGCCGTGCGGGAAGACATACACGATACGGACCCCAGAATTAACTCCAGATTATTTAAACAACTCAAAACTGTAGCCACATAATTTAGCTCCTTTGTAATCTCCAACAAGGAAGCAAGTCTGAGGTGACACTCGTTAAAGAAGAAGGGAGGTCAAAAGAATAACTGTTCCAGTGACTTTATACACGTTCATTCACCTTTCCAGAAAATATTGTATTTTAAGATGTCATATAACATTGTCTAGACTTAAATTACATAGCATAGATAAAACCTGTTCAAGTGGGTTTTGTAAAAGACCGGTGTTGTCAACCAGTTATGATTTTCTGAGGAAAACTTCTACAGAATGAATGCATAACATTAAATGACAAAATTTGCCAGGTTTATGACACAGAAGAGCTTTTACTGGTGTCAGGTGAAGATATTATGACTCATTTTGTTTCTGTACTGAAGGTTTGTCCTTAACTGAAAAAGCAAAGAATGAACGGGTGTGTGGTCTGTAACGCCCCATGGCTGTGTGCAGAGCCTTGATGCTCACGGAGTGACCACTGTCCTTGTCAGAACCAGAGCCCTTGGGTCAAATTATTTACCATATTGGTAATATCTTACGTTTAGACTAGAATGTCACTTCAAAAAAAACCCAAGATGATGTCATCTGAAGTGAACATATCAGTTATTATTGAAGTACCAATGTATCTTGATCATTACATTCATAATTGTCCTTTTTTTTTTATCCTCTTCCTCTTGAAATCCGTAATCCTGAGAGGATACAGAACAGTTGGAACAGCCCCCAAACTACGGAGGAATTAGTGGACCTGCTGGTGCTCACTCCTCCCTCCTCTCCTTCCCCCTTGCTGCATTGCCCAGTTCCTGTCCTTGAGGACATCTGCAAGACCACCTCTTACAGCTCCGTGGCCGTGCCACGAATCATTCTGGAACCACTGGCTCTCCAAGACAGTGTCCTCATACAAACACGTAACTCTGTTACTTGATTACTCCCTCTTTTATCCAAATCTGCAGCTCAGTATCAGGGACAAAAACTCGGAGATAACAGCCTGAAGTAGATTTGCATTTTAAAGTTATCTAAGAGTGGTGCTGTTTGCAAGAGGTGGTTCCCGTGTGCAGCACTCCCCCCTACAGAGCAAAGGGAGAAAAAAAATATCGAATCAATGGGTCTAGCCAATGCCATACCGCTGACGTGTGATTTGAATCTGACGTAAGTGGGAAGAAGCAGGGGGAAAGGGTAGGTATATAACTAGGGTAAAAGGGAGGCAGCTGAAAATTAAGATCTGTGTGAAGCTAGAAGAGAGGCATGCTCACGCACGTAAGACATCTCAGCTGTCACACCCTGTGCACACACAAAAGTCAGAATAGTGTACGGTGCAGGTGTAGTTACTTATTTTTTATATATGTATTTTATAAACACAATAGTCCACGATTTAGCAGCAAGGACAAATGCAAAGTATTCCAAAATGCAGCTCTTCAATAAACAAACACTGAGCCTGTCCATCCCTCCAAATTTGTTTAAAATCGGGAAAACAGCTAAATGGGTTTTTTTCTAACTTTGCACTTAAAGGAAAATTCACCTCAAGGCTGACAAGCATAAACAAATTCAGACCAGTGGGTGATTTTTTTTTAAGCTGCAATAGCCTGAAAACAGGGGCTTGTAATGAAGCTGCCCTTTCAACCATAACCACACTGCCACTAGAGCAACACAATCATATTCCCTGTGCAAAGAAGCAATGCATTTAACATTTTCTTCACTGTGTATTATCTATTAGCTGAGTTTGTCACAGAGATATGTGGCAGTTCCCTGCAATACTTATGAATATATGGCAATGCATACAGGAACCCATCCATGTCTGCTTCAGCACAGGTTTGTCTTATTATATTTCGGCAAACAACTTAAAATACCCTCCCGTCTCTTATCTCGGGTTTCTGTTAAATGCTGTCACTATCAAGAAATATAAGAAGTCCCAGGCAAACATCTCAGATCTCCCCATTGCTATTCACTATTACTAATGCACATTACATGTTCAATTCTCCCTTGCTGCTTCTCTGAAAAAGCTCTTGTCAAAAACAGATTTCATTTTTTCTGTGTATGCACAAATTAGTTATGGATGATTAACAAAGCATTCATTCTTTTATTTGCTTTGGCTGAGACTTGATCTGTGTTACATTCATGTGAGGGAAGCACTTCATTTTGTGTTGATTAAATATGAAACACTGTACTGTTGATAAAAAGAGTTGTGTTCAGGTCTGCATATTATACTGACAAAAGATGCGTGTTCTTGGGCTAACATTTTCTTAAACAAGTTTTTCCAGATTTTTAATTGCAAAAAACTTGATACATGTTTTTTTTTCCTTCTCACCAAGTAGTGGGCAGTAAGTGCTTTATGTCCTAAAGCGATCTGCCGCAGTCTTAACAAGCAGCAATAGTTATTGCATATTTAACATAATAAAAGGGAATTTCAAATTCTGCCTCATAATTCGGTTTCTTTAAACGCTCCGCTTTAAGGCACGTAACTCACATTATAAAGTTCATCCAAAAAAAGACTGCAAAACTAAGTAGGACAGACAGCAAATCCTAGGTTACAAAATTCTTCTCCTATTACATAAAAAATATAATGGAAATGAAGAAACATTGGAGCAGTTTAATGGAAACTCAGAGCCAGTTGTAACTCAGTTTGGCCGCGATCCTGTGTTACAGACTCCAGCTATCACAGGATAACACGTGCATAAATGCTTGTCTATAAGGGCTGTAAATCTTCCATGTCCATTAAACAGCATCAAAAAGGACTCGCTTTGGTTCAGCAAGGTATTTAAGCACATGCCTAACTTCAAGCATATGATTTACTTGTAATTAAATCAAGTTAAGGAGAGCCTTGCGATTAAGCACCTTGTTAAATCTGGGAACAAATTATTAGCCCTTATAAAACAGGAGATTGTATCTTGGGGTTTATGGCACACGAAAACAAACACGTGCATGCGCGCACACACGCAGAGTATTATGTATACTTTTGCAAGAGGGGATTTATTTTTAGTTTAACTCTACAGCAGTAAGTGCATCTCTTACTCTGGTTGGAACGAGGTCTGGCCATAATGACTGGCCACAGATTTCATCCAGGCAATGTGGTCCCATTTCTAAACTTCCAAGAACAATGGTATCACACCGTAATAAAACCTCCGCTAATATCTTGGGTGTCACAAAAATAAGCGTATTAGGGGTGTTAAACATCAACAAAAACAAAACATGAACTTGTGATTTTCATCCTGTTAGCAGGGATAGAGAGTCCGGTCCCCATTACCCCCAGAGGGCCAGTGTTGCAGCTGGCAGCCGCTTGAAGCACCCAGGACCCGCCTGGAGGAAGGTCCCTCAGCGCTGGCACAAGGCAGGAAGGACAGGAGGGTGGCAGCGAGTGCAGCCAGGCCTTGGTGGAGCGGCCGTGCTGCGGTGCGAGGTGTGAGCTCCTGCAGGACGGGGCTTGGCAGCAGAGCCCCGCCACCACCAGTCTCACCCAGCCATCCCCAGCCATGAGAAGGGAGCGTGACTCCTGGCTCAGAGACAGGGCTTGGGGTCACCTCCTCTTCCCAAGCCCCAGGGAGCCATCCCCAGATGCCATCTGACTCCTGACTCATCTCCTCCCTTCTCCAGCCACATGCTCCTGCCTCGCACCAGCTCTGGACCTTCGCTGGCTCCTCTTTTGCAACCCAGTTCATCTCACCAATCCAGCATAAAATTGATCCAGAAAAAAAAAAAAAAAAAAAGAAAACTACTGAACGTTTTCTGCCAGGTCAGGGAGATGAATGAGCCTCCAAAGGCCAGATGAACACCAGCATGCATGCATTGGCAGGGGCGTGAAGCAGGGAGCAGAGAGGAAGGAGCAAGAGAGCACCTGTCTTGACAGGAGCAAGCCGTGAGAATGGTGCAGTCCTCCTGTGTGCCTGCATTTGCAAACTGCCCGGTATTTTAGGGAGACTTACTCTTCCCTTTGCAGCCTGCGGGCATTCAGCTCCCATCCCTACAGATAGGCAATGGCTGAACTGAAACAAAGATTTTTGCGTTTGTTTGTTTTTGTTTTGTTTTGTTTTGTTTTAAAGCAACCCCCCCACAAGATTTTTTCGTTGCTTTGGGTCACGTAAGAACACACAGAAGGACAACATGACAAATGCTCACATGCGCTTTCTTGCCTCTATTTCCACTCTCTGGAATCAGGCCAGAGACATCTAAGTAGTGCACTCTGTTCTCTTCCACTCCCTCTCAGAAATTACGGACGCTTTCTCCTCTGCAGCCAATTTCCTCCTCCTTTTCTGTCTGGGCCCAAGCTTAAACCACTACAAAACAATGTCCCCCTGTTGTTATTCTCCAGGGCCCATTCTCCATGCATCCCTACCAGGCTCCCTGAGCCCTCCCAAATCTTTAAGGCTTTATGTTTACAGACCCAGTAAGAAAACCCGATCTCGCTGCTCGGATTCTCGGAAAATTCCACTCTCTCCAGTTTGCATACGAACTTGGCTGCTCTGATTTCCTTCAGGTTCAGCCTCTCCAAGGTCCCGAGGTTGTCAGTAAGTTGTTAGCCCTGCTCAAACGTACCTGACACAACCCCAGCAGCAAATCACTGACTCAAAAAATGCAGGAATATTTCGTGGCACGGTGTCTTCCCAACCTAAGCCTGAAACTCAAACTTGGGCATTGACAACTTGCAGTGAGTACATCACATATTATTCAGCTCCACGTTTATTTATGTTATCTACAGATATTATTCTAAGACTTGTACAAATTATAATTCACAAAAATAAGTGTTACCAAGTAATTATCAGTTTCAAATAATCGGTTTCTATGTATTCTTTCAAAATGTTATTCCCTACATTGCAGCTACAGTAAGGAACATTCCTGGACTGTTGCATGAAAAAGTATTGCCAGCATTTCTAAAGCTACCCTATAAACAAGTTCACATGTTTGTAAAAGCAAAAGATGTTGCTAATGGTTTATTTATTAACACATCATGTTGTCATCTAAAACTAATACAAGAATAAATTAATAAATACAGGGTCAGCATACTGAAAACATTTTCTTCTCCACTTCTTGGCTGGGAAGTTATCCTAACGTAAGGAATTTTTAAAAATCTCAATGTTCACTAACTTCACACTTGGTCCATTCATACTTAAAAATACTCCATCATAAAAAGAAATGGAGGAAAAAAATGTGAGCAGACTTAAGCTCATAATAATTATCACATTAAAAACCCTTACGAGACTCTGCATTAATCAATTATCAGAAAGTAGTGCTCCAGTTCTGGGTAGTTAGCAACAGCACTCGTATAGTATTACGGAGCCTGATGTTTTGGCAAAACTAGAGCAGGAAAAAAAAATCAAACTAAGAAAGGCATACTGTACATGTGACCTACAGGACTTGGATTATTACCTCTAAGCTTATTAAGAGTACAAGCTGTCAGTCGGACCACCCCACAACCAGGGAGGAAAACTAAGATTACTCAGCAGCAAAAGGCATAAAAAGGCGATGTGTATTCTCACAACGGGCAAACGCAGCGAAAGTGAACCGCGGACCTGCTTCAGCTATCTAGAGCGGTAATTGGCTCACAAGAGCGACTACCACGTTAAGGCATTATCATTATCTAGCTCACATAACTGGAAATTCACGCTCTGTTCTTTAAATTGGCTTAACCAGCAGCATCTGCAGCACTTTAATTAATTACAGCAATTGGCGTACCTTAAAAGTAGATGCACAGATCTGAAATGATAATGCCCCGTGAGTAATAATTGCAAGCCAGTATTAAGCCAGATCTACCCTAAACAAAACCAAGCGTACGCTGTTGTGCTTCAACTGCACAGAAAACAAGCTTCAGTGTAGTAATTACTATTGTCTGTGTAGGTCCATCAGCAAATACTGCAATGCTGTGCGACACACACACTCGATTAGCTTGCGAATGCCGAAGCTCGCAACACACATGACAAAAGCTACGCAGGGTAGATGTCGTCATGTCAGAATTCAGTCAGGTACGTACACTTTGCTTTCCTTCAAAAGATAAACTTGAAATTAAAATCACAGCAGAGACTGATGATCACTATTTATTTTTAGTGCATTCCTTATCAGAAAAAAAAAAGCCAAATATCACATTAAGCTCAGAATAAACTTTTTTTGACAGCCATTAGCTTAGCTTCAGTAAAAAATCCACACGAACTGTACACAAACATGTAATATTTTTTTCTGGTATCTACAGCTCTAAAATATAGTAAAATTGCCTTTAAGAAATGGAGACAAGAATTTAAACATATATATTTTTATTTACAACAATTAGAAATCTTTACTTAGAAGCAAATATTTTTTAAAAGCATGACAATGAAATGCCTGTATCCATCCTGGACACATTTAAAAGCTGTTCTTTAACAGACTTCTTCATACCATTTCCAGCCAGAACGCAGAACAATGCTATCGAGATTTGTTGTGACTTGCTTCAGTACAATTTCTGGTTTAAAGACAGATTTCACGTTTGTTTCATTACCCCCGTGCTGGGAAACAGGACACAAGAATCTGAAATCGAGTGTTTTACATGTAATGAAAGTTTAAACAAACAGAAGTGTAAATAGCTCAGTGCTCCTAAGCTGATCAAATCTGATCTTCAAATTCATACATAATTCAGGGGTCACAACACCTGGGCCAAAGGCTGTTACTAAGCCAACTTTTGCTACCAAACGTGAACCTGTTTATCAAACCCAAGTTTTATCTTTCAGAGCCGTAAGAAAGAATGAAACGTGTTTGTTCATTCTAGAAAACACACGTAGTTTTGAACAGATTTTTAACCGAAAAATGCAAAACAGACAGACATAGGATCAACTGAGTTATAACTGCTTTTTAAGTTGCAAAAACTTTTACCATCTAATACGAATAGATGCTAGAGCACAAAACGTGCCTTTGTGTAATTTTGTCTACCACCCATTTTCTGCAAGCGCGCTCATTTTCGGTATAACGTACCGACCGAACAATGAGAGCGAACATCATCAAGGAACGGAGTGCAAGCCTGAACAGCTAAAATACCAAGGCTGATGCAGCAGCAAAAACCCAGAATAGCAATCTGATGTAGCAACTCGCACCCCAGACACGCAAAAGGTAGTCACAGGAGAAAAATACCTTTTACAGAACTGCAAAACTCCGGTGACTGTGTTTATATGCTCCGTGCTTTTGGGCTGGTCAGACAGCAGCGAAGCTCTCAGTCTGTGCTTTTTAAAATTAAACACACATTGTCATATGCATTTACGTATATAAAAGGTGTATGTTCTTACTGGTACATGGGATTTTAAAACACGAATACGTGTGCTCAGATAACACGTTTATCTGTGGTGCACAGAAAACAACTGCATGCACAAGTAAACAGCTGCACACGCAGTGTAATCACAATCATTTCCTCGGGATCCATTTATAAATATTAATCTAAAATCCACATGTGCTAAGGCACCAGCCTCCAAGGAAAAAAGCCACGGTGCAGGAGAAATACAAAATAAAATAATAACTCTTATCTAACACTGCTGCTTATTCCGCACACTCACTTCTGATGGAGAGAGATCACAAGGGCACAACACGAGCTATTCCCTGCCTAAATACCATCACGAAATGCTACGCTATAAAGGTTGGAAGGATTAGCACAAAAGGTCCCACTCCAAGACAAATGTCTCCTTCATAGTTCAGTTCACAGCCAGCACGACTGCTCAGCCAGGCCCACGACCGCGGAGCGCCCCGCGTCTACCTGCTAACCAAACACGCCGAGCGCTTTCCAAATGTCTTGTTGATACTAGCAGGTTTTTAGAGGGAATTTTAATTACCGCCGTGCCCAAAGAGACTTCTTAAACACTGAATGATCACCAAATAGCTCCTGCTCCAAATCTCAGCACTTTCTGAAACAACTTCTACAGGGGAATTAGGAATTTGCCAAGTTGGCAGCGTCTGCACGCGGCTTCCTCCCCTCTTCTCCTTCAGTCCCTCACCTTTCCGCAAGCAAAAAATGCGAGACGTGCAACAAAAAAACACTTTTTAAAAGTATTTCACATCTGCAAATGCTTTACACAGTTAAGCACGTTTACACAGAAGCCGCTTTTAAAAATAACTGCACAGAAATGCATTTATTAGTATGCACTAAAACATGTTGAGTTTTGCTGCAACGATAAAATTACAAGGGGATTTTAAAGCAAGCTGTAAGTACTAGGGGAAGAAGAAAGTGTGATTCAGATTTCTACGGATACTTTTAAATATTTTTCTCCAACGATTACGCTGTTTCACATGGTGCAGAAAGCCCACATTTCGGAAGCTACCTGGGCTGTTTATCTTTCCCTAATGCCATTTTCTCAAGGTACTGGATCTTTTTCTTTCAGTAGCAGACTGCAGTATGAAGTGCTATGATTTCTAAATGGTAAAGGGCTTAATTTTAGTGCAGAATACTTCAGCCTTGCTGGGATGGTAATTTTTTTACTCCCCCTACTGGCATATTATAAAAGCAAGGAGAGAAAAACCTGAGGGGTGTTCCAGCTTGTAAAACATAATGAGAAAATATTTTTTGTAACCCCAAAATAATTGTTCTCACAACTTGGCAAAACATTAATCTCAATCCTGGGGATTTTTGAGCCATCAGCAAATTTTTGGCAGATGTCTTTACTGCAAAAAATTAACCGAGCACCTCAAAACAAACATTCTGGACCACTTTGCTTAACAATTACTATCAAGCAATTCCATCATTTGTCCCTGCTCAGATCAAAACAGATCACTCCCCAAAACATATTCTATGGCTAGGAAGACTCTAGGAGTGATCTATGGAATATAACTCCACATGATTACCACGGGTGTACAGAAACGAGCAAAAACATCCCAGGCTTAACGAGTCGCTACTTAAATGTTGGACAGTGCACTGTGAACCATTTTATATTAAAATTGGATAGTTCTAAACATCACACATACAAGGAGTATTGTTTGACACAGTACCATTTTGATGATAAATTGCAATCTACAGCTCAAATAATTCTACCCAGGGATTAACATTTCAGAGGCTGAGCCAGAGATTATGTGTGTGGATCTTGAATTTCATCATCTCCCTTCGGCACAATAGCTTATTCTTCCTTTTTTCATCTATTCTCTCATGAAGGGTCAGGAAAGCTTAGCCTTGCTGTTTCATTCATTTCATCTCTACATTAACGAGATACCTTGCAGTCTTTAGTTCTTACGTGTTATTCCATTACAAATACTACAGCTACACTGCGCTATGCTACTGCTAATGAGGTAGGTACCAAATCAAAGGGTGCCATCAAGTGGTTGCAGCACACTAACAGCATTATGCAAAGTTCGTGCTCTGCAAGGGGTTTCACCGGGACACACTACACACGGTGGATTCGACTCCGCCATCATTTAAAGTTTGGGGGAAAATTCAGAAAATTCACCGTAAGGATTGTCATGGCCGTTGTGTGCTCTGCTTCTCATCGCCCTGCACCAGAGGACAAGTTCAGAACAGCCTTAAAGACCTCTGAAAAGCCTCCTGGCCAGCACTGAAACAAGAAGGGCGCTGCAGGGTGGGGGTTCTCAGCAGACCACCACAGAGGGAGAATAAACACAACCACTTGTGCCACCACACCCAGTTTCAAATCAAACTGATTACCTGTTAATCTGTACTTCATACTGTACTTGAAGACGATAGGAGAGCTCTTCCCTGCAACGATACTGATTAACATCTTTGACATTACTCAGCAACTGGAAGTAAAGATGACTTGAAAGATCATTCTGACTCTGGTGTTCAACCCGACACAAATGGCTGGCCTTCCCAGCTGAGACGTTCCATAGCCAAAAACCATTTCATATTTAACCATTTTCTTCTAATGCACACAACTACATATCACAGTTCTAAACCACAGCCCACTGCTCCAAAATACAACTCCCCTTTGCCTGGCAGGAAAAAACAAAAAACAAGCAAACAACCAAGAAGCAACACCCAAACCCACTTCGCAGGGCACTGAGACAGACAGCGGGAACCAGATTTTTCCAATGAAAAGAATGGTGCCATTCTTAAAAACTCTGGCAACTCTACTACTGTAGGAAAAAAGTTTTGCACGTGCCATGGGACACAAAAGAGTCTAGTCTGGTGGGGATGAGATAAGACTGACATAAGATTATCCAGTTGTGTCTCACCAGATCATGGCCATCAACATCACGACTTCCAGAAACTCAGCTGACACTTAAAATAACACCTTCCAGCTTGCAGTTGCAAAGGAAATAACATGAAAATGTGATTCAAACGCAACTGGTGAGGATAGACATAATTCTCTTCATTTCGGAAAGGGCTTGGCACCAAAGTTTAGAAAGCTGAACAGTCATGACCACACCAGCACAACCACCGACTTCCTGAGGATGCAACTTCAACCATACTTTTCCTGCAGCACTGACAGAGGAAGCTCCATGCTCCAGAAAAGGAAAATCCTCAAGGTAAATGAGGTCCAAACTCTTCTGAGACTCTTCCCATCCTCCTGAAAACTAGCAGCAATGTTCCCACATCTGCTCTGTCTACACAACCTGCCACCAGCTCAGGCAACCACTCATAATTTGGGATGCCCACCACAGCCACTCTAAGGAAGTATATGGTTATAATGCCCATGGGTTAAGACCAATAATGAATTTTCATCAACTGCAAGGCAACACTCACGTGTGGTAGACCAAAGGCGACAGGAATTTGTAATGCAGAAAGAGGTCAGCCCTTAAAATTCCCTGTATTCTCCCTCACAGCCAGATTTCAAACTTCACGTGTTCTCCTTTGCACTTGCTCGCTTTAGTAGGTCTGCCTAACTCCTGACTGCAATACAGAACCTTCACGGGAAATCTGTATGCAAACTTCCAAAGGCTTAACTACAGGTAGAAGGAAAAAACAAAACTAAAAAAGTACCAAGAGCCAAATGAAAAGATGCTAAGCCATTTCCCAAAGTATTTCGCAATGCAAGTGTTACAGGAAGAGAGAGAAAGTGCTTGGCTTCCAGGGCTTGGCAGCAGAGTGCTGCTTCATCTGAAGAGAAGGCTGCATGGAAGGGGTGCAGGTGGTAGTTATGGAGCAGGCTGCATTAAAGCCAGAACTATTTCACTAAATCCAGCTGAAACACCCAAATTGTTCCATAGATCTCGAATATCCTGTTACTCTTCCTCTACAGCATCCACACTAGTTATTTATGCAGCCCATTTAATACCTTAAATCCTTCCAAATAAATCAGTTTCTTTGGTTATAAGATATAATTAAAATTACATAACATGAATTATAACCAATTATAGCGAAGATTTATACTGATGATTCATGGAACAACTTTACACTAATTCTTTGCTGACAGATTTTTAGGGTTATTGTTCAAATAGTCCATTTTGTCCTTTCATTAACAAGCGTACAGACAAAATCCTCCCAGACTCATTATGCTCCTTCCTACAGCTGCTCCTGGAAGCACGCACCCGATGCCTCCGCCATTCCGGGTTCTGGCACTCACTGGAGTTACTTCTGCAGGAGTGTTTAATTCGCTCTTATTCCTCTTCAGCCCCATGACAGCTCCTTCTCTCCGCTGCTGCCTTCCCTGGTGCCCACGTTACCTGATCGTACATTCTCCCCTGGTCTCACCTTTCCATTGCAGACAACTCTTGATGCACCAAGGTTAGCCATGTCAACAATTCTTCACGTAACTTTCAACATCACTTCTGATTCGTTAAATATTGTACGTCCTTTTTGATTTTTGCATCATGCCTTCCTGCGACTGGTGACTTTCATGGAGCTGTTTTGCTTTAGGGAGCAAAGCTTTAGAGTTTTCCCACTTCTTATTTTTTGCCAAGCAAAATACTCTCATGCTATAAATCATTAGAACTGCGTGCAAGAACTGGGAATCTTTAAAGAGAATCTCCAAAAACTAACACATGTATTTATTTATTTGTAGCAGACAAAGTCCTCAGAGTCAGATCTGACAGCTTCCTATTTCAGACTGTGCACCATGAGGTATTAAAACAAAATTAGAGCCCCGAGTCCGTCACGTTCAGCCTGCCATCCTGTTTGTTCTCAGTTCTGGTCTACAGGAAACACACCAGAAGTAGAAATGTTACTAATTAATAGCACAAGCACCCAGCTGTATCATCTTCAGGCTTTAAATTAATCATATTTGGTATATTATCACATATTATTTTTCAAGCCACTGGAAAACATTGAGAAACATTGCTCAAGTGCAGACCACTGTGCTCAGAATAGCGAATGTTGAGCTCAGCGAACATATGGGTCAGGAATTTGGCAGAACTTCAGTCTAACCTTACATTTAAGCTAGTACGTGGAATCGCAGAAAACAGCAAATAGTTACAAGATGCTATTTGGCAGCACTTCATTCAATGCCATTTTATTGACACCATCCCTCCAGCCTAGGGTCCTGTTGCCACCACACCCAAGCTAAGCCAGCAGTTGTTCATTTACGCTGCCCTTCAAAATTCAAGAAACAATTTGACCCAGCTACAGACAATGCAAAACAATGGGAAAGGAGAAGCTTCACATGAAAAAGCAATATGATGGTGCAGTGTCAAATGAATGAATAATATGCTGAGAGGGAAAAAAAAACTGAATGGAATGGCATTAATTAAGTTATGGAGGTCAATTAATTTCTATTATATTAAACTCTATTAAGACAGCTAACAACCAAAGATAAGAGGCTGAAGGCAATAACACTCAGCGCTATTACACTGCCAGATGGTTTTCCTAATAACAAAGGTTTTCAGGAACCCAGAACTCTTATTTTTCTGTCAGCTAGCTACTGTTCTGCTGGTGGCCACTATTTTTAAATACTGTGCCCTGGGTTAAATTATGGCTGCTTGCATGTACAATCCTATCTAGTCACTTAATGCAGACCTACATTTTACACAATAACGGATATTTCAATTCTTTTTTTTGACACACATTTCTGTACTTTGAGCACATGCAATTGCAAGGTTTTATCTGAAATCAACCAACATATTCAATTGGACTCCCAGATTATCTGCCTTTGAAGGTCCTATGTCAAAAACATCTTTCTTTAAATGTGTTGCCATTTCTTCCATTTTCCACACTGAATATTTTGTACTACATGGCTGCAACATATGCTGTTTCAACACCGTATGGCTACTGGGTCAAAAATGAGATTTATCCATCATAATGTTGCCCCAGACAGTGGCATTTTAAATAATGATATTCTGAACTGCATCAAGAGCAAACACGTATCTGTGACTATATGTAAATCTGAAAACACACAAAAACAGAAAAAAGTGGCAAGCTGAACAAGCTTAAAAGCAAATACTTTTCTATTAAAAGGCAAGTTGGTCAGCTCAGCTTATGTCTAGAGTATGATTAAGAACCCCACTGTAAAACAATTACCAAGACACTATTCTGTATTTGATGTCTGAAAGAGAAAAGACCTCATGCAGACTCCGTGTGCGCTGGCAAGTATATTTTACTGCTGATTTTCTATGAATAAACATATGCTAAGAGTGGCTGAAACACACTGCTGGTTTTAAACATGCCTAATGTAGTATTAGGGGTTCGTTTCCAAAGCTGCTTGCCTTGTTTATCAGCTTCCTCCCTCCAGCTGGCAAAGAATACCACTGATAACAACTCCGATCAGTTGTCTGGCACAGTACACTCATCTACAGGAGACATGTACTACCAGGAAACAAAACAACAAAAAAATCTGAACAAAATGGTTCTAGCAATTTAGAAAACAGTTGTACTTTACTACTGCGAATCGATAATAACCATATAAATTATATGTCATCAAACTCATTCTGTTGTAAATGTTATGGTGTACAGCACTTACTGAGCTTATAGAACGAGAGTGTAATGCCTGGGCTGTTCCGTGTAACTCCCAGCACCCTCCTGCCTCCATCTTCCACTTGTGAGACCCTCTAGTGTAAGCGTAGCATAAATATCAGAAAATGAGATTACTTCTTTTCTAGAAAATTTTAAATCGAAAAGCTGTAATATAGTTTTCAAAACTGCTGTATAATCTGTAGGCAAGTATATTTTACACAGTTCCATTTAGCGCAGTTATTAACAGGGCATCGGAGATACTATTATTTAAAGGACAGTTCAGGCACCACATTTCACTTGGGTGATAAGGATCAAATAACAAAAGAAAAATTTCATAACTTTTTGAAAAAATACAGTAGAAAAGAGTCAGATTGAATACAGATTCCATACTCTACTTTAACGATTCAAGATAAATAAGGCATTAAAAGTGTAAAAAGTGAATTAGATGTTAAAAGTTCTTTCAACAAATCATCTGAAATGATTCTCATTTAGATGTTTCTCATCCCACAGCTCTGGTTTAATAGATTACATCTCAATGCTAGAAGGGGTTAGCGGTGCCCCTAATTTCAGGTGATCGGGGCACATTTTTGTTTTGGCCAGAAGCAAAATGGCCACTGCAGACTGAACAGCAGTAGGGCATCATTTAATGCCATCTGTCACAACCAGCAGGCTTTGCCTGGGGACCCAGGGGTTGCTGGGGGTCCAAATTTCCAGGAAAGATCTCCGGCCCTGTTTCCTCCATAAACAGACCACCAGCCAATCAAGACAAAGATTGCTGCAAGTTTTGCTCCAAAACCCTAATCTTGGAGATTTCTGAACTAGAACAAAGTGCTAAATATTTAATGTAAGCAAAAACTAAAAGCAAAACAAGGTTTTTGATTCTCTATTAAATTTAAAGCAGAGCAAGTGTGAGATGGCTGACAAAGCAGCACTTAATTCCTAGCTATATCTAGACCAGAATACCCAGCCTAATTTACACAGACAGACAGTCACAGCTCACATAATCACATACGGCAGAATACAACAGTGGAATTAAAGGACCAGGAAAGCATGTCTGAACTACCAGCTTCCTATTCTAAATGTATTAAATGCAGACATTTAATTCAGAAAAAGGCTAACCTGGCTGTTCCTTATTTTAAGCCAAAAATTTATTTCAAGCAGAAAATACAAAATGAATGATATAGCTTTTTTGATTACATTTTTTTTTTAAATAAATCAAATAGCCAATTTAGACTTAAGCTCCTATGTGCTACAAAGATGCACTAGAAGAGATAGCCAAGATTTTGTAATAAATGCTGGTATAGCAACTGATCAGCAAACAAGGAATCATCTTATTCCACATGCCAGTCTTTTTTCCCCAGGTTCTTTTTGCAAACCGAGCTGACAGTACTCAGAATTTCAATTCACTACGCTACACTGGCATTCACCTCTGAACATTTATTTCCAGAAACAGGTGTGAAGTTTTTGACATCTAGACTCGGGCTTTTATTCTAATGTAAAGCAAAACTTGCTCTTGTGAAGTTACTGTAGCAACAATGCTGTCACTGAAGGGAATTAAACACCCAGTCTAAAAGTCTGATCTTACCAAAATTGTGGGCTAATTACTCTGCAAATTCACATGAGCTGCTATTTCTTGAAAAGCCTCATTTAGAAAACAACATATTCAAAGCTGTATCTGATGAAAGCTCATTTCTTCCTAATACCTCATTGTATTGTATTGCATTTAAGATCAGTCACCTTTAAGTCTAGGAACAAATTCATTTCTACATCCCATCCACCTGCACTCTCTTTCCTATTACTTCCACATTATTTATCATCTTTATTTACTCATTTATTTATTTATTTATTTATTCATATGTAAAACTAATGGATGGGCATTTTAGGACAGGAAGTAATCTCTCCAAGCCTGTGAATGATGTAACATGCTTTAGAGCATTCAAAATGAGAATTAATCACAAGCAATCAGGGTACAGAATTTCTGGAGAAAAAGAAAACGTAACAGTGCACTTGTTCTAATAAAATTAAATTATATTATGTCAAATTTTCTGTATTTTTTTAATGTCTCTTTCATTTTGAGGCATTGCTCACATTTGAGCTGGGGATGGTTCAGAAGCCATAGTGAGGTAGGGCTCCTGACGCTACAGAAGAGCAGAGGACGAAAAGAAAACACAGATCACATCTTCCAGCTTAAATTCATTATTCTTTATAAATGTTTGCTGTAGGCTAGCATGAACAGCAAACTCTAAACAGCTGTCTCCTCACTTCAGCAGCTTAGTTGGACATTTTCCTGGAGAAACCACTTAAAATACCATTATTGGTCAAGGGATAAAAATAATAACCAGAAGCATGGATGCGTCTCACAGAATGACATACACCTGAGATCTTACAAAGCACTGTCAAACTTGAAAAGGCTGGCATCTAAAATAAGGATACGTTTGCAGTAAGGCAGCTGTTTTTCTTCACCATTTACTACCTTGATATTCAAAAAGGCGCTATTAGAAAACAGTGGCCTAAAAAGGGATGTCAAAAATAGTGGGAAAATGTCTGGAAAGGCTAGACATGCAAGTGAGTTCAGTTTGCAAGACCTCAGTACACGAATAGCCTGGAAATTCAGGGCAATGCTTCGCCACACAGGTGATGGTGGGCAGGCAGAGCTGGGTGCTGGTCCCTGGAAGCAACGGGTAGTGCAAGCAGAGAAGGATGCTGAACACTCACATACACAAATGGTCCTTAAAAAGAGAATGCTAATGATTTGCTAATGCGATGAAGGGAAACAAAATCCCATGTGTAGCCACTAGCGCGTTACTGTGGGTGATTAGTCAGAGGCAAGAAGAAAGAAAGGGAGCATCCAGACACAGAAAGCAGAATCTGTTCTCCATATCCGTAATGGGTAAGACAAGAAATAGCAGCCTGAAACTGCATCAGTGGAGATTTCGGCTAGGACAATTCCCAGCAGTGAGGGCAATGAAGCATCGAAATGTGCTGCCTGGAGACGCTGCAGATACCCCATCTTAAAAGCTTTTAAGAAACATTTTAGGCCAGTGTTTGTCTGGAATGATGCTGCAGGACAGACAAGGTGAGGCTGCCTCCAGCCCAAGCCTAGATAAATCTAGGAAAAAGAAAAGCTTCAAAAACAAACAAAAAAACGGTGGGGCATTTTTCTCCATTCATCTGCAAGACTAGTAGGTACAGAATTTTTTTATTTTATTTTATTTTTACAGAAAGCTGGAAAAGTTGTTTCGTAGACGAAGTCTTTACCCACTGAAAACATCCTATGAACTTTTCAATTTCATTTAAGAACGTAGAAGGAATCGGTCTACAAAGCTGTCAGCAAACAGGCAGATGTGACGGTCCATCCCCAGCGGATGTGCTTATGCCCTTTTCCTATACTCTTTGCACAGTGATGCTTTGAGCATGCTAAATGACATGTTACCCTGACTTTAGCTGCCTTTATTTTAGACAAAGTTCTTGTATGGAGAGTCAGTGAAAGCTTCAACATATTAGGACCAATTTAAAACCAGCGTGGAAACAGCATATGTTCAAATTACCCTTAGGAGCAATGAGAGAGAAAATCACTTACTAGATTTTTTAATGAAAAGCAACTAGCTCTTGCTCTCTGAACTGAATAGGCAAAATAAACTAACGCCGATCTGTAAGAGTTTGAAAGCCTATTACCTCTTCACAGGACGAGCAAGTCTTACTCTTAGCTATGAATTTCTTGCTCTCCAACTTGCAACAACCAATATGAAGATCCGATAGGATTATTCAGAAGTGCAACAAAAACAAGACAAATGAATTGTCTCATGAAGAAAAGTTAGATAACCAAATACATAGAGTTTGGCTAAACAAAGACAAAATTATAGACAGGAAAGCTCACTGTGAACATACAAAGAACGCAGCTGTGAAGGAGAGAAAGATATGGAGGAGACCGAGGGAAAAAGAATATTGACATTTAGACATTAAGAAGCCTTGCTATGAACAAATTATTTATGGATTAGACATACAGTAGATGATGAAGGTTCACTTACTAGAATGCAAATACAGAGCAGCCAATGTGTTAAAAATACAGTTAAAAAAACCTACGATAAACAATGTGATGGATCAGAAAATACACGTATTTGCAAGACTAAAACAACAAAATAATTAAAACACACAAATACCCTTCTCCATTTTCATTTACAGCATGGTCATCTTGCACAAATCACCAGATGTCCCTGTTATTAAAACTTCACCTGAAAGTCCAAAACAATCCTGTTCCGAATTTGATAGTGTCTGCTAACAGAGACTTCAAACCTAAGCTGCATATCTGTTAGCTGATCCTTGCTCAAGCATACTGAAAAAGCATTACAAAATGATGTTGGACACTAGCTTTTAATAATAATAATAAAATAGTTCAAAATAAATGTTTTTAGCAGAATTCAAATTGCTTCATAATGAAAGAACATCCATAAATGTTTGGGCCTCAGCATTTTGCATTCCTAGCGTTGCTAACTAAGAAGGAAGGGAAACCCTGCAGACTCTGAGGGCAGAGAACAGATCTGGACAAAGAGGGAAGGACTGTAAATGTCCCTGCATGTCCCAAAGGTGACCTGTCCTTATCCACTTCAGTGACAAATACTTTCCTTTAAAAACAGAAAAATGATACGTTAAGCCGGAAATTGGTAAATGTCAACAATTTAGGGTGGGGGCAGACTAACCTCCGGTCTCTCTCCAGTTCCCAAATTTTGAACAAGCGGGTGTTTTGTGCTCTGAAACGTCAGCCAGCCATCGGATCATTTGTTACTTGCTCAAACAGATGAACATATTTTCATCCACCACTAAGTGGAGCTCTTACTCTTGGAAAAAAGTTTCTCCATAATTTCAACTATATTTGCAGACCAGATTTTGTTGGCAGTGTCTACAGCTTTCTATGGGGGGGGCAGGGGAATGGGGGGACCGAAAGCAACCAGTTTTATAGTTGCTTTAGGTCTCAATTTTTGCAGTAAAGCTATTTCTTACATTTATTATTTCTGAGTGCTATTTAGATTAACTGCTCTAATCCAACAATAAGTATCTACCAGTGAGTATTTGGCAGTTCTCATGGGATGAGCTAACGGCATAATTGTGGTTGTAAAGAATAAGTCTGCACATAACAAAAGACTGCTCCACAACTGATACATACTGGAACCATTTCCATCTGTCTCAGCAGAGGCTGTGTGTTTTGAGGCACAGCAACCCAAGCAAAACCTCCCACCTTGCAAGCGTTACTGCAGCTCAGAGGAGATTTGAGGCACAAAGTGAGAACAGCACGCATCAGGTGTCTTGCTGCCACCTCTATACATCATCCGATGACACGTGAAAAAGTAATGTGCTATTAAGCAGAACGTGAAGTCTACATGCCCACTATAAACTTCTGAAAAAAAGTCTATAGCAACGTCACAGGAAATCCAACTATACCCAGAGGGGTTGACTGAGAAATATACTGACATTGTTTTATCCAGAGCAACTTGTACAGTGACAATTGGTGATGGAGACTTCCCTGATTAAAATAAACTAAGTGAGATAGAAAAGGAAACTCCAGGAAACGGTAACTAAACTGTGTTTTGTGTTCATAAGTCCCATAAACAAAAATAGAAACATGACATTTAAAAACAAAGTATAACTTGCACTTGGTTGTCAGCCCTTTTACATGATCAGTCACCAGCAATCAGAATAAACCTTAGCTTTGGACACCCAAATCACTTCTGATATCAAAAGAAAGAAAAAGCAGCTTTTATTTGGGAAAAAAAAAAAAACTGTAACGGGCAAATTCCATTGCTTTTCCGTACCTCAGTGCTCCAACTGTGGCATTACTGCAACTCAGTAGATGAGCAATTTTTTTTTAAAGCTACATAAATAAAAACTAAATCGAGTTACTGAGAAACAGACCAGAATGAAACTATATTAATGAGAGAGAAACATGCTGTCTTAATGTCACAGTCCTTTTAAACATATTTCAAAAAGTGAAGAGGAAACTCCAGGTAAAGCAGTTTCCCCATTTTTCAGCCTGGGCAGCCCAGGAGAGGAAGCTACAGCCCGATGTGGAGGACAGCAAAGAAAAAAGTAGGCTCATGAAGCGCTTGCTCCACGTAACATTAAGCCCTGCCACTTGGCAAAGCACGTTGTTTGTGCAGCCCTCAGGAGCTTGGCTCTCTGGGAAGCTGTGGGAGCTCACAGCTCCTCCTAGGCTGAGCTCAACAGGAGCCACCTTTTGGGGTTTCGCTGCACACACAAGACAGCCCTGGTGCAGCCCCTTCCTTAGGTGACCACGGCCAGTCCCACCTCCCCACCCTGCCTCAGTTTTCTCATTATAAAATGCAGACGGCGAAACTTGGAAAGGGGCATTCGAAACAGAGAAGGGCGCGCTGCAGTTCGAGATGTACAGATGTCATAGCCCAGCTCTGACTTGTTCGCTCCCCAGCTCATAGAAAAATAATGTGTCATAATCCATAAAACCGTGAGTCATAACCCAGCTCGAACTTGTTTACTCCATTGCTCATAGCAAAATAATGCAAGGAAGACTGATGTTTACAGGGAAGGAATTTAAGTAGTGTAGTATAGTATTCCACTCTCCTGTACTTCAATCAGGACATAAGGACAGGTATTTGAAGCCTTTCTTACTACAGAACAAGGTTCTACTGCGTTTCAGCAGCTCAAATTTTACTCAAGCCTTTTCCAGCATTTTGGACACCCTTTCATTATTAATCATTGTCTTACACATATAAAAAAAAAACATAACATTCCAGCTTACATTCTCTATGACAAACGTCCATTCTTTGTCTTCAAACTCTTCAGCGTGGGGATCCTAGAAAAACAAACCAGAGAACTTAAGTCTAAAAATAATCCAGGGTGCCAGAGATAGAAATTCAGCCAAGATTTTTATATACCCATAAAAATATTTTTACCCACTGAAGACAACAGAGGGAAATATTTTAACTAGGATGTAGGCCTCAATGGATGTCAATGAGGTGACAAACACGTTGGTGCAAAACCACCAACAAAGATTTAATAAAGCCTCCTACAGATACAAACATGGGGTTCATTCTGATATAGGCCTGTAATTCTATTTCCTTTTATCCCGGGCAAAGAATAAACAAATCTCACTTTAATTCTTATGTTCCACCTTCCAAATAAGTACAACAAATCTACGTCTTGCAGAGAACAGTGCGGGTAGGCGCTGCTCCTCCTTGGCTTGAGAAGGCACACACCTACAGAAAGCATCCAAATCATCATCCCAACCTCCTCGTGCCCAAAGCATGAGCAGAGATCCAAAGTCATGGCTTCAGGTCAGCACCGCATTTCACCGCAAATTACTTAAATGTTTTTACTTCACAATGTTTCTGTTAAATTACACACAAGGAACAAAAAACATTTTCGCCAACAGGAAGATAAATAATGAGTTTCACAGATTTGGCATTTATTTCCAGTTTCATGAGCTTTGAATCCAGTGGTGTAGTCTATAACGTGCTTGTCTGAAATGAAGATAATGGTGGAAACAGTAAGTCATCCCCTTCATGCCTTTGTCAAGGATCCTACCTTAAAAACCTACTTTTTTTTTTTAATGTCATTAATTTATCATCCAGTCTTACTTCTGACCAACTGTAACAAAGCAACTTTCTCTTGCAAGGAACGTAGCGTTAGCTCTTCCTCCTGACATGAAGACTAATTTTGCTATACCTCAATTTTATCCTATTATTTCTAGTTACAGGAAACCCCTCAACTACTCTTTTGCATCTGATGCTTACGTGCTATGGATAATTGTAGAGAAACGTCACTTCCCCATAACCCGCATTTGCTTTCATCATACATCTGAGATCCCTCAGTACCCACAGTGTTTTCTTGCTTTTATCTGCAGTCCGTTCATGATACTACACTAATTCTATCTTGCTGCTGTAAGTTAACATAACGGATCAAGAGATTTTGCTTCAGCTTTATCTGCAGTAGTGCCATCTTTCCTTTCTTTCCAGAATGCTACAAGCCTCACATTCAATCATTACAGCCTTATCTGAGTATCACCTTATCTGAGTCTTTGCTTTAACCATCCTGTTTCACTTAGTTTTGCCTTGAAGTCAAACATGCAGTCATTACAGCGACTGTATCCCAGTACAATAAATAATTCGTTTTAACTAGCTCTCATCAAATACATAAAAGATTTTGAAAATAATGAGTTTACAGCATAAACAACCACAGAAAAGAGCGACTCTCTCTCCAACACACAAAAGAGTTGGAGAAGTGTGCTCTTAAGTACACCTCCTCTTTGAATGAGCTACAACAAAATCTAAGATATCATCTCATCTCCCTCCAGCACAGTGCTTCTGACAAAACCCAGCAAAGAGGGTTCACTGCTGTGCACAGCCCCTGTAAAACACCGGCTCTCCTTGCAGCAGGAGTGCCACCAGGCATTGACCACGCTCATGGGGACAATTCAGCAACACGTCCTACCTTGGGCACCATCATTAGCAATGTATTTAACAGCCACAACTACAGGTGTCACATGCAATATGTATTTTAAAATGTTTTATTCTAGCAACGGGATGTAGTTTCAATAAAAAACGTGCTACTAGAAATTGATGTCAAAATCTGATACGATTTCTTTTGCTATATGAATAAACCCTTATAGACTTTTAAAAAATCAGAGTAATTTAAATATTGCAGATGAGTGTAAAAATATATTGTACCATTAGCCATAAAGACAGAAGGGAAACTAGATACATACAAAAAAATATCCATGTTCCAATTAATGTACTTGTAAATATCAGGTTATGTAATCATACATCCATCACATTAATCAGTTTGGGGGAGTTCTGCATTATGTAAATAAAGTGCACGATACCTGCTGCTCTGCTGTATCTCACATCAATTCCAAAGATATCATTTTCTGTAATCCAGCTATTAAATACTTATCATTTTCACAAGTTAACCTGGGGCAACTACCTTTTTGTTTAATTGCTTCCTCTGATACAGCATAAAATGACATAATGAGATTTAATAGGATCATTAATCACTTCAGGTTTAATATGCTACTCCTTAATATGCAACTAAACTCTTAAATAGTTCATCTTGCTCATTTTTCTTCATAACTCCCCAAAAGTCAGTAATGCAAGCTTGCAGGCTTCCCTAAAATTCCTTGCAAAGTCATGGCCTGGTATTTTATCTTATGTAACAAACAAAACAATCATTTTGTCCATGCAAGACAATAATTTATAAAGAAAAACATCTTCTATCGATGGCAATAATGCTGATTCACACCTCTGAAGGCTACAGAATCAGATTATCAAAAATATATAGCAGAGCACCTGACAGAGCAAAATAATATTATATATCGAAGAGACTTCTTAACACGTTAGCATGCACTTTAAAGCAAAGTGAACACCTCTGCAAAGTTAACTTGCCAGATTGCTTACCAATTACACAGAACAAAAAAAAAAATGAAAAACTTCAAGGACTTCTCTAATGAGCAAACTTACCAAAAATTCAGAGGGTATGAAACATGCTAAGATATGGACACTTTGCATATATGCAAGGCATTTCAGCTTTAAGCATAAATACAGATTTTTTATTATTATTTATTTTAAAGAGCCACATTTCCTGTTAGTCTTAAAATGACTCAGAAACGTAAAGCCCTGAATATGCCTATATAGATAAGCCTCAGCATTCGGTTGCAACAGACAGGTAAGTGGTTTCACTCTACTCGCTATGATGTTTTTATTAGAAATCCAGAGAGCTGCGTGCATTGTCCTATTTCTACCTAATTTACAACTTTATTACGTGGTCAGCATTAGCAGATACTTCTATAATTACACTTACAATAGTTTCTATTGCAACCACCATTTCACCCTTTGGGCTAACAGTTCCATGTGTGGTCTCTATTACAAAGTGATGCATCCATAAATCTGCCTAATTCTTTGGCTTATTTTGGATTTGCAGAGGGTAAATACCAGTAAGAAGCATAACAACACAGACTTCCCTCACTATTGCACGGCTAACCCATAACTCTCTATTCAGTTCCCACATAAAACTCAAGTGATGAGTCTAGCAAACCATCTGAGGACTGTACAGCTGACTACTTTTTAGGAAAAAATAGCATTGCTGTGCAAAGAATAGCCCTGGCAGTAACAATTATAGCAACCTTTGAAATTTTCACCATGTGAAAGACCTCCCAGATAACACAGCACACAAAACCCCACCTCACCTGCAAGCAGATGCAGTTAATCACTGAGAACACCTGCTGACAAGAGTTATAGACAGACCTCATTCTCATGCTCCCTCCTGAAAGCAAACACTAATGAAAATCACCTAAAAAGCTCAAGAAACAAAACAGTCTCTAATATTTTTCTCAGCCTGGAACCGCCTCATACCATCACAACCTCGCTAACACACAAGGAACGTGAGCTGGCAAAAGCCACGTGTTTTACAGATAATTCTCTAACAACATTTTGCAGATGCACAACTACCCTCTATCCAACATTTATTGTGCTTTTACCTTGAATTGAAAACTGTATTTGGGTAAATGGATTGGAAGACTGGTCATTTCTTCTCATTTTATTATTTTAAATCATTGTTCTTAGTATCAAGAAATGGGGTTCGCTTTCTTTTTTTCTTGTTTTTCTTTCCATACACATTCATCTCTCAGTATGACACTCCTTTTTGGCATCTTCGACTAAGTTTTGGAGCATTCTCCCCCACTCCCCCGCGCTTTTTTTTTTTCTTTTTTCTGGCAAGTAGATGATCTTAGTGTCCAAAAGCGATGCTCAGGTGGGAAGCCAAGAGTAGGGAACTGTGCAAAGGAGAGAACAGTTCCCCTACAGCGAGACCCTCAGATAACCATGTCCACTGACCTTGAGAAGGGAGTAGGGGAGTGTTTTGGTCCACCAGCTGAAGCCTAGCCCATATCATGCTTTCCCAGCAACTCTTAACTACTTTTCTAGAGATATGCTGACCTTCAACAAACTCAATCCTACAAACCATCCTCTGCAATCCCACCCATCAGCCTCTTTCTGCAACCTCATTTTGCCCATCCATGCACCCACTGCCAGAAAACAGATGATCCTTCTCAACTAGGGCAAAAGAAGAGCAACAAGGCATTTGTGCATCCCATTTTTCTGGTTGTTGTTGATCTGGTCATCATAGGCCCATTCAGCAAGGGGTTTTGTCAGGAACTAGACGCTTTCTACAATGCAAAAAGCACTTTCGGAAGACTGAAGAAAGGTCACCCATCTCCAGTAAAAGTTTAGGTTATCTTCACAGTTATTGCTGTATCTCTTGTAATGGGAATGAAAGAAAGGTATCAGCAAACAAGGGCTCCTCCTGATCAGCAGCCAGAGCAGGTGGGGAAAACCTTCAGACTGCCAGCATCTGCAGCATTCTTCCTTCCTTCCCCGTGCCTCCTCCCTAAGCTTTCCTGGCTTTTGAAGCTTGTCTTTCAATTATATCGCTTCATACCAGCCTTAATCTTTGGTCTTTCTTCTGGGGGAATAAAAGGACTTAAGGACTGTCATACTGAATCAGATCAAATGATGATAGGGTTTGATCTTCCCCTGCCAGTGACCTATCACAGATGCTCTGGGTACTCCAACATCTGCCCTCAGCATTCGTACTTCGCTGTTTGAAGCTGTAGAAGACTCAAAATTTGACCCAATTCTTTTCACTTTCAGTGTTGTTTACAGAGGTCTGATTAGTCCAGAAACATCACATACAGCCCTGGTCAGCTTTTTTTCTGTTGAGCTTCCAGAAGGCAGCGAGCGCCAAGCAGACCCATCCCTGGACATCGCTACTCAAAGCTCATCACAGCTCACACCTTCCTGTAAAGCCTCTGGGCTAGAGAGGCAACAAGGGTTGACTTTTTTTTCCTTTGATTTTTACAATTAGTCCCCCCACTAACCCTGGATATTAAATTATTTAGCGTGCAAATGGAATTTTGCACTTCTCACCTCCCTGAGCTTATGATTTTATACCTGATACACAACATGCTATGTTGTCTACATGGCTGTTTTTTCTCTTACACATTAACCTCCGAGGAGTCAGGTCAAACCACTGCTCTCCTGAACCGAATCAAGTATGTTCTGAATCCGGATTCACTCTTCACTTCTAGGAAATGGCTTTACTGAAAGCTTTTATTTCCCCTGAGACAACAGACAATTTCCCCGAGACAATTTTTTCCCTGGCTATACTGCAGGGTAATGCTAGTGAAATAAAGGCATTAGTTTATAGTAAGGTAAATAAGGTGAATTTGAGCACAACGTATAATAAACCTACGAACTTCATGGAAAAAAACACTGAGGAGAAGCAGCTTTTGCAGTTACACAGATTTTGATTATGACAAAGGAAGTATGTACCGTGTATCAATCGAAAAAGGGCTTTGTCCTGTGTGGTACTACAGGGTATTATCATCAACATCTGCAGAGAGCTAGTGGGCTGCCTGTTAATCTGAGCAGAAAATAGTACAATATTTCACATCTACAAGATATATCACATGCATTACAGCTTGTTTCTGAGAATAAGCGATGACATGCATAGTAGTCAGCTGTCCTCATCTTTTTTTAATACTTGAAATTATAAACTTATGTTTCTCTATGAATATGTATATATTCAGCCTCAGACAAAGTCAGAGTTATGGAATTCCCTCAAATACATTTATCGTTCTGCCTCAGTGAACCTAGTTTTCCCTCTTCCTGCTGTCCCATGCCCACCCTAAAAGCTGAAGGAAGCGAGCTGTGCAGCAAACTCCTCAAAGACTGTGAGCCACAAGGCACATAGCACCTCCTTCAGATTGCTGGGAAAGGTGGGATTTCAAGGCCTAACAACGGCCCCGTCACTGTGGGATGGGGTTGGCTGGGCACAGAGCTGCATCTCAGGGTTACCTAGCATTGCTAACCCCACCTGCCTCTCCTCGCTGCCCCCGCCGCAAGGGGCTGGCTTCACCCAGCACGGCCCTTGCCCTGGTGCAGCCCCCGCCAGCCCCGTAACAGCCTCAGCACCGCGCCGCCACGCGAGCGCCCCAGGAGTCGCTTCTGCCTCACAGACCTTGGGCTGGCTGCCTCTGCGGAAAGGAGCCGTCCAAACTAGCGATCAGTTCCTTCAACGGGGGAGGCTCGTGCATACCCACAGACTCATTAGTCACTTGGTAAAGTGAGTCACAAACCCTTGGGTTTTGTTGTTGTTGGGTTTTGGGTTTTTTTTTGGTTGGTTGTTTTGTTTGTGTGTTTGTTTTTTTGTAAAATGGGACCCCAAACTTTAAATTCCATAAAGAAAGAAAGACAGTAACACCTCAAAGGTGACAGATTCCTGTCACTGCATAGTGAAGGGCGCATACCCAGTTACTGCACTGTAATCAAAGTGTATGAATGAGGCTGTCAAGAAAGATATTATGTGATTTATTCAGAGAGAGATGTGGGGATAGCAATACTCTCAACCACAGAAGTCTCCCATGTTGTTTATTTTATTCTTACTTTACTATGCCTTTTGAAGCATCTTTTTCCCAACTTTGGAATGAAGAGCTGGTAATCGTCCCTGTTGTTGCAATAGCACACTGGGGTGACAAACCATGTGTATTCCTGATAGAACAGCTGCTTTTTGTAATCCAGTGAAGCAAAGTCCATGCTTACTCCAGACGAACAAACCTTTTTGCTTGGGAAGTTCACTTTGCTTTTAAGCTAGAAAATAACGATGTTGCAATTTAAATCCTCGTAGTACAACTGACATTCACTTGGCGTTGCCAAAAAAGCACTGGCCTTACCTCACACGGAAAAATTTCTCATTTAAGATCTGTCTGAGATGATACAGGTATGTGTTTGTATATAAAAACACAAGCAAATATACGTGGTTTCACATATGACAGTCAAACTTTGCTTATGTAGGGACTCTAAAAATGAACTTCTGGAGTGCAACCATGGCAACAACAAAAAATGTGAATTCGGCTAGCTCTTCTGGCATTTGTGGATCTTTCTAGGAAAGCACTACAAGTCATGGGCTTAAAATGCACAACAGGTTTATTGTTTAACAGCGCTTCCTTCTTCCCATTTTGGTTGAGAAATCCAAGGCATAACCACACACCAGTGTAGAGCAGAGAAAAGAGAGACTTTCAGAACAAACGGAACTTTTTTTGTGATTAGCACTTCAGCTGGCTGGATGGACAGGAGCTAGAGCCAGGTAGGGGAGGCTCAATCAGTATATCTATTTCATGCTTTTCCCTACATGACTGCAGAGCGTTATAAAGTCTTACCAGCAATCCAGAATTAAGTGAAAGGAAACAAAGTTTTTACTTATTTGAAGTGAAAGTTTTCTAAACAAAAAAAGTTGTCTCTTTAATACTTGCTCTGCTTGCTTAAGAATTACAGATCTATTGTTGGCAACAAGCTAACACCCAAAATAGGGATGTGCAGATAATGCAAAGTATCTTGTCTGCTGACCCATCACAGGCACTTCACTAGCCAGCTCTCAAGTGTCCACAGGTGACTACTGAAGAGGATATTGTTAACATTCTCATCAGCACTTGAAACCTTGACTTATCTCCTAATCCCACCAGCAACACATTTCAACAGCCACTTACAAATGCACAGCCACTACTGTGTGAATCATTTCCCAAAACACGTAGCTGTCTATTTTGGAGTCTGCTCTTTCCCGTCCCTGCACTTCCATTTCAAACAGCACCACTGTGCTAATTTGTTATCTGTGATTGCTACAAAGCTCTGTGGGAGCAACCTGCTCCCATCAACAGGCTCTGCCGGCCTGGACCTGGAGCCACCAGCTTGCCTTAGGTTCTCAAGTTGTAGCAGAAGGGGACAGCTACTGTTTGTTAAACAACAAGGCCACGTTAAGTGTAGTTATCACAAAGTGATAAATGTTCAGCAGTTACTCTCCTTCACAGGGAAGTGGCTCCTAAAGGGACTTTTACCGAAGTGCAAAGTGAGCCACCTCTTTTTCTGAGCTTTACTGCTTTAAGTGTTCCAGCCTCCCTCCTTCCAGAGGAGGAAATGATATAAATACCTGGCTTGGAAGTCAGCTCCCAGAAAGGCTACTGCAGTCTGCTATTACATGCTTCTCTTCTCGCTCCTCTAGCACTGGCCAGCCAATCCATCAGCTGTGCAAAAAATAGCTAGTTCCTTTCAACCTCTTTGCCCAGAACGTACCAGTTACAGAAACACCAGCTCTCCAGGTGTGAGGACAGACCCCACGCTACAGCCCAAGTGCTGCTGTAGCACCGAGCCAACTGCCCGCAGCACAAGCCGTGCTGACACCATACTCTGCCTGCAATATATATCACTCACAGCCATTCATCCAGGCAGGCTGCTGTTCTCATGGAGATAAAGTGCTTCTGGTGATAACCCAACTTGCTCAAGAAGCGCTGCTCCGTATCACACCTGTGTGTCCTTGCAGAGAAAACAGGTGGGTTTGGTCACTTATGGGCACGCTTGCTGGAGGAGCCATAGGATCGATTAGAGCAGATTTACGTAAGAGCTGCCTAAGACTATGGTGCTTCTTTCATAATCAAAATATCGAAATTGAGCAAAGTCTGTGCTCGTTCCCTCAGAGATCAGTGTGTGCCATTCCCAGCACAGTGGGGTTATTCACACTCCTTCCTCTCCTCCCAGACCAACCCGTGCGTTGGGCAGGACAAAGAGACAGACTCGTTTCTGGGGAGAGCAGGAGAGGAGGAGGAGGTCCAGTGAACAGCTCTGTCTGCAGAGGCACAGCGCTGGGTAAATGAAGGCTGTAGTAATACCTGACACTTGCTCCTCCTCTCCCCTCATTGCCTGGTGCCAGCCCTCACACTACAATACGCAGCCTTGAAGTGGTGCTACTAGGAATAAAAAGGCAGCATGGGATGGCAGGAGAAGGGTGGGAGAGGCTTGTATTCCAAAGCCACTGCAACACAGAACTGTAACTCGAATGAAACCTCATTTCTGATTCTTCACGTAACATGCTATTGCATACGCATTCAAGAATTGTGTACATTTCTGCTTCACTTTAAATGTTAAAAATATTAGGTAACATCTAATGCGTTACACAACCATATTCAGATTATACAGATATGCAGTGTAGTCACATAATGGTCTTAAACACCTTAATCCAAGCAGAGGCCTTTGAAGCATGCAAAGACAAACAATTTTTGCTAGCGAACTTTTGAACCTCAGTTGAAGACTACATGTCTGCTAAGAAGAGACAAATTTATGGTAGCATCACCAGCAACCTGGGAGATTTCCTTTCATTGACTGTGCAAGGACCAAAAAAAAACAAAAAAAAAACCACAACATATAGGAGAGAAACGCCCCTTTTAAGCTTAATGAACCAAGTAATAAATTCAAATTTGAATATTTAGTGACTAACTAGAAGCCACCTCTAAGTAGTTTTTCAGGGAAGTCCCCAAACCAGACATATAAATACTAATTAGAAAAAAAGTATGTTACTGCTGCCCTAAGCTGTAAAGGGTGCAATTATAAACAAGGACAGCCAGAATGTAGCTGGAGACACCAGAGAAAAAAAACAAGAAAGAGCTAACAGAATGAAAATCCCAGAAGTCTTCCTCAGCCTCCTGGGCAACCTCCTGTGCTGACACATCCAAAGCTGCAGTTTTTCTTTATGCAGAAAGGACTCTGTCCAACAATATTTCGGAATTAAATTCTAGCATAACAACCTATTTCTTTGCTTTGCAACTGTTTTTTTTTTAAATAGAACAAATGCAGCTCCTAAAAAAAAAAAAAAACCTGCAAAACCTTAAATTCTCTCTACTACTCAAATACTCCAAATCCACTCTTAAGATTGAACTAAGGTAAGTGCTGTGATGTTCGTGTGACTTACCAAATACTGTGAAATTCGAAGCTGGATTCGGTTTCCTAATCAAGAGCGCAAGAAATAGGGTCACTGACTGCAGCTGAACAAGGAAGTCTAGAAATGGCTGTGTTTTGATGACTTCTGGCTTATAGTATTTAAAGAAAACCAACCAGACTAAAACCTGTGCCAAGCACTTACACGTGTACTACGTGCATACTCACACACGTACTGAAGTCTGTGCCAACGACTAGCCGTAAGCAGCTCAATGGGATATTTTGGTGTGTTAACTAAACTACAAAAGCAAGTTTTGGCAGGGTACTGACCATCCTTCTCTCCCAGATTTAAGCTGTGGACCGAAGGTTGTGTAGCTAATGACTTAAACTCACAAACATTAGGCCTTCGTGAAAATAATCTGATGTTTCCAAGCAATTTTTTTTTGTATGTTGCTTACGAAATAGGGAAGATTATGCTTTAGAAAACATACCTTAAAAAGCGTCACAGTAATTTCAACATTTTCAGGAACAGGCCATACCACCACTCCACGGTATGGGTTTTTGATTCCAGGCTGCCAGCTATGAGCCTAAAGAAAGAAAAGGAACAGTTGTCTTAAAACCATTATAAAAGTGCTGACTCGACTACCATGGGACCCAGCACGTGCAGGCACATGTAACAAGTCACTGATTCCAAAAAGGCAGCTTTCTGAAACGTATGACTCCACAGAACACTGTACAGGACATCATTAAGAATGAGAGTGAGGAAACCCAAACCACTAGCAAGAGTTTTACCAGTGAGTTGAAGTTGTTCCTTACAAGGTCCTAAGCTCTGGTCTTTAAGTACACAGCACAGAGCAGCATACTCAGAGCCTTGCAGAAATCAAGGCCATAAGGGCAGAGCTTCTGTAACAAGTTGAGCTTTATTTTGGTTTTATCTAGGTGAGGGAATGTTTTATTTAAAGAAAATACGAGAAGCGCAGCACGTGGTGCAGCACATGGCCACCTTTAGACTTAGTAGGGCAAAGAGACTTCTAAGAAAACACAAAACAATTTATAATACAGATTAAATGCTACTATGTTTAAATCCTTAAGAACTAATATGCTGGGGTATCTACACCTAGAAGGATAATTTAAAACCACAGCAAAACAGACTGCGAACTTGTTTAGCTTTGAGTATCAGTTTGGATTGACACATGATCAATAATTAATAGCTGGTCCTGAAAAACGCCACGTGCAAGTATTTGTGTTTCAGAGTAAGTATGCTTCTTTCCAGGCTTAACTTAATCCATTTTGTGATGCTGTAAGACAAATGAGGGAAGGATGCTGATGCACAAGTGACTGCTGAGCAGCAAGGGTGTTATTAAAAATCTGTTGAAGTTTCATTAGGAAAGAATAAGCAATCTCACTACTGTTATCTGAAGCCAATTAACCAGCCAATTTTTTTTTTTTTTTTTTTTAAACACTAGAGCATCACTGTTCATTACAGTTTTATACTCCTTTCGACACTCAGATCTTCAGATTAAAACTCCCTGCTTGCTATTAAAAGGTTAGTAGGGCTTGCCCCTCAGGTTCTCGGGTACCCTAAGGTGTTATCTGGGCAACTTTAAACGTGAGCTTGCTATACCAAGGCGGGAAAGAAAGGCATGAAAACAGCCCTATCCAGTCACCTAGAGGAAGTACCTCTCTGCTGCTCTGCGCTGTGAGCAGCAGGTACTCGATGCCAGGTTCCCCCCACCGCACGTGCCTGCTGCCTCGAGCCCTCCTGCATCCAGCTGGGCACCACCAGAGCCTGCAGCATCACCAGCACCTCGGGGCACTCGCTCTTCTCTCTCTAATCCCTCAATCCACACAAAGCAGAGGTCTGCAGATGACGATAACTGCTAAGGGAGCAGGGGCAAGGAGAGGAGGGATGAAGGGAAAGGCAGAGGAGCTGGGAAGAGATGTGAAGCTGAGGAATAGGGAAGCTGCTGGTGGAACGCAGCCACCGGAGAACGGAGCCCTGCCACCTCCACAGCTATACGCGCACAGCACGCTCATTTCCATCCCCTTATTTTTGTTTTCTTGCTGAACTTCACCAACTCCTGTGATTTTATCACAGGTTTTTACCATCTTTGGTATTCTGCTTAAAACACCAGCTCCCAAACATTCCTAATTTCAGAATTAGGCAGAAATTTCAGTGAGTTTCTATGTTTTGTGCCTGCAGAATACGCTTAAATAACATCATCTGGGGCATCTGAAGAATGGAGGGAAAAAAAAAGAGCAACTTGAGAGAAGCCAATCTCTACAATTTTAATTCCATGAATTTCAAGCCAGTACCATTATTCTTAGGCAGGCCTGGATGAACTTTTGAATAACTGAGCAAACAATGCTGTTCACAGCTTTACTCTGCAAGTGTTACCTTATACAAAAAAGAGAACTGCTCTCCCTTCCACGGCACCCGCGGTCCCCCCCGTCGTTCTCCGCTTGTCCTGTGGGGACACGGCAGTGACCCAGCACCACGCACACGCTCACCTGCCAGCCGGGCTGTCCTCAGGTACCGACCGCCTTGGAAATGGACAGAATTACAAAGCAGCTTCTCCTCCTCAGGCGGGACTCCATCCTCTTTCTAGCCACCAGTTTTCACAAAACTAACGGGGACTCACGGCATCTCTGGAACCTGCGCTTTTCTGACAGTTTTGGCTGACACTGACACGTGCCAAACTTTTGATGCCCAAGGGCCAGGCACTGACAGCCTGCTCAGCAGAGAATCACATTTAAAAAAAAAAAAAAAAAAAAAAAACAACTAGAAAATGAGCACTAACTGGTGCAGGCAAAGCTTCAGTTCAAGAGCTTTACCAGCATTGCCTCCCACCAGGAGAGCTAGTGACATACAATGAAAACAAACACACACACACGGATATATATGATTTTCTGTCACTGTGACAGCCGTGTCACTGAAAGCAACAACCAGGAGACAAGTGCTAGCTAATGAGCCTTAAAGCAAAGCTGTTCTGTGATCAGCTGAATGTTATTAAATCCTCCTTCGGCTTTGAAAAAGAAATACTGTACCACACAAACAGCGTGACAGAAAAAGGTAACATCAAAACTACATCTGGGTTGTCAGGAGGGGAAAAGGGAGAACAAAGAGGGGAAACGCAGGAGAAGTGCTGACAACTCAACGGTAATTTAAGATTAACACGGGGAGTGTTATCCTAATGCAGTATTTCTCATGTCAGGTACCTCTATGCTGCAGTTTCTAAGTCACATCTGGCCTACTCCACTAACCTTTTCAACCCCCGCACTGTAGCCCTGCCATGTAAGCTGGACCAGGCCACCTACACCCAGCAGAACTGCCAACACTTCAGCCCCCATTTGCAGAGAGGCAACTTCTGTCGGGGTTCAGCAAAGGCCCAAGGCGCCTGTGCAGCGCGCTTCAACCCAGCTCCCACCGCTGACTCCATTTCCCTCCGGGATGCACCCTCTAGGCTGCCTTTTTCCTCGTCTCCTGCTCGTCTTCACTCGCATTCCCTCTTGTCACGGCTCCGAAGCCAAGGAAGCAGAAGTGGTCAAACAGATGTGAGCACCCCGAGCACAGCCCTCCCCTCCCCAGACGCAGCTCCAAAACCCGAAAGATGAAAGCCGCAGCCTGGACAGAGGAGCAGAAATGCTGTGTTGTATTTCCAGGAGAAAAGCAACGACTCCCTTTTTCTGGCACTGGAAAAGGACAGGAAGAGACGTAGTGTGAATGCTGGTTTAATTAAGGGAACAGGAGCTACAGGAGGGGTTGCTGAAAAACCCTATAAATAGACTCAGACCATGACTGACATTGTCCAGCCCACTGCATCGCTCTGGCACAAAGCAGATAACTGCTGAGGGATAAAGCTGCTTAAAACAGGACCTGGAGGTGATCCTACAGACTCCCACAGGCACGTCAGTCTACCCAGTTTTGAGATCTTTCCCCAGTTTTCTCTCTAAACTGATGACAGGTACAATCCAGGTGGCCTTCTCCATCTACTCTTGTCCGTGATGCTGTAAACATCACAACTGTTCTGCTCTGTTTGAACTGGGAAGATAGACTTCTGACACCTCTGTGGTTCTAGCATCTGGTTCCAATGGGAAGGGACGAATTTTTAAAAAATAGATCGAATTTAACAGCTTACAGGGCCAGGTGATTAACATGTCCAATGCTCCTCTAAAAGCAGTACAGTATGATAATGCACATACAACACATCAAAGGGCTTAAGACAGTACACAGAACTACTGGCACTCCTGGAAATACTGAATCTGCTCTCAAGCAGCCTTCGACGGTCAATAATTTCCAGGACCATTAAAGAAAACGCTCTGACACTTGCACAAGTTCTCAACATTTAGTAACACTTAAGCCATTACCAGCAAGGTACAGTCTCTCCACTCTTGGTAAGTCTCCACTCTTTGCTTGTGTGGGACAGCAGAGCCTCAGACACCTCTTACCTCCTCCACAGGCGAGACAAACTCAGTTCCTGCTCTCCAGTAGTTTCTTCTGGGGAGCACAGAGTGGACGTAAATGTAAAAGGAATATTTCCCTGCGTTACTGAAACAGGTGTACCAAAAAGTAAAACATTCTAGAAGGCTGAAAAAGCTCTAGCTAGTTCAACATACAGCAACGTGCTGACTGAGCATAAGAAATTGAGAATAGCTCCTGTGAAGTTTGCCTTTGGTGTACCACCTGCCCTTAAATTTACCCACTGGGGCTGACCTTGGCTATGTGAAATCACCTCCTACTCTTTGCAGGCAAACTTGGACAATAGCAATTAGCACAGGTCCCAAAAAAGATGATGACATTGTATCTGCATCTTGGAAAGCTGTCCATTTCCACAAAACTTGGAACAAACCAGGTAATGTTATAAGTGTTATTTCGGAGCAGAGTGCTAAATCTGAGAGCTGGTTACTACCAATTCTCTGTAAGATAAGAAAGTGTACATCAAGCGCCATCCTCTTACGGGGAGGATGGGAGAGAGAGCAAAAACAACGTACCAAAATCCACCAAACCTACACCAGAAATTTTTAGCCAATTCCTGGAAAAAAAACATGAGAGTGAAGACAAGCAGCTCAGCTTGTAAGGCTAGTCCCTCTTGTTCACCATTATCCAGGCAGAACACTCAAGACAGGAAGAGGAAAAAAATAATGAACAAGTTATTAAAAGAGGAGGAACTGACACCAAGCAGCCAGGCCCTTCATCCCGTGCCTCCACGCCAGCAGAGCATCTTGCCGTAGACCGAGCGTTGCTGCCATTTGCTCTGTGTGGCGAGTCCCTCCAAAGCCATACGCCATCTGGGGACAGCCAGAGGTCAGTACGATCCAGCTGTTGACGGACCGGGAAAAGCTGCCGATTCGATTCCCACACCAAAGGAAACCTCAACAGGCAGTTCGCAAACGATTTGTTCTTCTTTTGTACCATAGCTCAGCAGCACAAAGGGAGGAGGCAAATTAAAGACCGTACCACAGCTTGCATCCCATGATCATCTTGAAATCACTGTGCCTGGCCTTCCAGTTAGAGAGGCTGGGCACCAGAACAACGCTCCCAGCACACTCCTGCCCTCAGGACACAGTCCAAAGAAGCCAGCCTGTGCCGAAGAAGTATCTTCGATTCAGTGTGCACGTTAGAAATGTTATTACACATTACGTATTACCGCTAAAATTCTACAGAACAGCTCCTAAGTTTGGAAAATGAGCAAAAACTAGCCTGTAGAAAGCAAGTTTGCTAGCTGGGCTAGCTGTTCAAGCTTAATTTGACTCATACACATTCTTGACACATTCCTTAAATACGTGATTCATGCCATCTCTTTCACCAAACCTTGCCCTATGCACTGCCCAGGATAGATGATGCTCAGTTAAGGAGCAGCTTTAATCTCCCCTTCTCTTCATGCTATTTCTGGCCTCATCTATACATAAAACTGAATGCAGAGTTATTTTTCTCACAGTCTTCTGGGACATCCATCCCTTTTAGTCACTGCACCTCCAAATCTCACCAAAATCTAACTTTACGGGATCCCTGGAGAACAGGAGGGTATTACGGTCCCCAGTTTACAAGCAGAGGAAGAATAGCCAGTTTCCACTAATTTTGCATGGTCTGCTTAGATCAGCTAGGACCTTACTTTATAGGGATTAAGCATGAAACAACCTTTTGTTTTGTTTTCCAAAGCACAGATTTTTTTCACATCAACTGCAACGATGGCTGCTCAACACCACTGCAAGTCAGTCGCCATGCCCTAGACACCCAGGAAATGGAAAAACACATCAAATCCGGCTGTAATATTCTGCCTAGCCTCAGCCAGGAACTTTGTAGATGAGGATGTGACAAAACCAAATTCCCCAAGGCGGCATTTTACTGCATAACAGTGAGGCAGTCTTTTTTGTTCCCGTCCTACACCTCCTTCAACAAACACCCTCCAAGCTCCTTACCAAGGAAGCAGTTTCACTCGCTGCTCAGTCGATACGTTCTCCCTAACCACTGTCTGCTTAATGAGAAGGCGACGCTGTAGAAAAACAATTTGGAGTTGCCTTATTAAAGGCTGTATCAGATACCTAAAAGAGTATGCGCTGACCGTGAGAATGACTCATCCTAATTTTGGCTGCTTGTGTTTGCAACCCTACCCGACTTCCCTAATTTACTTATAAGCCCAGAAGGCCCAGGAGTGCCATTAGTGAACTGTGCTGGTCCCAGACAGTCACCAGCATGTCAGAGTCACAAGGTGCCTTTGTAACGCCACTCGGAGAAGAAGCTGAGAGTAAGGGTTAGCACTTGGCAATGAAGTAGCCAGAAAAGGCAACAGATTGCCAAGGACAGCAAAACAGGTGGCCCAACTGCTGCTTTACTGATGGCATATCCTTGGAAAGCTGGGCAGACAGCTCTTGCTGACAACAAGGGATTCTTTTTACTCCCTACATATAGATCCCTTGTACTCCCTGTCCCTCTGCTTCTCTTGGCTCTGCTTTTGCTGTTCAAGTCCCTTCCCTGTTCCCAGCACTGTTTCTTCTCCTCTATTTAAACAGCTTTCGAGAAACCTGCAGCACAAGTGCTGAAATCACAGGAAAGGCACCTTCTCTCAGCTTTGATACAGGAAGGGTCTTTGAAGAATAATTCTGTCAGGCTCTCAGAAGCAAGTGCAAATTTGATTCTTCAGAAGTGTATAAGTCAACCACAAGTCCGTATGTGTTCACAGGGACGGCAGAAAAGTACCTCCTTGTCAACACAGCCCCATCTCCTTCCAAATTAAAATTTCTTAGTTCAAAGCCTGGAAATGCAAGAGCATCTCAGTGAAATACAAGTAAACATATTTACAACACATTTTTCCTTGTTCTACACTAGAACAAAGACATTCCTCCCCCACTCAAAAAAAGGACAAGTCCAAAAACCCAGGGCCTGAGAACCAGGGGGCAACATGCGGCACAACAGGGAACTGAAGAGGAAGAGTTAAGGCAAGTCCACTGCTACAAGCTCCACCTTCCATAAGCCCTGCATGTTGATAAAGGTATAAATAAGCTCTGAAAAGATGTGGCAAGCCCCACCCATCCAGTTTTGAAGACAGACAACGTTAGCACCAGCAGATCAGTGACTTTCACCCCCTCGACACACAAGATCAAAGTTCAGTTTGGTTTTGCAATTGCTCAATAACTCTGTCAAACATAGCAAGGCTGCGGATTACCATCATCTCTTGTAACCTCTTCGCGCACACAGTGACAAAGCCCAACCACAGTGTCATCTTGTCTTGACGTGCCTCTTTAAAGGCGTCAAAATCAGACTCGCCCAGAGGGGGATCCCAGCACAGGGCTCTCAGTAACTTCAGTCTGCATTACTATCAGTTACTGCTGGATACAGAGAATATCCCGAGTTGGAAGGGACCCATAAGGATCATACATTATTTATGGTCTATCCATCACACTACCCTTCAAATGTTCTTTCAAAATGATTATTGCTGTTTGTTTGCAATATTCTTTAAAACGTATGAACTAACATATCTACCGCTCCTATCCTACATTTCCCATAGTAACAATTAAACTATTCATCAGACTCCTGCACACGATGCCTCCATGATTCCTTCTAATTGAGAGATCCATTGTAGTTTACTTAGAAAGAAAATATGCAGGCCAGAAGGCACCAGCACCAAAATCATAGCGAAAAAAAAAAATAAACACACACAAAAATAAGGGCTTGAAAGGACATCAAGAGCTCAGGTTTTCGCTGGACAACATTTTTGACTATCTTATCTCTTCTACTTTCCCAGCTGACGAGAGAGATGGAGCTACTGGAGAGAGCCCAGCAACGGGCCACTCAGATGACTAAGGGACTAGAACATCTCCCGGAAGAGGGGAGATTAAACAGTCTCAGCTCAACCTACAGAGGAGAAGGCTCAGCAGGACCTCAGCAACGTGTACCTGAAATCCCTGCAGGGAGGGTGTAAAGAAGCCAGGGCCAGGCTCTTTTCAGTGGTGCCCAGTGCCAGGACAAGAGGCACAGACTGAAACACAGGAGGTTCCTCCTGAACACGTGGAAGCACTTCTTTGCTGTGTGGGTGATGTAGCACTGGCACAGGTTGCCCAGACATGTGGAGTCTTCAACCTCGGATATCTTCAAAAGCCAACTGGACATGGTCCTGGGCAAGCAGCTCTAGGTGGCCCTGCTGTTGGACAAGATGACCTCCAGAGGTCCCTTCTAACCTCAGACACTCTGCAAGTCTGGTGTTGATCTGTTAGGGATATCCCTCATTATCACTAACTATATGAAAAGTTCATAAAAGAAATCAGAGCCTCTGAAGAAGTCTTTATAGCATCTTTACAGTAAAACCTCAACCTTCTCCTCCTCCTTCTCAAAGCAGCTTAAAAACACAGAAAATTATTAATGCTAGGTACTCTCTGCTCCCAGTGTCTGTCAAAAATAAAGAGGAAATATTCATTTGACTTGCTTCCAAGAACGCAATTAGATGAAACAAATATGTTGAATAAAGTATTTTACTGGCAGCATGACTAAGAGATCAAGACCATTTATTGATCTGCAGTCTTGGACCCAAACAGCTCAAATCATATCAACCAACTAAGCTTTAAAATTAACTCTATCCTCCGTCAAGGCTTCAAGGCCACTCAACCTCTTTTAAAGCACCTTTGTGGGATATCACTACACATGAATTAATTAGAGAAAGATTCCGAGTCTCGGGTAAATCTGCCAGTTTATCTGAGAGTTGCATCTACTGCCTGGCTAGGAAGAGAACGGACACATGCAGGGGGACATACATATCTTAAAATTTTATGGCCCAGCTGAAATAACTTCAGCCCAAAAGCTGAGCTAGTGTTGGAAAATCCTCTTAGCTCAGTGAAATGTTGCCACTGGAGCCTACGGTATCATGCCTGTAACAGTGCGGACAAAAACCCAACGCTTTACAAAGCCCCAGTGGACCTTGTTAGGCCTTCTGTTTCTGAACATCTCCTAAATCTCAACAAGCCAGTCATTCATAGACAAATATCCTGCTTTTCACTAGCTTTTCAGGGTTACAATGCTTGTGTAAATATTGAATTTACCGTTCTACATTACCTTTTCTCTCCGTTTTACAGAAGTTACAGGAAACAAACAGAAAAGCCACAACTGACATTTACATCAGAAGTTACTACCTAGACATACACCATGCTGTGATTTCAATGCAACTTGAGCTATTTTATCCTTCAGTGAAAGAGGGATCATCTGACTAGCTTTGCTTAAGAACAAGAACATGAGCAGGAACACTTATTTTGGAAAAGGAGCCAGACTAAGTTCACACCCTTGTGTTTACACACCAGGTAATACCTTCGCGTTTTCATATGCTAAAGCAGGAGTTAGGATGCACCCACTGGAACAGGCATTTGTTGTGCAGTCACTTTCAGTCAGTAATAGGACTTTAGAAAAGACACCTTAGAATAGTTTAGACCTCAGGTTAAAAGACAAAATACAGCAAATCCGCATGACAATCTGAAAAAGTCAGCAAGAAGAAGAGTACCAGTTAAAAAAAAAAAAACAAAAAAACACACACATTTCCTGAGTAGGGTAGGAAACCATATATCACATTTTCTAAACATTTAGGTTCTTCAGAGTATAAAAATTTCAAGGTATCTTCTCATTGTGGGTGCCCTCTCCCCACTGTCCCCGAGTTCTTGGGAATTTCATTGAGTTACACACACGAGCTTAGACCATGTCTGTTTATCTGAAATGTTAAAGAATTGTTCTGAAACTTCCTCTTCTTTACAAGATCACACGCCACAGGCCTGACCAGGGTAAAAGGCAACTGCTGTGGGGACAGGGAATGAGCACGTGTTGCTGAGCTATCTGGAAAAAGAGCTGCTCAAGGGGAGGGAGGAGACCAGCACGCACTCCTTCCCCTTGCAAACCTGCCCAGGGCTTAGGACACTTCTTTTCTCCAGCTCATTCAAGCTTCCCCACATCTCACTTGACAACTTTTGGACAGATGGGGGACAGCCCTACACCAGAGGACGCAGGCGAACAGCGTTCCCAAAGCTTTGCTTGCCTGCCATACGCGTGGAATAGGCTCCCAACATCCCCAGGCACCACAACAACTGACTGCTACTATTAACAGAAGATTTTACTCTTATTAGTCAATAATATAATATCACACAAGACATGGCCATACTAGACACCACAGAGATTTAAAAAGCTCTGTCATTTGTTTCAATCTCAGTGCAAATGTAGGACGTTTGTTTTTAGCTTCGTTTTCTATGGAAACAAAACCACACAACCAGACTGTCCGTCTCATCTTCCCCTTCTCCTCAGACCCAAAGGAGACTCCAGACAGAATAACTGCATCTCACTACCAGAGCAGTCAAATTCAGCAGTCTAGACAAACTAAGCACCTTCTAACAGAGACAGTAGTCTCGTAAGGCTTTCAGATTTATTGCTGCAGGAAGAAAAGTACGGGGAAGCTCACAGAAGAGAGGGCTACTCTGCTCGTAGACTGTTACACGCAAAAAAAAACCCAACCCCATGCAAAATAAGCTTTATGAATGCCCAAATATTGGACAGACTTCACTTGAACTTCTCTTTCCTCAGGCTACCAGGTCATTAGCTATAAAGCACAAATCCACAGGCTTCCTCACAGTGTTTGTAGAAGTAGAATGTTAAAATTTAATTCTAAGGCATACTACAGGGCTGAAAGATCCTGCTCGTATTATTTTCAGTTTGTAGTATTTTCTAGTTGTAAAATAGCCTCTTATTCACACTTTATCTAGTGCAAAGATGTCAGATTCTTTATTGTATTTATTATCTTTAAGACACTTCTAGTAGTGAAATTCTCCTTTCTAATTCGGTCTAGTCATTAACAACTGAAATTGAACTGGTGATGATACACTTGTGCTAAACAAATAACCAAAGCAGACACCAGAGTTAAATGTTTCCACAAATTAGCGCTGACATCAACAGCAGCTTATTCTGAACTTTATGGCTAAACTGAATTAAAAGAAAAAAAGAAATTAAAATATTTTTCATTTATTCTGCTGCTCCCCACACTCATGAGACCAGTCCCTCAAACAGCTGACTCTGCTTGTCTTACTGAGCAATTAACTCACCTTAGAGGATTTTCGTCGGCTTCTCCTTGTCCAAACCACCACTAGTTTATCTGGCTGCCTGTTAAAGAAAAGGAAGAAACAGATTCATTTACAACAAAATCAATATGAAAACAGTTACTATTAAAACTCTTGCAATACATAATGACATCCTAAGAGGATACATTATATCTTAAAAACAGCTTATCTAAAAGCACTCTTGGAATCTGTCATTCAGCAGGAAAAATAATGGCATATTTATAGAAAAAGGCTGTCCTCCATTCAGCACGCTAATGTCATCCTTCTTCTGCTCTCCTTGCCTCCAGGCATCCCTCCATAGGGCACAGAACAGGATTCAGCCCACAGTTCACTTCTGCAAATCCAGCCTCTTTAAAGACACCTTTGAAACAATCCAGCGCCCAAAATAAACATCAATGCAAACTCAAGCTTGAATTTCTAAGCAGGCAGACTGAAAAGGCTCTGATAAGGAGCAATGCAAACAGGTGATTTCACTTTTTCATCCCCAAAGGATGATTTTTCCTCCTTGAATACCTCAACCATCAAGAGAATGAAGGACTGCATTACTCCTCAAAATCTCCTTGGATGACCGCAGACTGATAAATCAGAGCTTCCTCAACTTCTACGCAAAAGGACAGGCATGCTGAAATTCAATGCGGCTCTCCAAGCAACTGTTTCTGGTATTTGTAATGAATGTGGATGGAAACTCAATACAGGACGCTTCCAGTATAAATTATTTTCTCTTTAAATTTCTTAAGATTTATTTCTCGGTTAATAGTTACAGCCCTATTAGTTCTACCTTATTAGTTCTACAATTGTTCTGGGTAATTTTTGACATGGACTTAACTTCCAGCCTCATTTTTCTGTTTTTGTTTTGACCCGTGATCCACTTCCCATCCTATGACCGCACTTCTGGTCCCACTTCCAGACCCACGACCCCTCTTCCGGAGACTCCCGACCCTTCGTTCCGCTTTGTTTCCTGGCGGATGACACAACTTCCATCAGCAAGCCTGACTCTGCCAATGATTTCCGACAGAGTTCGTGTCTCCACTTAACAGTACCAAAGCTGTGACTCTGCCTGGATGAAATCGCTACCGCGATTTTTGAGACACCGTGCTGTAATGATCCCTGCGTTTCCAAAGCCAACAGCAAAATCTGGTTCTTGTTAAAAAAAGAAAAAAGAAAAAAAAATCATGGTGTGAGGGGGGAACGTATGGTACAGAGAAAAAGTGAATCTATGATATGCTCGAAGCATTCATTAGAAGATGCATCCAAATAAAATCCACACAAGTACTCAGAATCGCAGGGAGACTACCTACTTCATAACCAACCCTTCTCTAATGAAAAGCCAAGTGTTTTAACAGGCTGAGAGCTCCTCCGAGGCGCTGCTGAAGTGCTGGCTACCGTATTACATACTTTCCCATTGAGCTGTTCGTTATTTCTGCAGGCTGCAATAGAACTAATGGATCACCTACAATTTACATTTGAATCCCCCCAGAACTAAAGTTATCCTGAAAAAAAAAAAAACCCACAGTGAAAGGCCAGTTGCTGTGCAGGACATAAGGACAGCGGCTTTTGTTTGCTATTCTGCATTGCACCTTACTCCTTTAACACACCTCTTCACTTCCAGCTTGGGAGAAAATGAAAGAAATGCCCCCAGGCAACTTCCTTGAAGCAAAGCAACCCAAACCTCCAGACTAAGATAAACATTTTTTTTTCTGGAGTTGTTTCACTCTGCGCTTTAAAGCTGACATTCTCATTTAAGAAATTAGCTTATGAAGCAAATTCAGTTTAACCTTGACTCACTCGATCCTGCGCTTGCCTCCGAGCACAGAATAATGCCAAAAGCAATAGGAGGCAGGAAAAAAAGAGAAAGGTGCATTTCTGCGGTGCCAGCGGCTGCTGCGAGGACGACCCAACCTCCAAGCACGAGACTGCGCCCCAGGCGTCGCACGAAGACGAACTTTTTTCCTGAAGAGGCAGGACAGCGCTGGCAAAGGCCCAGAGGAAGAGCATGAGCCCCCGTTGCCACCAGGCCTCCACCTCCCCCTCTGTCTCAAGGGACCCGGCACTCAGCCATAGAACTGACTTCCCAATTTTGGGGGGGAACAAGCCACCGTGACACCCAGCTAAGGGCGGCTCCAGTTCATGGGTACGGAACGAGGGCAAGAGCTGGGTAATGGAGAACATCCACCAGCCCTCCCCAGCCATTCATCTGCCCCCACGGCAAGCTCTTCCCCTCCTCCCTAACAGGGGCGAGGACCGATCCAGGGGACAGCCTCAGAGGGAGAAGGAAGAGTGCCAAGGTGCTACATGGGCAGCTTTGCAAGGTCCAAAAAGTCAAAAGCAAAGGAGTGATTTGTGGAAGCCCTGTAGAACAGCTGGGCTGGCCACGAAAGTGGAGGGGCTACCATCCCCTGTGGACACTGCCACCAACACAAGCCCATCTCACCGGGGAGGACTTCTGCTGTCACCTGATTGTGAAGGTGGGCAAAGAAGCCACTCGGGTCTCTAGAGAGCCTGGGAGGGAAGCTGAGAGGATCCTGCCCAGGTCCTTTCCTTCCCTGCAGCTCCAGCTCAGGTAACGGTGAGGCCCCTTCTCCCACACCTGTTCTGATCTTGTCCTATACATCTTGGCATCACAAGCGATTTTTCTTCTGATGGCGCTGGATCATCTCCCCACACTGCAACACGCCACAGGAGAAGTGAGGCAGCACACCCAGCTCCAGGCGGTGCCAACATCTAAACCAGGAGGCCGGCCCTGATGGAGATGACCCAAGAACAGTTCTGCATGTGTGCAAACAAACTGGCCAAGAGAGGCAGGCAGAGGAGCAAAGCGGGGAGGAATGGCAGTGCTGGAATGAGCCGAGTCAAAGTAGGAATGATCCACGTCTGCACTCCTGCAACAGAGACACTTTTTCTTTATGGGGTAATCTAGAAGAGACATGTGGCTATGCCAGGTGCCTTTAAAAAAAATTTAAGAGAGAGAAGAGGCTGTATGTAGATGCAACACTGTTATTATGAAAAACTTAAGTAGCATAAAACAATTGTCAAGTGTGGACAAGCCCCAGTGCAGGAATCCTTCAAAATCTGGATACAAAACAATCAGAGAAGGGCTGTAAAACGTGGGCAGTCCTCTCCTAAGATGCTTGCATATGCATGTCCCAGGTTGGTAACTGACCCTACATTTAATTTTAATTCCTTCATTTCATTTTCAACCATGGCAATGCTTCGTTTTACACAGGCTGTTAGAGACAGCTGGTGCTTCAGCGCAGCTCTCGAGTGGGAGCTGTGTCACATACACAGTTGCCACCAAGGCTGGATTTACTTCCAATTTTGAAGACCCCCCCGCTCCACTAGGAATACAAAAAAAAAAAAAAATACTAACATGAAAAGGCAACTAGAGACTCAATTCGGATGGAGAACGAGCCATGCTGATAGGAGAGCATGAGCAGCACTCGTTCCCCTAGGCTCTTCCTGCAGTATATTTATTTTGTTAAGTACCGAGCACGCTTTGCTCCTTCAGCTTAAAGTATTTGAGAAATCCACATCCAGAGGTACTCTGCCAAAATAAAAAGAGGAAGGCAATCACAATATGGAGATAGAAAATTTGGCAAAACGGAATGGGGAGAGGAGGGAAGAGAAGAGAAGATCCCAACGGATGAGCTTCCCTGCTCAGTACACCACATGCTTAAATGAAACAAAACAAACAGCAACTTTTCCAAGGGGTTTTCTTCAAGAAAGTCACAAATCCAATCCTTTACAAATATCTTCACTGAAGCGTTTTACAAAAGAAGCCATGAGCAACCTTCTCTTCCACAATCTGTTCGTTGCTCTTCCATGCCAACACACTTCTAAAAGGACAGGCCCAGCTCATATTTTAATCAGCAAATTTGCTTGAAAGCTACTAGTGATGTCTCAGTGCTAGGAAGTGGCCAAAATCATGTTTTAAATGAGCAAACTGAACTACATTTAAATACTATTTCATTCTTCAGGCTTCTCCCCTCTTGCACCTCATAAAGCTGGGATGCTCATTAGCCAACAGCACAAGCAAATAAAGTCCACTCTGAAGGATTAGGCTGAAGAGCAGATTTAGTTGTTTTTGGTTTTGTTTTGTTTTGTTTTTGGTACGTGTACTTTGTGAACTCAGAAATTGTTCCAAATACAAAATCCACTATGTTGCAAGCTGAACAAATACCAATGGTCAGCTATAAAAAAACAAAATCAATTTCCTGTGCTGCACAAGCAACATTTCTCATTCTTTCAAACCCATCGGCTTTTAGACAGTCACTTACTCAGCTCCAGCAAAGTCAGGGTGCTTAAGGTAAAGAATAACGCACCGCTCACCCTAAGAAGATGGGGTTGGGGCAGGGGAAAGAACCGAGTTTCGTGGAACCACCGCATCTCCACGTTAAAGAATCACTTCGATGCATGGGATTCAGCCGGCTAATGGCACGGAGCCAGCGGCAGGCACTGAAGGATCCCGCCTGGACTCGAAATGCGATGCTTAGGTAGCCTACCAGAAACTTATACCTGATGTTTACCCATTTCTGGGTCGTTCACAAGAAGAAACCATTCCTGAAAAAAGGAAATTTATGGTAGGACTTATTGTATTATTTACAAGTGATAAGTGGAAGTCACACAGCAAAACAACAAGGAAGATTGTGATTTCAAAGTCTGTGGCTTGGGAAAAAGCTTTGTCACTGCCCCACAAATTAAGTAAATAAAATGAGATTAAAAACAGAGATTAACAAAACATCTATAATTTAAAAGCATGCCTGCTTTTCCTGTCAGATGGAAGCTATGATTCTCGTACCTTCAATTCTCCCATTAAAGCAACGGAGTTAGGAAAAACAATAAGATGAAATACTGGACCCAGACTTCCCCATATCCACCATTATTTAATAAAATACTAAAACCATTCTGCAGACTGGAAAGAACTACATCATCTGATCATCACTTTACACGCCGCAAATTTTACTGTTTGAAATGAAGGTTGTGCAAGAGTCAAGGTCTTCTGGGGTTTGGTTTGATCATTCCAGGAAATATTTGGTAGGATATTTTGATTACAGAGCTCTCCAAACATCATTTGTGAGAAAAGGACATAAAAGGTATTAGTCTGCTGTTAGCTCTTGTTTTGTAAATCTTTTAGCAGAAACAGATAACGTTAGCCAGGAAAGGCACACACTGCTCCACCAAACCTACCATCTGACAGCAGAAAACTACACAAGACTTATGGCCAGCATCTGTTGGTGGAAAGTATCGCGCACGTGCTGAACTTTAATTCTGACCACTGAAGCCCAGGGCAAGACCAATTACTAACAGCCCTTTGGTTCAAAGACAGTAAACACATACAAGTATTCGTTTGTAAGGCGGTATCGTTACATTTAATAACATCCAGCCATCTCTAAATGCCGATAACGCACAGGTGCCTTTTTTGGATGTACACAGACACATACAGCCTGCGTATTTGTTTTGGCATCTAATTGCCTGTGTTGGGTTTAGCTTTTGGGGGGGGGNAACTGCATTAATTACTACAGACTGCTCGATTACTCTCGTGAAGCAAGCATAAAAGAGTGTAATTAACAAGAGAAGCAGCAGCGTTAGCACAATAGCATGCAGATGCACCTATTGAAGGATAAAAATAATTACGTGAGGACTGAAGTCAAAGTACTTCTGATAAGAATTTTTTTCTTAACCTTTTGTCCCCTCTGCATTGTGCACACCAGCATGACGCGTGAGGTTTTCATTAGGAACCAACCCTCCCTCCCCACCGGCACACAGTTTTGTACCTGACTGCTGGAATGCTCTCGAGGCTCTTTAATGGCCTCTTAAAAATAAATGTGATCGGTTCTGCACCACTGTTAATTCAGGATGAACGCTGCTTTTTCCTCATTTTACAGATAATTACTTTGGAAAGCTCTCTTTGCCGTGCAGTCTTCTGCACTGGGACCTACACTAGGCTGTGTAATACCATTAGACAAGGAACTAATCAAGCAACAGCCTTCTGCGAGCCTCGGACTGAGCTTCTTCCTTCCGAATTTCCTGTTGATCGCAATCAATGAAATTCCCCAGCTGTCTACAACTCTGGGAAGCCCAGCCGAGTCACCATCAATGCTTTAAACAGACCTAGGGATGCTGGTAAGAATGATGTCACGTGTTGATGCATTTGCCAAATTAGCCCTCTTGTTGAGTGAAGGTACAGCACTGAGTGCAAGTCAGAGACGTTGAGAAGGAAATAAAATGATGTGTAGAGAAAGCCCACCCGAGCTACTTTCAAGATGAAGTACAGTGCGTTTCAGGGCAGGGTTTGGGGTTTTCTTTGCTACTCCCCCTGAACTTCCATCATGGATGCTGTCCGCCAGCTGAGCGTTACCGCGTCAGGCTGTATCTGCATCAGAACAGCAGCCTCCCAGCCCAGCTCATCGCTGACTATGCATCAAGCCCCTAAGAGACAGCAAAGCTTGCTCTTTCCTCACTGCCACCATCCGACAGTCTTAGGAAGGCCGGGAAATTTCCCAAGAGTGATCATTAGAACTGTGACTGAGATCCCTCCACTTCTGCACCTTCACTTCCTGCACTTAACACAACAAAATTCCTCCTTCATTTTTTCCTACAAGAGGTCTCGACCTATTTTTTCAGAACAACGCAAGCTGCTGAAAGACTGATTTTTCTTGTGAACTGTTTTTTGTTTTTTTTTTTAAATATATATGCAGTTAAATAAACTGGCCTCTACAAAACTTCTTTGTCTCAAAATTATGCTTTGCTTTTCCTAAGAAGCTCTAGCCTGGCTTCGCTTGGTTTGAAAAAATAAAAGGGACAAAGTGAGACACTCCGGTTACTCCACAAGTGCCGTCAGACCTACCAAGTCTGCACAGCATCTATTTGCGAGGCTAAGCGTGGAATGTGTAGTATGTACTGCTGATGACTTGGTTTTCTTAAACCAAATACAAATGAAGTTTGCAGAATGAGCTGGATTAAACAAAGCCTTTGTTCATCCATTATTCAGAACAAGCGACAAGGACAGATTCAGCTTCATTTTTCGAGGAGTTATTGCAGCAAAGAATCTTGAGCAAAACAAACTCAACAGGATTAGCTAGCAAAATCTTTTCTTAAAGCTTCTTTCAACAGAATTTCATACTGCAGAACACAAAAAACCTGACCCTAGCATTCAGAAGGCATTTCCTTTACGGTCCTGTCTGCAGTAGCAGGACGCCTTGACCAGCCCCCGAATCTTGCCACATCCATCTGCCCTCCATGTAGAAGCATTGTTCGCCTGATCCAATTGAGCCTTGCTCATCCCAAGGAGGAGTTAAGAGCACTGCACCAGAAGGACCAAGTGGATCTCCCACCTCACTCTCCTACAACCCCAGACGCTCCCATTAGGCCGACATTTAGTCCAGCAACGCTTAGTCTGCACATTTACACCACACATCCTACCACAGCAGAGCCTAGGAACGCTTCCCAGTCCCCTGCAACAAACAAAGCCTACAGAAAACAAGAGCTGCACTGAACTCGCTGCTCTGCTCCCCTTGCCTGCAGAGCTGGGGCCCGGCAGCTGCCAAGTGAATAAACACACGCTCGTTAGAAGTCAGACTCATTTACACCTCATCCGTAACAGAAGATTTGAAAGCTGGTTTAACAAGGTGAAGTGCTAGATCATCTATCTGCTCTGAAACTTCAAGCGCCAAACGCAGACCTTCCTGCAGCCTCGCCATCCCACACTTCATTAAGTAGACACAAATGATCGATGTTATCTGCCTTGCTCTTCATGAACGTCCGCGTTCACTGTGATGTAAAACAATAAAATATAGATTAGTAACAGGAACCAGGGAAACACAGTTTTAGCAAACTTAAGTAAACTAGGAATTTTGAATCCAAATTCCAGCTCCGGTCCCAATTCACCACACTGCCTTCGGAAATTTTTCAGACAGACGCCAAGTAGCATCAACCCTCCCTTTGGTTTTAGTCCTGCTCCATTACCTACCTATATCTCTTCATAAAGGGACGGTAATACCTCCATACAACAATGCCTGCGCATTACTGAGAACGTGTTAAACTATTACATTTTAGCGCTTCTGATTTTGAAGCATCACAAATGCAAACGCTAGGTGTGTTCTCATAATAAAAAGAGCAAAAAGCACAACCACAATTAAACTGTTTAACATATGCTGCCTGCAATGCAACTTCAGACCAACAAAAATGAATGCCCAGGTTAAACAATACATTTCTGTACTAAAAACATGCATGAGGCTTCTTGGTACACCATTGTCAATTTTAATCAGACCCCATTACAAAACAGATCCCATTCCATTTTTTTTTTTTTTAAGTAGCATTTGAACAGAAGGCTCTTTTGTTTTTCAATCTGGAAACAGCAGAGAAAAAAAGAAATTGTATTTCTGCAATTCCTGCAGAACAAAAGAAAAGTGGGTATAATTCACCAAAACCACAGTGTGAGAAAACTGAACTGTAATACACACGGTATGATTTTCTTCCTCTAATTTGTCTAAAACAGTTTTAAGAGAGATTCTTCACAGCCTACTATGAACAATTAAAGAAAAGGCTAGTCTTTCTTGTTTTTACTGCCTGGGTGAGTTTCACCTTCACAAACTGATACAAGAATGAAGGTTTTGACTCAGGGACTGCAGGGCACAATGTGCCATTCCAACGGTCACGTTAGGACTGACAGAAGTCTCAGAAGCAACAACACATTAGTGCCTCCATCCTCCTCCTCTCCTCGCAACCCATGGGCTCATCCTGAAGATCACAATTCGGTGTGCGCAGCAGCGGGTGCATCTTTTGAAGTTCCCTTCTAAACCAACAACACCAGGGTTTTCTTGTTTGTTTTGCGTTTTAAAGCTATGTTTTGGGTACACAAAGCAACTTCTATAATTTTGAAGGTGCAGAGAAACTGTGAACACCCTACAAGTTTCCAAGAAGGCAGCAAGTGCAGAATGGCACCAGCTTGTGGATTGTCTGGAAGAGAAAGTTCACGTCACCTATACTTGAAGCTCTAAAGACAGAGCAAACTCCTGATTTACACTCCTAAAGACTACATCCTAACACTGGGTAGCGCAGCACTGGTATGGAGCAAGCTAAGAGGCAGATTGATAGTATGCAGTGTCCATACAGGGAGCAGCGCGATGAGTTTTGTGTGATACAAACTCATGCTTAGCTTTCTGCACGAGTCCTAAATTAATCCATATTTATTCTGAGGCACGGGCACTCCTGCTCCATGCACAACGAGCTCTCCAATTAAAGGTTTCTTGTCTGTCATCAGCCTGCTTTTGCAAATTAATATCACAAAGAAAAAAATAGGGGGGAATGAAAATGCGGCATGCTGTGCTAGCTGCTTTCCTTATCTCTGCCCAGGAGATCCGATTTTGCAAATATTGTCAGTTCTCAACCACGGCCGTAACAGATACAGTCTCAAGACGCACGAACCCGCTTTCAGGGAAGGAAGGTGTTGAAAGATGCGGTCGTGAGCTGCTCTCTCAGCACCCATCCTGGCATCACCTTGGTTAAATTAAATGGCCACCCGCAGGACGACGAGCCAGCTGCTTTCAGCAAAACTTCCAGGGAAGAACTCGCCTCCTCTTCTCCTCCTCGGTAGCTGGGGCACCGCTGGAGGCCTGTGCACCATCCTGCCACGTCCAGACACAAAACCAGAGGATAAAAACCACTGCAGCATTCGCCAGCTGCTGAAGACCTCAGAAGCAGCCAGAGCTTCAGAACACCCCGGAGAAACACGGAACCTTGCGTTTAAGCTTGGGTCCCAAAGTCACGTGCTTGCACACCAAGCAAAGCTAATAACCCCAAAAGCCTCTACAAACCTTGTGTGCTCCAAGCTCAGTGAGACCTTTGACAGGCAAAAAAAATGAGAATAAGCCAATGTGATAAATTTTACAGTGGTAAGTTACACATGGATAGTGATCAAAATTAAAGCTATGATTCTCTTGCATGTTAAAAAAAAGCATTAATTATCAGAGTGACAAAATTTTTTGCATATGGTTCCAAAGGAGCTGGTGTGGGCTATTAGAAACTGCCACCAGCATTGCCCATCAGACACCCCATTTCACGTCGGTGGCCTTTGAGAACTGCTCTGACATGGAGATATGGCCACGAGAAGTGAAGAAATTGTTTGGCGAGTATTTACAGCTAAATAACTCTTGCAAAGACTGCAAATTCAGAACAACTCCTCCTCTTCCTGCTCAATCTGTTTAATTAAGTTGTCGCATGGCTTCCAAGCTGCCTCCTGAAACACAAGTTAACACTTCTGATTACAGAAGTCAGTCTCAAAAGCAACACCATTTACTTCTATTTATATATCACCATTTTCTTCATCTAGAATTGTACATCCAAAGGCTAAAAATTTAGATAATTTTTAGGAACTTAAACTGACTGAGCCTTTTAATTAATGCCCTCGAAGTCACACCCCTGGCTCACATCCAGCAGTGAGTACTGGCTAAGAAAAATTGCATGTTAACCCATGGATACTCGAGAGGCCATGCAAATCCTCCTGCCAACACTAAAGCTGGGTATGGTAAACAAAACAAAAGGGAAAATATTTTCCTAACTGAAAGATCTCTCTATTTTGATATTTAAAACAAAAACAGCAAAAAAGCCACTACCACAAATCTTATAGCTTATACAAATTGAACTGTATTTTGAAAATACCAAAATTCCTAATTTGTGGGTACAATTGATGAAACATTTTCTGTTTCAAGGTCAAAACCAAACAAAACCTACAAATACCATCAACCAAGGACCTAAAGAGATTTTCCTAATCGCTGCCGTTTGTAAGATGCCCAACAGCAACCTGAAAGGGACCGTAACTAATTCTTTCAAGATTAGCTAAGCTGGAAATGAACAGCATATTTAGGATGACTGTTTTAAAGCATGAGTTTCAATTAGGAAAAAAAACAAAACAACACTAACTGAACCTACAGTATAGCCAAATCCATGCCGACTACTACAGAAGCAGCCAGGAGCATGGTCCTTCACACTTGTTTTTGCAGCATAACGACCTATGCCTCCTCCTCTTTGGAAAGCATACAGTTGGCTACTAATACTCACTAGGAGGACATTCCTCAAGGCACAAGAAGTCCTCTGCGTCTTCGGAACGTTTTGATATCAACTTAAAAACGAACGCTGCCCTTTCCTTGCCCGCGCTCCTGATGGAGAGGTACAGACGCCACCAGCACCGCCTGGTTCCAAGTCCTAAGCCGAGGCCCTCTGCCACCCATCACTCAAAAGGTTTGCGACCGGAGGCCAAGCCTGGTCAGCACGTTGGCCATCACACAGCCCTCCTTCTTCCCGTGCCCGCACGGTGGGCACTATACACCAACTAAAAGTAGCCCAAATCCATACCCTCCTCATCCTATAGCACAAGGCCCAATTTTGTTTTAGCCTGATGGCTGCTTCAGTACGTTGATGGATCGTCGCACAGGGCAGTTGTACAGTAACATCTGCAGCCACAGAAGAGACGCCTGGATGCTGTCCAGGTTTTTTATTAAGTGGATTTGATGTCTTGCAGGCTGGATTCCAGTCTTGTACCATTAAATGAGGCAAAGGGATAAAGAGACAGAGGCCCTCTATCCCATAGAGCACACAGCTTAAAAGATTAAATAATTTTGTCTCACCCTAGATTTCAATTTTATTCTAATTTAAAATTTTTATCTGTAAACACAAATGTGTCTGGTGTGATGAACACTTCTCCTTGGAAGCAGAAATGTGAACAGAAAGGGAAGCTAGGTTGGTTCCTGGAGCAAAGCACACCCTTAATCTCACAGAGTGCTGAGAGGCATCCACTCCGAGTAAAAGACAAAGCCCCTCAAACTTGCTGCAGCACCCAGTTGTGCCAAGCAAGGAAGAGCATCCTGACAGTGAAAGGCAAAAACCTCCTACCAGATCACGTGCTGCGAGATCTGGCACTAAATGAGGACAAACAGAAAGGAAAAAAAATGAATTTCAAGCTTTTAGAAGGGTATCACAGTAAACGAAATGAAGATAAGTTAAATTATTAAATCTTGAATCAGAGTTCGGATACATGTGCCTAATTAGGACCAAAGAAGCCTAAGGAAGAAAGATCCACTCCATAAACTAAACACCAAGGGAATGGGAATGAATCTCAGCAGCCGAGTAGCGCGCACAGAGCACTGAGGGGGGAAGCCAGTTATGTGCAGAGTCATCAACCCGGACAATAGAGACGCGTGGGCACACAAACTCCTTGGGCCCTGCAAAATAAGATTTTCCACATATTTCAGCATACTTGATATAAAATGCACTTTTCATCTTTAAAACAAGCGAGGCTTAAAAGCTGAGGCCCGCAAAAACGTTAACATATTAGGTTCTGGAGCATTCAGACTGGACATTGGCCCTTGCTGGGCCAGCACTGCGCGCATGGGTGCGAGTCCCCGCCATGTCACACGAGATCTTCAAAACGATACCGCAGCTAGGAGCAAATCTCCTGGCTGAAGGCATTCAAATGAGAGTTCGGCATGGCTTTATTTATGCACTTCATGCTTTAAGTCAGCTCTCCTTAACGGATCCAGTGTCTGAGCATAGGCAAGACCTTACACAAAACACTTATCTCAGCTTGATCTGTTAATTTAACCTTGTCTCTGGGGCTTTGACAGACGAGCGCTGGCATTTCCAGCTCTTGCACTTCACCACACTGCTACGGCGCAGTATTGACGCCCTCTCCATGGGCCTTCTTCCCCCCGCGCCGCCCAGCAGGGGAGGCTGCAGCTTTCGGGACGCGACCTAGACGAAGGCAGGCGACCTAGTGGACTGAAGCCTTTAACTCCTGTCGCTGCAGCCAAGTCAGGACTCTTATTTCGCACCACCCTTGCTAGCAGTCAGTTTTAACGCATACACGGCTTGGTTTGGTTTGTTCTGCAGCCAGACAAGCAATATATAGCACCAAATGAGGTGTGAATTTACTCATCCATTTCAATGCAGTTCATGTTCAAAGATGCTTGGGATCATTTAAACCCTGAAACTCCAAAGCCAACAAAAATAACTGTTTTGGAGAAAATTAAGTCAAAGTGTAAACCAGAGCCAGACCTTTGTCTTCTGTAACGTCACCTCACATCACGGGAACGATGCAAAGAAACCTTTAAGCTGCTGAAGGTGAAGGTCAGTACTCCCTCTGCCAAGCGCGGGGCTGCCGATGCCGAACACGATGCGCTTCCGCTCACGCAACAGCTCCTAAAAGCGTCTGCCTCCCTGACACCCAGCCTCCGAGCCACGAGGCCCTTCTATAGAAGCATGCAATAAATCCAGAGTGCCCAAGTGACGCACGTGGCCTGTCCCCAGCACCATGCGGAAACCCGTGCTGAGACAAGCAGACCCACGCTGAGACCCTGAGGGGCTCAGGGCCCTCTGCCACCCCACAAGCGAAGCCTGTCCCTGAGCAGCAACAGGGCAGAGGCGGCAGAGCAGGGGCTGGGGCCAGGAGGGCCGAGGCACGGCCATGCTCTCACGTTGGACACTGCGGTTGAACGTCCCAGGACTTGAAGATGGATGCAGGCTCCCTCTTCTCCTCAGCCATGCTCTCCCTTCCCCTCTTACCTCTCCCAAGAAAGGGACGGGGACCACGTGCGCACAGGGAGCTTCCAGCTGGAACACCCACAGTGGGGAGGATGGGTTCAAGTAATCAGTGAGAAAATATCCATAAGGTGAAGACAACACACAGCCAGCTTGATGACGTAAAGAACGTCATTCAAAACAGAAGAGGTGCCTACTTTTACCTTCTGGTTTTGAAGCATTCGGTTTCCATACAACCCTTGTCTTCAAGAATCAGCCACGAACCAGAGTGGCGGCTATGAAAAGGCGCTGGAGGTCTGTCTGTCTGTCTTGAGAGTCGGAGCCGAGAGTTCAGCCTGCCCCTGACCAAAGTCAGAGTGGTTCTTGCAGTTTAGCCTCATAAATATTTCAAGTGTCTCATGTGCCACCTTATCTCTTCTTGCACTGTAAGTTACAGGACAGATACGCTGGAGACACAAACAAGCAAAATAATAGTACACACCCTGCGTAGAATTGTTGGCATTTTTTAAGGGTAGGAAATAAAGTGTTACTTTACCCCCAACAGTCACACTCCCTCTTTCACAAGCGTTAGTTTTTGGGACTGACTTTGTGGATGGGATATGAAAGAAAAAGCTATCACCTGAAATCCAAGCAGAAAATAAATCACAGTACGATTTCTGCAGTAATGAAGGGGGGAAGAAAAAAGGTGGATCAGTAATTCTAATCCAGTCCGTGTGTGTCCATATTGAAGTCAACAAGCTTAAGCAGAATATTCCAACAGCCCTGATTATATCGCAGCAATGATAAGCCTATATCCCGCTGTGCAGCTGCTGCTTTGCTGGAGCTGTAACTGAGCTCCATCCTACCTGCTTTAGTCCCAGAAGTCTTCACAGAGCTTAACAAGTTCTTCTCCTTCGTTTAGTGCTATGGTTTCTACATAAACCCCTCTGTATTTCTTAAAGTACTTTGGTTTGAACTGTCAGTCAGACTGTCACAACTGTTTGCACGTGGATCTGACACACGCAGCGTCGGTCCCCTGAACTTCTTGCACTGCAGTAATCAGCATGTAGCATTTCAAGCGCAATTACATGCTCCAGGCAGCCAGCGCCTCTGCTGAAGAGCAGCTTGGTCCCTATCGTCATTTTCTAATATATCACCACCATTGCATAAAGTACGTTAGAAAAGTCAATCCAGAGAGGATGTACTTGGATCCTAGCACAAATTACTTCCTTCCCCTCATCCTGCCATTTATTCATCACACGCTCTTCTCATAAGTCCAAGTCACTCAAAGAAAACTAAGCAGAAAACAAAAGGCCCTCCCCACAACTAAAAGCTTGCTGCAGGTCCTGCATCAGACCGCATTAATAACGGAGCTGCGGGACCGCCGAAATTTTGAGCAAAGAAATTCTCCACGCTTGATAGTTATTTCTCTTTTTGCACAGCCAAGTGTCTCTTCAGTTGCTTTACACCAGTGCCACAGAATGGAGAGCTGCTACCTTCTGGCCTTTAACAGCAGACATAAATCCTACTTATAAGTAATTGTGGACGTAAGGCTGTAGGAAAGCTGACGGAAGATGATTTGTGCACCCAAATTAGGGAGTGACAGAAAAGATGACTTGTCTACGGTTACAAGGGAAGTTGAAAGAAAGCCTAGTGTGGAACGAGGATTTTCTGACTCGTGTCGTTTAGACCACAGTTTCTACAAAACGAGAAGCAAAAAGGATTTTATTGCCAGCCCCTGCAAAATCAAAAACACCTGCACAGAAAAAAACTGCAAAGAATTTACCAAGTGTGCTCTGAACAAATGAGGGTGCTGAACTGACCAAGCCAGAGTTATTTATGTAAGGAACAAAAATAACTTTCACTACTACTTTTAGTAACTGAAAACCTATATAGCCTTGCAAGCTCTACTACTTCCAGTACTTTCAACAAGACTACTGTGCAGCTCCTGGTTGCATGGGGGTAGAAAGAGAGCGAACACAGCGTGCAATTTCTTTGCTGTGACTGGGAACTTGCCTTGGGATAGAAAAAAATTAAACTCCCACAGCCACACATGCACAGAACCAGCTTCCCGGGCTCAAATAAGAGAGAAATCATGCTTTGATACAATAATTAGCTCAAAAAAAAGTATATAAACGTTTTTATCCTCCTGTAACTGTGCATAAAGACATTAAATCATAAGAGCATGTAAGTACTTATTTTTCATATGCTGCATTATTCCCTTTTCACATCAACCGCCTGCAAACTGGCACGTGCCACCAGTATGGCAAACAACGTACAGAGACCTAGCAAGGAAAACAAAACATGGTGACAATAGGATGGCACATCAGTTTGAAGAGACAGATGTGAATTTGAACCGAGTGAAGTTACATCGAGGAGGGCTGTACACATCCTGCACTTTTCTTTACAACATCATAAATACTCCTTTGAATAGAAAATGCAATAAGAGATCTCTTTTCAAATGCATTCAGAGGTTTGTTTGTTTTTTTTAACATCGTATGATAATAATAGCCAGACTTTTTCCTACCTGTGTCTTAAAGGCAGAAATATTTAAATTACATGGTTTGTTTTCATCTACCAGAGAAAGAATCCCTGGAACACTTTAAATTTAGATTTCTTCTTTAACAGTATGACTGTTACTATCACTATCATTCAAAAAAGGTGAAATCTTAATTAGCATTCATCAAGAGAAGTTGTAACCTCCCTGTTAAAATAGGCCCTAAAAGAACTGTGACTATTACAAGTCATGAAAGTGAAACATTAAGACCTGTGTTTGAGCAAAGCCTCATTTTATTCATATCTGGGCCATTAGTGACATCGAGCATGCAGTACTGACTAACTCCTACCCTGCCCTGTGATTTGTACAGCTATTTTTAGGATCCACACTTAAAAATTCAAGTCAAGATGGAGTTCTTCTCCCTTGACTTGAGCAGAGGCTCAGCAACATTGTCGATAATCAAGGCTTGCTCGGGACAATTTTTGAGACAATAAAATTACTTCAATTAAGGAAGCGACTCTGAACTGGAATAGTTGTTCTGGTACAACCGAAAACATAAATGCTCTTCACATCGCTACACAAGTGTTTAAACTGGCTGTGCAGCTATTTACATGAAAATGCCTCTAGATAAGGTACTTCTGTGCTGCTATCTCCTGTCTGAAGGAAGAATAGGTGCCACATGACATTGATTGCAAAGGCACAGGAAAACAGGGGAGCTGCTGCATATAGATGAGCTCTGGGTATACTTGGGCGTATTGCTTGTTCAGCAAGTCAAGTCTGAAAGCTCCACGAGACCAAAAATACCCGTTTTAAGGCGGAATGTCATAAGGGTTGTCTGGGTCAGCAAACTTCTGTCTGTGTAACGCCAAGATCTGATGGCTCTTGAAAGGGATTGTACCCAATAGGAGAATAAAGTTCTGGGCTGGGCGTTATAACATGAGACACTTCGCTGTTTCAGAACTACTCGATCTGCCAGCAATACAGCACGTGGTTGTAAGCAAAGTGACATTTCTAGCCCTGCGAAACCTGTGTGCCCAGCACAGCTGGGAGCCTCCCAGAGTACACAAGGGTGGACAGGATTTGTCCCTTACAGCCACCCATTCCACTACTCATTGTCAGCATCCAGGCTTTCCTTCCTCTTACGAAAGTTCAACAACGTACACCGGTTTCACAGACACGCTGCATCTTGAGCTGTGTATTTGTACATACTGCTCACAGGTGACAGACTCCTCTGTCACGTGTTACCAGCTGCCAGAACCATCTTCCCCTGCTTTTAACTTCTGTTTTGCTCCAAGGGATGTTCAATACAGAGGAAGCTAAGACCCCGGCAATAAAATACATGCTAACCAAAGAGACGATGTTGGCAGAAATGCAAGAAGGCTCCACGGCTCTTCTCCAAAATAATTATTTTTGCTTTGCATATGCGCTGCTTGTATTTAGGTCACTGTTTTTGCATCTCCAAATGCAACAGGATTTGCCTTGTACAGGCAGACCCAAAGATAACCAAGCAGGCCAAAAAGCCTTACGTTCTGCTCCTTACCCCTCTGCTCGCCTAACAGCTCAGCTCACCTCGCAGCTCATCCTTCCCATCTCTGAGCAGCACCGCAACGAGCAAATATTCTACATAAAAAGCAGCAAGGCCAACCATTTCTGAAGGCAGCAAAGTGGCAAACCTAACCAAGGCTTCTTTGTGCTCACCTATTCCGCAGCACCAAAGGAAGAGGGGGGTAGAAAACCCCATCTGCAAGGCTAACAAGGCAGCAGGTTTCCGCATCTCTGGGCCCTAACAGGGCTCTGTGAACCATAAAAGATGGACACGGTTCTCACAGCGAGGTAGACATAAACAAGTTAAGGCAGACCGAAGTCTTCCTGTAGTCAAGAGTAGCTCAAGAATCCCCCCCCATTACAATTTGTTGACTTTATTGTTAATTGGAAATCAAGCACACACACCTCTCCTAACAGCCGTTGTTAAAACAAGAAGTATTATTTTTCCCCACAGTAAATGCTCTACTTCTCTAAAATTTATTTCCGACAAATTTATTCTACCTGCTGAAGTCAGCACTTTCTCCCAGGAGGAAGCAGACTTTGTGCTTTGTAAGTACTTTATCGGGGTCCTCCCCAGACAACAGGACCGAGTCTATAGGCAAGAATTTCCATATTCCCGTGTTCCGGACACGGCAGCAGGGAAGGAGACAAGGCATGGCACCGGCACCCGCAGTGGCACTACCAGCCACGCTGTCGGCACTGCTGGAGGTGCTGGTGACAGCTTCCCGCGTGGCACGGCCTCTCCCGAGACAACTGCCATGGGAAGAGCCACGGAAACAGCCACAGGAGGCAGGCAGGAAGCAGATGACATGTCAGGGGCAGTCCCCTCACACCAAGCTTTCTATATTACCATTTTCTGGCACTCTCCCATTGCACAGCAGCTAGCTTTCAGCTGGCGTAGCATGCAGCCCAGAGAACAGGGAAGAGAAGTGTGGGAGCAGGAAACAAGAGTTGCCTTTTTTTTTTTTTACTGGACAGTTTTACAGCCAGGGACCAAGGCAGGCGTCACGTCTCAAGCACTAGATGTTTACAATTCGAGTGGTATGCATGCTCGCACACTATCTTCTCAATTCTCTGTCAGAAAATCCCACAATTACACCAGCCACTATGAGAAGTCTGGGGGTAAAGATTACTCTTGCTTATCTTGCAGTTCAGAAAGAAAAAAAAAAGTCAAATCCCATTTACTGTAGGAAAAAAAAAGGAACGCATTGGAAAGAGAGTAATTCCTGTACTGTTTTAAACTTGTCTGTCTTGGTATTCTGAAAGGGTATGCAGGCACTAGAGCTCAAAGCAGCCATCTAAAGGGAGGAAAGGAAATGATTTTAGGAAGAAAATGAAAAATGAAAAGCAAAGCCTACCACCCAAAAGAACTCCCTTTTCAATATGCACAAATCCCAATAAATGGGGATGAAAGCGCCATCACCATAGGTATTTAAAAGAAAGGATCTTTTAAAAAGCATTAACAGTAAACGGTAATATCCTAAATACGCCTCAGCTAGATTCTTTTGCTTTTTGTGGTAAGAGAGGAAGTGGTGAAGAAAGGGTCAGGACTTTCCCATTCTTAAAATTTTCTTACATGTCAGAGATAAAGGAATGCAGGGGGAAGTTTTATGAATATTCACTTGCTTGACTTAAAAGAAACTTGTTCTAAGTACTCTATCCAGTTAAGATCTGCATTTGAAGAGAAAAGGAAGTAAAAACTCTTGTTCACGTGCAAGTTTTCCACAGCTTTAACAGCTACTGTTCAGGTTACCTACAGGAAGAGACAAACCACTAAATCAGTTTTCCGGAAGACAGCTGGTACAACCAGAAAAAAAAAAAAAGCCAAACAGGTAAGAACAACCAGACTCACCCACCCCGACAGCCAGAACCACGACTCCAGAGCTATAATAATGTCAGGTGTTAGCAGCAGCTATCAAGGTTAAATCCTCTGCTAATAAACTACAGATAAATCAGCAACAGGTTGGTTTAGAAATGTACAGGCTGCTGAGTTAGATCTCTGCTGGAAAAGAGAATTAAGCTGTTTTGACAGCTCTTTTCTGTTTTTTTAAATCTCCTCCTTATGTACTGCCATAAACAAAGGGATTCAGAGTTTACTTAATGAGCAGTCACTGAAAGTAAAGGAAGTTCACAATGCATGCTGAGTGGCAGCGTACCATGTGCTGCCAACTGCACTCAATGCTCCAGATTCTCCAATTACTTCGTTTAATACGGCTTTTGATATTAACAGGACTGGCTACGCAAATACATCTTCCCAAGCACAGCTGGGAGGGGAACCTTAGTTTACGACACTGGATTTAAAAGCACGGGCATCAGTACGATAGTCTTTGCCCTGAAGGAAAGTCAAGACGGCCATCGTCTTAGGGCATCGGGCGGCGACGTACCTGATGGAAAGCCCAGAGCTGTGGGTCGTGGTAATGTGTGGGTCAAAACTGAGATGACATGGTGGAGTCTTAAAAGGCCACCAAGTGTTTTAAGTCAGGTGTCCCTGGAACTGGAAATTATTTTGCCCTAGTGATGTTTGATCAGCAAAGCTATTTTTCAAAGTACATGCATTAAAAAAGAAAGATCAAATCTGCCAGCATGCTGCTTTGATACAGCAGCTCACCCAAAACAAAGCCCACAGAATGACCGCAGGACTAAGTGTGCACATGAAATAAAACCCAAAGCCAGTTTATGCTAAAATTAATACAGAGCCACAGAGATCACAGTTCAGCAGCTGCAGACAGTTAAGCAGCTGCAGAGCCTGGCCATAGCTTTACAGTAATCCTCAAGAAAGTCTCCTTAAATAATAATAAAGTAAAATAGAAATAAAAAAGGACCCGCAGTAACAAGTCTCCACCACAAAGAGAACCTCAGCAGGCGAACAAGAATCAGTTCTGCACTGCTTATCTTTACAGGATCACAGGCAGCTAGAAACAATAGTTCAGAAGGGCTTGCACTTCTGATTCATCTCAAAGGCTCGTGCATTTGGAAGCCCTGCAATGACAGCGTGGGGCACTGACTCACGATCCGGGTGATTTAGCTGAAGCTCTTCAAGATGCTACTGCCCGCAGCTGTGGCTGGTCTCAGCCCTCTGGCAGGTTTTCCTTCCCCCTGCATCTGGGCAGCATAAGGGAGCCGCACACGCGCCTCCGCTGCTGCAGTTGACAGCTCACCTTATAAACCTGGAGGAGGCTGGTGGCAGCCCTTGCTAGCACACCTGGCTGCTTGCTGTTATCCTACCTCTGCTCGGGGCAGAGGAACACAGAGGATGGCTATTGCTAAGGGACAGTGACATCTCGGCTCCACTGCTGAATCCAGAAAGCCTCATGAGTCAGAGCCTTAGCCACCAGCGATGGTAGTTACATTTCTGCTAATTTTAGCTCACGCTTAACCCACAGGTCCCAAGTCCCTGCAACGCCTTTCCAGGTGCCAAAAGCCACAACTATCCTACACCTCAACTGCCAGAACACACAGCTTCCCAGCTGAGAGGCCGATGCACTTACACAAACCGTACACAGCAGAAATACATTTTTCAAATAAAGACAACAAGAGGAAGAAAACAAGGACTGCTTTATTTACCCTATTGCTGCGTGCATATCTTAAAATAAGGAACAAAAGTTCAGAGCTGAATAGTTCCTGTGTTTCAGAGTCCACTCCGGGACACGCCGGCCAGACCTACGTGCGGAGGCAGGCTTGGGAGCGTCCCACTGCAAGGTAGCAAACAGCCCGCGAGAGCCAGCGCCTACCGCGAGGAGCACAAGGAGGGAGGGGGGCAAGGGAAACAACACGCTCTTCACAAACCCCCTCGGAGTAAACCGGGAAAGCTTCTACGAGTAAACAAACACCCCCCTCCGTTCTCATAAAGCCACCCAAGCAGAACGCTTTTACTGGGGGGAGCTGAAGGGTTTGTTTTATAAGAGTTTCCTCAGATTTAGTCAACCTTACCAGCCGCCTCCTCCTCCTCATTCACACCAAGCTGTGAAAGGGGCTTCAGCTCTCTCCAACCAATTAAAAACTAATTGAAGTAACAGACTGGCACTATACAGTCCAAGAGACTGAAGGCTCAGCTCAGCTGAGGCCTACACAATGTCATAATATTTCATTTTATTTAACCTCATAACACTGAAAGAGCTGAAAAGAGTATTCACAGTGATCCAATCCTGAAAAAAAAAAAATCTTTATTCCAGCTCAAGTCCACTGGGTTCAAAGGAACAGTACACGTACTTTACTGCATGCACGCAACAGCGCCTGCAGGAACACAGCCAGGTTTTATTTATTTGTAAAGCTCTGCGAGGAAGTTAAGCACACACACGCACACACAGTTTCTCTCTCAAAAAAATAAAGCTGTGTTAGAACTCCAAGGCAGTGTATTTTATTTATTCAAGGAGACATCCTCATCCCTTTAAGTAAATGAATGACAGGCCATTAAGATGGATTTGTCTACACTTGGCTATAACCTAATCTCTTCTGCTTCAGACAATTATTTTTGTTACTGCTAGGATGGTAAACTAAGTCCTGGAGCTGCTGGAAAGAATTCTGTCTCTCAAAGACAAACAAAACTCTGGACAAGTATTTATGATAAACCCAAGTCTTTCTGCATTAGAGAAAAAACTTTGTGCCTGGTTCTAGCAATGAGGTCTTTTAGGAGCTGCACGCAGGGTTTCCAATCCTCCCAAAGGGTTACTGCAAATAGAAGATGGGTGTAAGTATGCAGCACTGACAGTGTGGAAAAGTCAGCAGCAGTAAAAGATTTCACATACACCTGCACCCCTCCTATTAAAAATGTCTTCACTGCACAATATGCAACCAACAATTCAGATGAGAAATCCCTAACTTGTGGTCCATGGCACAGACAAAAGGACATAGAAGTGGCCAGGGGGCTAGTGTGGTAAGGCAGGGAATGAAAGCAGCTGGTGTTGAGGAGTCAGGATTGGTAGACAACCTCCTGACAGAAGCCAGGCAGAGAGCCCAAAGGAGCAGATCTAAATTTCTGAAATGAAGGCTTTTCTTTGGGGTGCAAAGAGGAGGGAGATGCAAGCTGGCAGAGAACTGCTTTTGCATGTGGACAGTAAGTGTGTTTTAATTGTCTGCAGGAAGAAAGGGACAAGACTGATCTCTAAGACAGCTGGTGGTGATCATTTGGAAAGAGTAAGTTTGATACACAATTTAATCCCTCAAAAAGTCCTCAGACAAAACTGGAAACGAATGAAGAAAAAATAGGGATATGTATTTACAAATGGGGATTATTTGGTATGGAATTGGAGATCTAAATGAAGACTGTGAGGACGTAGTATGATTTAATTGAGAAGGACAAAAAAATACAAAAACCAGGAGAAACTGCCTAATGCTTTGTGTGCACAAGCTGTACTTGTTATGGTATACCTACATGGCCATCACACAATTGCAAGTCCGATCAAAAACTCAGAAGAGCAAGCCCATGACAAAAATCACAGGTCACAGGAAAAGCAACCCTGTCACACATTTCAGTGTGATTATCCTCGATAATTAAAAGCACTTAGGTGCTCACAAAATTCCCTCTTAATGGCCATGCAAAGCAAGGAAGTGAACTGAGCAATTTGACAGCCTGACCCTGAACAGGCAACCTGCAACAACTTCCACCACCACCGGTTAACTCCAGTTCTTTCTGTGGCCTTCAGCACCGAGGAGTTTGCTGGAAAGCAGGGACCAGAAGGCAAGCAGACTGGTGTGAACTGTGGAATCTCAAAAAGCTCATTTCTCTCCCATGCACAGCGCATGCCAAATCTTAAAATTCCTGCAGCATCCAGTTATGAAACTACAATAGAAGAGAGAAACAGATGGCTAAAGCCTTTAGGAAAAAAAAAAAAAGATTAAGCATTACTTCATTTGCAAAAGAGAAAGAGATGTATTTGAAAATACAGAACCTACTTCAGACCATACCTAATTGATATAAAAATATGTGACTTGCATGGTGGAAATGCAGCCTGTCTTCAGTTAAGGCAGCATACATAAAAGTTTAACCCTTTTAGAACATCACAGCTTATTGTATTTTTAAGACAGATTTAAAAGCAAAGCAGTTCATATATATGACAGGCATTATACACATTGTAAAAAAATTACATTTCTTTAGCTTGGAAGCAACTGCTGGATGGCAATCCCTACAGAAAAGCATCATAATGTTACCTTTTCCCTGTGTTTTCAGGCAACGCCTACATTCAGGTGAGCATAAAAACATCTAATGGACAATAACGTATTAAGAACTTGGAAATGAGGCAACACTACACTTGAAGATCCTGTTGAACCCCTGACTTGCGAGACATCGTACAAAAATACGGAAACATGAAAGCCATCCTAAAGAGCTCATGGGTTATGCATTAGATGCTTCAGCAGCCCTGTAAAACAGCTACCACAGCTTCAGGTCCAAGTACTGGAACTGGTCTCTGGTCTAAAGGAGCGTTTTCTCCTGTGAGGCACTTCGGCCAAGCCTGCTCCTCAGACAAGCCTTGACTCAGCTGCTTGAACACCGGCCTCCAGCAGCTGAGGAGCCCCAGGGAATACAAGAGATCCATGCTGGGCTGACAGGCTTGATACAGGATCAACAGGAGCCCTGTGCTTCTCTGAGCTGGCAGCTGGAGCAGCAGGAAACCCAAAGGCACCTCGAACAGCACCAGATGCCAGCCTTCAGGCAACTGAACCGGGTCCCCTGTGCGAGTCGCAGCATTACACCTGCCAGAGGTGCCCAGCACACTCCCAGCCCACACAGCAGCAGGCTGCTAGGACAGCACAGAAAAGCAAACAACTTCTTTCTGCACCTCCCTGTATGCATTCGGTGGTGTAAGTGAAATGCATGAGACCGATTTCTGGCTTTTTTTGTTGTTGCTTTTTCTCCCCAATAGGTCTGCATTGAGGATAAGGACTAAATTAACTCTCTCTACCATGCACAGCCCTTCCGGGCCAGGACTGCAGCTCGCCTGCAAGGCTGGGTGGAAAATCCTTGCGCTGCCCCAGCTTATCCCAAGGGTAAGCGGAGGATGACACACTCCAGCACTGCCAAGCAAGTGCCTTTCAGAAATCAAGTGCTTATATGATTAATGCAAAGCATTACGTTTTCACGGTAGCAGGAGTCACTAATCCATCTTAAAGACCAAGGCTGCATTTATTCATTTATTTATATATTTAATGAAAGGCTCTAAATGAACTAACTGCTCAATTTTTCAAAGGTACTGAGCAGCCACAGTAATTAGGTCTGGGTCAGAGGGAGCAGCCAGAATGCCACAGAAGCAACTCAGTACTGCTAATTACCCCAAAATAAGGTTTTTCTAATGAAACAGTGACAACACTGGACTGTTCATCACAACCTGTCCCCCCAGATACCACCAATGAAGAGCAAGCATCTGAAAGAAGCTGCCTTTAGTCACTAACAGAAACAAGAATCAGAAAGTACAGACAGCAGAAAAAGCGAGGAGGGGATTTTCAGCCGATGCTGAAGAAATGCTGCTGTACCTAGAGATAATCCTTTTAAAGAGAAGCAGCAACACCAGAGTGGTAGTGACTTCCCATGCAGCCAGCACAGACACTGCTCGTGTTTCTGGAGTTATTTTGAACACTAAGTAAAACAAAAAAAAAATTCAAATGAACGCAAGTTCAGAGGAGACAAAAAGCATTACAGCCTACCGGAAATCTACCTCATGTTGCAAGCTGCACACGATCAGTTATAAAAATATCCTAAAACAAGTCATTTTCTGAAGAGTTAGATAAATGGAAACCTAACAGAAGACAGCAGTTCCCAGAGAGAAACAGCCTGTTTTGGTCATGCACAATCCCTGCTCACAAACACATTTCAGTTCGAGTGTGTTTATGACTGCATTGTCATTTATTTTAAAATATGAATGGAGTATTCTTTTCCTGCAGAAACACTGCATTGTTAAAATGCCAGCACATTAAAATAACTTAGTGCTTACTACATTTTGATCAAAATAACACTTGCAGTGTGGAGCTACCAGCATAGACTATAGCACTGACAATATATATTAGGACTGCTTTCAGTAAGAAAGAACATATGGAGTTCATTTCTTCCCTTTTGTTTTCCACTTGTGCCAAACTCAGACAAACTTTAGAAATGGGGGGTCTAGCGATCCTGTCAGCACGTGTAAAACAGTATCGTCTCCAAAGTTAACAAAAGGCTTAGTTGAATGTTATCAAAATATATGAATATTTACCCTTTTGTTTCACATAGGAGTTCCATTTCTGACAGAAATACTGTATTGTAGCTTGCGTGTTTAAAGAACATTTTTGTTAAGGCTCTCCAAACAAGAGGAAGCAGAACAGAAAAGCCCACAATCAAATGGCTGTGTGAATGATGTTTTTCCCTATTGTTTTTTTTCCTAGAATTCATCCACATTTTACCACCATGCTGTTCTTTCTTCATAACCAATGCAAGCACTGATCTAGCATATATCTACATTAGAGAACGTAAAACGAAGATTCAGAAAGACAACCTATTTCTTTTTTTTTTTTTTTAAAGTTAGCTGCATGCTTGAGGTTTTGACAGACCATATCACTACTTCATACACAGGCATTTTGCTAGGTGGGCACTCTAGTTTATGATTAAACAATAAGCTAATTGTTTCTAAAATAACAGGATTGCTCACAAGAAAACTTTTGTGCACGACTTTTTCTTAAATCAAGTGAAAGTTAGTTGCAGATCCAATCTGAACATTCCCCTGCAACGTTCATACCTTAGTGCTGAAACACTCTGCTAATTCACAAGGAAGGAGTGAAAGTGAAAACGAGAGCCAAAAGAGGCTTGGTTTAGTTTTTTGTTGGTGGTGGTTTTTTTTGTTTTTTTTTGTTAAAAAAGACATAAACCATCACTAACACAACTACTGAAAAAAATGATAAACTGATCAACAAATTACCATAGAATACTCCTTGGCCTGAACTAGACAGTAGATCACATGAGATAATCACAACAATCTCTTTCAACTTATTTTAAAATATTTTTATTCATAAGTTTGTCCTGTGAAAGAAAGTTCAGCTTCCAAAATGAGTGTTTCTTAATAGTCTTTCAAGACATTTTAGGCAAGAAGACAGCTTGTCAAAAAACAAAACAAAACAAAAACAAAAAAAAAAAAAAAAACACACAACAACAGCTTAACCTGACAGTGTTCCTTTAAGGCAGAGCAGCGAGCAGCCTTCCAGCATATTTGACAGAGATTTCCAACTCCAAGAGACAGAATTGAAATTTGTAGAGGCAATTACTCATAACCAGTGAAAGCAGCCAATGCAAGTGCCAGCCTTGCCAACAAGAAGATAGGCCAAGTATTAGAAAGGAGGCTGCAGTTTATTACAAAGCAGTTTGAACATCTCAGTCCACGAGGTCTGGAAGGCACTTTCTCTGTCCTCTGTCACTACAGGCTCACACTAATGTGCGGAATTATGACAGTAACATCAATATCCCAAACATATAAAAGCATACTTAGGTATTTGTATAATGGAGATGTTTGCTAGCAGACTATCTGAAAGCTGTTTCCAGTCTTCCCCATCAGATGTATTTAAGTTCATTTTGCACAGGAAGGAAGATGTGCCTGCGCCAGACCCATACAATTAACTGTAAACTGCTGTCTAGTCAGCTCCAAAGCCATCCAACTGGACCACTATGGCACGAAATTCTTGTCTGACTAAACAAATACCTTAAGACAATTCCCAAGCATGTCTCTTGCCTCGTCCCATTGAAAGATGGAAAGGAATGAGGAGAGACAAGACATCTTCAGGTAAAAAAAAAAGTCAGGATCAGAACTGGTATGTACCCCAAATTACACACCACCATTTTAAGGACTGATCTCAAATGCCTCAGTCAGCTAACAGCAGTGTCAGCAAGTAATGTTCAGCATCAAGAGTTGTGTTGGAAGCCATAGAACAAATCTTGGAAAATATTTAAAAATAAATAAAAGCAAAAAACACTAACTCACAGGCGCTGAGCTCATAAATGCACTGCCCCACACGACAATAACGCCAGCTAAGAAAATCAGAATACAGAATGAAACCAACAGGTCCAAGATAAGTACGCAGCAAAGCACTCAAGAGAGACAAGCACTCCACACAGCTGCTTCTGGGATGGGCAAGCAAGAGAAAGTGAGGTAAAGCAAGGCCAATGCACACACCAAAAAATACAAAATAAGCAACATCCTCCCTATTTCAGCATCGGTAACTTACTGCACCACCTCAGTAACTTACTCCACCATTTGTACAGCAACATGAGCTGCTTCTTACCATTTTTTGGTGCACTCGACCATCAGCTCCTGGTAAGAGGCCACAAACTGGAACTTGGATGCATGTTTCCCAACACGCTGCAGTCTTTTCCAAACTGAAGCCATGACGGTGAGAAATACCAGTCCTATGACACAGTAGCAACTCTGCGAATACCAGTGTAGGTTTAAGAGCGTGTGTGCTCAATACTAGCAGATTTATAGACAGACACGGTAAAAACAATGCACAAGAAGCTTGAGGGGATGTCTACAATTCATATTCTGCCTCTCCCTTCTTCATGGTAAAAATCCCAGCGTAGCTGAATGGCTCATCACTGTCCAGGAGCAGCATGCGATAGGAGCGGATGAGTAAGTGAAAGACTGAAAGGAAGTTCTCTCATGGAATCATCATTCCTCACACAGTGGATGATGTGGAGACTGCAGGACTGGAAGACAAAAAAAGACAGCGGGAGAAAGCATTGGTTAATATACGGCCTACTACAGTGCTGCGATCGCATGTGATCTGGTACCCTTCAGACAACAACCATAATAAACCACAAAAATATACCCCCCCCCCTCCTGTCATCCCACTTAAATCCACTTAAATAAATAAATAAGAATCCTGCAGCAATCTCAGGAATGCAAACCACGAGACTGTTCGGAAACATATCAACATGTCCTTTTATCAGTACCATCATAATTGGCAACAACAACAAAAAAGGGCAGGTCAGGGCCACACCGAATCCTTACGAAGCATCTCCGGGAAGCAACGCAAAGTGGCTGAGGTGCTGCCAACATGCACCCAGAGGGAGGGACACGGGGAGACGAGACAAGTTCTTTGTCTTCAAGCTGATGACAAAAGGTGTAACAGTTGTTTCCCCTCACACATGCACACACACACACTGCTCCCATTTCTCTTCCCGAGGAGAAGGCACAGCGGAGCAGCGGGCAAGGCAGCGTTACTACTTAAATGCCTGTGCTGGGGCGAGGACGAGGATGAACGAGGGAAGGGCATTTCCCGAGCCCTGGCTGCCCAGGTTTCCCCATCCTCCTCACGGCATCCTATCGAAATGGAAATGCCTCTCCATCCCGAGCCGAGCAACGCTCGCCACCGAGGTGAACGGGGCGAGGAGACACCCAGCCGGGTCTTCTCCCCGGGGTGGGGACGGACAACGCCTCACG
>VXAA01007436.1:1150697-1184858 GCA_013399115.1 Anseranas semipalmata | reverse complement strand
CGCCCCGACTGTTTTTGAAGTTACGATTTGACGATTTCGCACATATACATTAACGAGAGTTAAACTGTACGTTCCATGATTTATCTTCCAAACACCATACGGCATCCAGGCTAATTCCTAAGGCATCGTTGGCCAAGGTTTTATGTTCCTCAAAACGAGGAGGACGTGCTCTGTTCTGTGGAATAAACGCAGAAGGTCTGGTGGTTGTTCGGTGACTCGTGTTTCAAACATCATTATTTATTAACATTTTCCATTTCCTTCATAGCTTTCGGCTTCAGGTTACACCAAGCCGAAGAAGTACACAGTTTTTTCCTTCGTTATGGGGGGGAGAATTGCAACACAGGCAATGCCTACCATCACCCTACGGATTATCTGTTTTACAGTTTGTGTCTAGCACTCCACAGCTCTTGCAGTTTTGGGGAAAAGCTACAGATTCCAAAGGGCGTGAACAATTACTCTGAAAAGAAGGGCAAGCTCCTCAGCTGCAGATCAGAAGCTGGAATCCTAGACCCGACCAGCTCAAAACCCCTGTAGCTTCTTTTGGCAGCTCACTCCCCAAGGGGCCCATAACTGGCAGAGAGGGACTAGCGAAGGCGTGGTTGAAGAACCCTGTACCATTTCCCGTGGCCACAGCACTGATGGATCAGCAGGGAACCCCCGCGTTGACTTCACTGCCATATTCAAAAGATCTGATGACTGGCCCTGTCCACCTTAAGCCCGATTCATGCCAGCAGGAATCGTAGCTCAACTACAGAGCATGGTTCAGGGTCTGAGTCAAAATCTAGGGGGATAGTCGCTTTTTGACTTAATCCAATATTATGAGCTAAATCATGAAAACGGAAGCAAAACTAATTACACAAAAGTGTCCGATACTCACTTTTAAGGTAAATAGTTGAATAAACAACTCACATGACCCTCTGAATGGTCCTCTTGATTATGAACAAAATGATGCATCATTTTATGCACAAAGACCTGCTCTTCTGCAAGCAGGAAAAATAGCCATGCGATGAATAGGCAGATGCTTCTTTATTATTTAAAGATACATAATACGTATGATACAATCTATTTAAACCATATTCCTGTCAAAACTGTTGCCTTCCTTACCTAAGGAAAGCCGAGGAAGTATATTTGTACAAGCCTTCCTCGGTGTCATTCTGGAAATGGCACAGAGCAGGGTGCTGAGAGCTGTTCAGACTGCGAAGCTGGTGGGGACGACCAGGGAGTCCCCAGAGCAACCTGACCCCGTTCTTACAAGCAGCTGGTCCCACCAAGGACACCCTTGCTATCCAAAAATACATGCTCATTCTCCGTGGCTCCCTTTTTCTTTCCTTATGCTGACACTGAAACATGCAGCCTCCCTCGCAATCTCCACAAAAATCCCAGTTCTTTTTTTCCCCCCAGGATTTTGACTCCTGCTCCCTGGCTTTGGCCTGATGTTGATAGATTGCAAGCCTCCTGGTCCAAGTAGAAAGATTATTTATGCCCTATTTATGTTATTCCGTTAAGCTTTAAAGCTATACAGCCTCCCCCTTATCCTTCAACACCTCCTCATCAGCATGACTAAGGACAGGTTGTTCACCAGTAAAGAAATGACCTTTGCTAGAAATAGCTATCATTATAAATCTCAGTTTCCATGTCCTTCCATACATGAGCCTGCAGAAATGTCACTGAGAAAATCGACTAATTGGATTATGTCAAATTTGCAAGAGCACTCAGCTTTTTGAGGCAATGGGCTGTGCACATGAGATTACCTTCACCTGCTACATCTTAAACTTCCTTATATTTCTAGATCCCACCAAAAGTTTGATCCCATGTTAACAAAGGCAGTGAATTTTCACTGACTTCTGTAGATCTGCGTAAAGTACCATCCTCCTGGTCCCCAATATGTCACTGACTGATGTGCAATGCCTTAAAATTCAGTTCTGTAACAAGCAATGCTCACCACATGCTGTGGCAGCACGCTAGCCTGATTGCTCTTTCCCTTCATTTCATCACATCCCAACAGTTATTTAAAAACAACAACAAAAAGTTATATGTGGCACAACATAAAAATATATGCAGCAACAAAATCAGTTTTTAATCCTCCCGTCTTCCTTGGTTTCTTATTTGTTGCTGGAAAAAACTCGACTCAGATGTTTCTTCACATGAGCTGATGACACCGACAGTCATTCTCCATTGGAGGGAAAAAATGGTTTGAATGTTCCCTCTGCTAGATATTGCTTAAAACTTTTTTTGGGGGGGGGAGGCGGAGGCAGGATACCCCCCCCCATTTTCTTTGTGGGAAAAAAGCTTGACTTTGAGACTGGCAGCTGAGAAAAGGTGACCCCCACGCTGCAGAATTAGCCTGCCCAGTTACTATCACAGCCTGTAGTGAAAGCGTACAACTTCACCAACACTCCCTGTTGCTCTTAAGGAAGTAGCACTAAGTATAGAAACACCACAATTTGTTTTTTGCCTTACCAACAAAAGAAGCAGACCTTAAGATGTGCTGTGGTGGACTTGTGAACACTCTGGCGTGGACAGAGGCCAGCCTGTGCTTACCTCCTGGACCAGCTGACCTGTGCAGTGTTTCTTCTGCTTGGCTTCAGCCCACCAACACATTTGCTGTGTGGTGAGACCCTGCTGTGCTCCGGCCAGGCAGCGAGTGCCTCCCCTCCCGGCTCTGTGCCAGAAGGGCTGCCCCAAAAGCCTGTTCCCTGGGTGGCAGCCTCACGTCACAACCTCTATGAGCAGCTTCGTTGCACCATCCCAGAGGCACTGGGTGCTCCTGCCCAGCCCAAGGTCCTGTAGGCAAAGCCAAGTCTGGTTCAAAAAGGGTGGATGAGAAACATCCTCACCTGTCTTTCCTTTATCTCACCTCTCCTGTCTGGATGAAATTCTTCCTAATCCATTCAGCAGTAAGGAGAATGTTGTATTTAACTACAGGTGAGGTCAAGGACTGGGAGTCACATTCCTAAAATGCAGAAGCTGCAAGGCAGGAGTTCAGCCCTTGGAGCCAAGACAAAAGATGGGGTGTTGATGGTGGAGATCCACACACTACAGACCGCACTTCCCTATTCTACAACATAAAACCCTGAATTAGAACAGATTTCTCCAAAAAAAACTTTTTCCAACTTTATTTCTAGTTGATTTCCTGTTAGCTTGCAAATGGTCTGAATGAGTTTTGTCATTCAACTTTCAATATCCTTGAGGAGAATTGTGTACATCTCATCGTGGCCCCAGTTTCTCTTAAAATAAATAAATAATAAAAAAAACAGCCTGTACCTCGTCCATAAATAACAACTTTCGATCCTTTTATCATGCTTAGCTTCTTCTGTACCTTTTCCAGTTCTTCAATAACCTTCCTGTGTGGTCTCCCTTGCCTTTTTGCAAAGTATAATTATGCTCGTATACAACATCCTGCAGCACTAATGAGGTTAAGAGTACCTTTCTCTCTGTCTTTTTAAAATAAACACCACATTTCTTAAATAACCAAGCTGTTAATTTGATTTCAGCTGCCCTGCAAGAATATCGACCTTGATTCTCTAGAATGGTTCACTTTTTCTCATTGTAATAATTTTTTCTTTTCTAAAGTTCTTTTTAACTTTGAACATGGCCCTCTTTTTTAATATATACTTTTTCCATAACCTAATTGCTTGTTACACAGCCTGCCAACAACACTCTGTGGAGATAGCTGAAAGGGAGAGGACCAAGCTTTAGACAAGACAAAGGCAGCAACCCATGGCTGGGATTTGGAAAAAGCATTTCAGATAGGTGTGGTAGTACAAGTGAGCGAGTCTTTCTCCATGAAACCAGAATAAGAACAGAAAGACTCTTTTCCAAAGAGCATCGGCAGAAAATGTGAGATGGAGAAAGTTCAGAGGGAGACTTGCTTCCTAGCTCCCAAACACACAGATCCAGCATCATATGGAATGGGTGTCAAATCTCTGATCAACCAGCTGTAGATGGAGGTTCATGGAAGCGTCTAAAGAAAGTGCAGATCCAAAGGTGGGAAGGTCGAGGAACAACGGTTGTACAGCCCATACTTTTTTTTTTTTTTAAACTGAGATTCTGCTTACTAGAAAATGATGAGCTGGATGTGCAATCCAAATATTGTACTGGAAAATTTTAAAACCTTTTAACTGTATTTCTATAACTCTGCACAAATGCCAGAGAAATCATAAAAATGTAATACAGCTGTCTCCAAAGATTATGCAGGAAATTCCTCTTTGTCCAAATACAGTATCATATGTCGTCTTTAAAGAGAATGGCTAGTTAACTTTGGATCTACACCATCAGTCATCCACACAGCCCGTTAGGAACAGAGGTATGCTTCCTTGGAGTAGAGACATTAACAATGCACAGACCAAGGCAGATCACATCTGAGGCCTTCTTGGAAGCTGGTCTAGAAGAAATTACCTTGCAGATGTAATAAGGCAATCTATTATGCAAACCTGAGCTCCTACTAAAGAGATTTGTAAAACCAGAATCCCAAGCATCATACAATAAGATATTAGCACCCGACGAAGAAAGTCTTGAAGCAGAATAGGAATATGTATATGTGGTGTGGCCTTAGCCCTGCAGAAGGTTTATGGTTAGCAAAATTATACGTACTGAAAATGACCCCCTGGACCTATTCATGTGTGCAAAGACATGCAAGTGGACAAGTGTTTGCAGGCTTTGGCCATGGTGTTGGGAGGTGAGAGACTGCCTGGAAGACCACTGGCTTTGAAAGAATGAGCAATTAACCGTGTTGTAAAATTCAGTGCGACGTTGCCTGCTCCAGCTTTTGAAATCTCAGCAGTCACCCTGTTTAGAAAAGTATCTCTGGTTAATCTGGAAATGAAACAAAATAGCCACACCCAAATCGTGTAATTCCAAACTCAGAAACTTCTTTTCAATATGCCCAGATTAACCCACATGTATTTAAATAGTGTTGCAAGTTACTTTTAACTGAATGTAGTACTTTGTCTTCATTAATCTCCCTGTACACTTTTTAAACTGTATATATTGAAGTTACAGTATGCAAATATTGACTAATTCCTGTGGTGCTTTCACTTACGCAGAGAGCCAATCATCCCAAGCTGCAGAATGGGATCTCAACTCTTCCAAACCCATACAGATGCCATGGCCACCCTGAGGCTCCAGAAAACCACTTTTTTTTTTTTTCTCCACAAGGGAAAAGAGGTACATTAAACACCTAAGATAGTAACCTAAGTTCTCCAGTGGTACTAATATCCAGGATAATTCAGGGAGCAGGTGGTTGAAGCATAGTTAGGAAAAAAATAATTGGCGCTCCCAACAAATGGGATGTAGGACTCATTCTGCTGGATCACAGCAGCATTTGGCTGGTGGAAGACAAACAGCCTTACCCACCATTCATCCCCATGGGACACTCCTCAGTGAGTCCCCAGCTGAAGGAAGAGGTTGCGCTGTTCAGCTATTTTTCATCCACAGTCTTGGGAAGGGACATTCAGATTTTTTTCTCTTAATAATTTTAGAAATGTTATTGACAAATGCCTAGGAGTGAATGCTTTGCCAGCTCTATAGAGCTACAATAATAATAATAAAAAATCCCTACTGCATCTAGGTGACACAGTGGTCCACCTTGAATCACTAATTTTAAAATGATGGGGGCATAAATGGGTTTATCTCTGGAGAAAACAGGACTCCAAAAGCCCAGTGATGACAGTCCCAGCCCAGAGCAAGTACTGGGGGCAATCTGATGACTGCACTGAGATGCAGCCTAATCAGTCAGCACAGATACACCTTCCTTTCATCTCTAACCAGAGCTCTGGAGCTCAGCAAAGGACCTGCACAACAACAGCAAAAGGCTGGTGAAGGCATCTCAGCCTCTTTCTTCGTGGCAAAAATTCGTGTATCACACAAGGACCGTGTATCGCTCCCAAGAGTCTCTACAGGTAGCTGATGTGTATCATTCACTCACCACCCACTCTTCTCCCATACCTAAGACATCCAACAACTCAAAACAGAGATACAAAGTAATGCCTAGAAGTCTCAGGTCCATTTCTGATACTGGTAAGATGTCCATCATGAATGACAGTTGTATGGATTTTGCCTCTGGCCCAGCTCTTCTTCTGCACGCCACTCTCGCAACCCAAAGGTGGTGGCAACCCAACTGAACTGGTGAGCTGTGGCTTTGCTGGGAGTAGGCAGAACCCAGCTCTTGCTGAAGTAGCGTCAAGAGCTCCTTGGAGCTGGCCAAGGACAGCTGAGGGGAGATGGAGCTGCAGGAAAAGGCCACCTCATGTCCTTCTGATCTGTGGGAGGGGTGGTGGTGCCAGCTAGGCTCACTAATGACACATGTAGAGAAGCACTTTGATAAAAGGTCTGAAAGTTGCATCCATCCTCAGCTCTGCCAAAGGTTAGCGTTTGCAACCTCTTAGTTATCTCTGCAATGAAAGGGTAATGATGCTTGCCTACCTTTAAAAGTAGGATTAAAATACTCACGCACTTTGTGGTGGACCAAGATATGCTACAGTCAATAGGAAAGGTAAGACTAGATTTTGTGATTTCTAACGCACTTCCCCTCCCAGTAGACTAAAATCATTTGGGGGGGGGGAAGGAATGATTGCTAAACAAATTCTGCTGTGCATTTGTATATGATCTTTTTGTAAACATAGCCAGGACATGAGTGGATTTTCTCAGGACAGTGAAGAACACTTCTTCCCTCACAGGATTTTCTTTTGCCAGCCTTCTAGTTGAGAGGGCAAACTGCAAAGGCGATAGGGTGGTACAAATTACAGTTACATACTCCTATTGTTGATTTAAAGCATTGCCAAAACTACTTATTTTCTCTACCATCAATCTTAGAAGAGCTGAACTGGTTTAGCAAATCTTCCCACCGAAAAGATCAACCTGAAACAGTCACAAAAGTAGGCATGAAAAGTTTGGCTAAACTATAAGGAACCAAACAAGGAGGCTGTGGCATCTGGCAACATTACTAACTGTAGATGCACTTCAGCTTGCTAGACCCACTACATCAGATAACGTTGACCTCATTGTCTACTGCAAAATCATGATGCATTCCTCAGTGCATGGCAGCATCACCTCAGTGAGTCTAAAATAAAACCCACAGAAAGGGTTTATATAACACCGAGACTACAAGATCTCTAATGTCATTTTCTTATTGGAGCAAGAGCCAAGAACAGCTTAAATTCATTAGCTAATGGCCTGTGACAATGAAGGACAAAGACAATTATTATGCTTATCTCCCAGCTGATTGTTTCTGTGTGAAGAAAATGCAACAAATTACTGTTCTCCCGTATTAACGTACCATAAAGGATTAATATCATATCAAGAAAGACCTATCCCTTTTAAAATGCAGACTAATGCTGGATAAATTTGATTTTTATAGACAAAAACTTGGTAGAAAAATCAAGATTTTATTAGAGCCCTGGACAATCACATTACATTTTATATGATATAAGGACTTTGCTATTGAATCAGGAAATTGATCTCAGGAAATTTTTTCTCCTGAAGATTTATCAATTCCCTGAGCATCTCTCATTGCATCTCAAACACTTATCCTTGGATATAATAGCCAGAGGCATTATATCTTAACAGCTGTTTTTATTTATAGAAAAGTCAGAAAAAAATGCAATATTGAGTCTTGAAGCTTAGTGAAAGCCTCCTACCTCTCTCAGTACCAGCTGTTGATACATTTCTTTCTTCACATTTTTTTGAAAAGTGAAAGAAAAAGGAAGTCAGATTAGCTACGCACATGGAATGGTAAAAAATATTACTTCACTTCTGTGTCATTAACAAAATTTCACTTTCCATGAAGCTGTAGTTTAGGAAAATCATAGTTTTGCAAGACCTTGAGACTCATAACAAGCATAAAAGTCCATAGAAGTATTAAACCAGATTTATGGTTAAACAGTCTGAAGGCTATGGGTCTGTTTCTGAAATGCAGCAAACGATATCCTAACATGGAAAGGGAAAATCAACTTCCCAGTTTCGACAAAATGTATGATACACCACTCTCCTTGTAATTTTTTTAATGCTGACAGGTAAAGCACTAAGGAGGTGATGAGTCACCCAAATCTACTAAGAGCTATAAATTCAGATTAAGCAGGACCCCACTGGATCCATCATGGCGGCCATCACTCAACAGCAGCCCTGGCTTTCTCTTATTTTCAATGTTGATTTGAGGTTTTCTGAAGCTTAATGGGCTTCATTACAACTTGCCTTTTGCCAGCAAGATGCTAGGCAGCTACTATCGGCATAGGCTTCTCCCAGCATCCAAGCACATGACCCACAACTCTTTATAACACCACACAAGCTTACTAAGGAGCCCATAAGCCCTGGTTTTATGCACAGTGTTTTATGAAATCACACATTCTAGGAAGCATCCACCCATTGTTTTCAGAGACCATGTGGGACTATTCAGAAACCCACCTGGAGCTGCAACCCATCCTCCATCCCCTTTGTACTCACTCCCAGTTGTCACTCGTAGACATTCAGGCCTTCCTGTTTCTCTGGTGGTAACAGGTCGTTCATGCAGGGCCCAACAAAACCCCGAACTTGTCCTCTAGTGAGGTGTGCTGGCCAAAAAGCCTCCTTCAGCGAGCGCTTTGTAATCCAGCCCTCATCCATCCTGAAACGAAAAAAGCTTGGGATGAGTTTTGGTGTCCCAGCATGGTGTAGGCATGTGGTTACAGCTTGTCCCAAGGGCTTTGATGGTGTCCCCCCCGTTCCAAAAACAGTCTTTGGACATTTCCTCTTTGTAGCTGACCTTTGCAATATAAATCACTGAGAGTAATAAAATTCATAACATGGAGTATTACAGATTATGAAATTCAGTTTCATTTTTTTTAGAAGTCATAAAAACATTACCTAATTCCCCCCCAAAACCCTGAGAGAATCCAGAATATGCTTATGCACCTAGTGTCAAAATTATAAAAGGCCTGCTTTTGCACTATTTGCATTGTGGTGAGGTAGCTATTACATGCCATTTCATAAATACAGTGACTCAGAAATAATTAGTATGCTGAATAACAAGCTTTCCACTACAATACAGTACTGTACAGTTTAAATCACCGATTTTCAGGAAGCACTTGCACAGCCTAGCTTAAACACTACAAATAAAAGCGAACTCTGGAGAAAAAAAAAAATGCTGCTGTTGGGTTTTGTTCTGTTTTCTTTCCCTTTAAAGGGAGGTATATTGATAGTAACAACCCTATGGCCACAGGGACAAGCAGCAGTAGATGCGCCTTTCCCAAGCGGCAGGGACAAAAGAGGCAGCACGTCTCACTGTTGCGACACAAGGGAGAGGTTCCAAGACAGCATCACATTTATGCGATTAAAATTAACACAAACACTGAACAAAAATCTTTCTTTGAAGGAAGGAAGATGATTTAAAACTGCTTGTAATTACGGGAGAAACAGCACTGTATACAGCTCTGCTCCAGCCAAGGAGTACTCCAGATTTTCACTGCTCAGCTTATAGTACTCTTTTTTTTTTTTTTTTTTTTTTTTTTGTAAAAACACACAGTGGATTTTATTGCCTTTTTTGGATATTAATATGCAACCAATTATAAAATGTGAGTTGCAGCACTGGATAATTTCCCTTCAAGAATGCCAAGCAGGTTCTGTGCTGGATCAGCCCATGTGACAGCACAGCAACTAACAGTGTCTCAGACATTTTTTAGAAACAATTTGTACACAGCGTCTCAGAGGGAAGCCACTGCAAACCTCATCTTAGGGCCAGCTTGTGATGCCGAGTTTTAACCTGCTGAATGTTCTTCATGAAAATAAAGAAAATGTCAGATTTAGCTCAAATTCTCATGAGCAGAGATTCAGATTAAGAATGGGAAATAGCAATATCATTCACCCATGAAATGCATCAGAGGTGCTTGTCTCAGTTTCCTCTCATACTCTTCGCTGTTGTGCTGGCATCACATTCAGGGCTCCTTCTTGCTGCTCAAAGGGGAAAGAATGACAAATTTTAAATGCAAGGTTAAAAAACGGAAAAAGAGAAGGCCCTTAGTTCCAGAAGTTCATGTAGATACGCACACCACACAGCAGCCCTGTCTCTGGGGCGGTGTTGCAGAGCCATCAACATATCTGAAACAGCACTGTGCTGCTGCAGTGGGGTGTGATTGCACAAAAGTAGCCTCTTCCCTGCTATTTTTCCTGGGATGAAGTATTTGCAGAAGAACTGTCCTCACTCTGAGTAAAAACATAGTTATCTATAATTGTTGACATGCATCTACATAAACCTTAACGAAGCTAGCTGGGCCAAAATGAAGCTTGAAGTAGGTTGCTGTGCTTTTTTGAAGCCAAACAACAAGTACAACAAGTGCCACACCTGAATTTGGACAAGGGTATTGAACCTGTAAAAACACTACCCAAAGAGGCAACTATGGATGAGGATGTGCACAAAACACCAATGTTCATGTATGCTTTGCACCTCTTTTCTGTAAAAATCCTTCACTGTTTGGAAAAATACTTTTCTACATTGAGAGAGAAAAATGCTAGCCAAGACCAGGCTGTACTTTTTTTTTTTTTTAACCTTAATCACAGGACTCAGCCTTGGTGGATGTCATAATTTGGTTTTGGTAATCTAACACATAAGAACCCTACACAGTAACACTACCTCAGATATAAAACACAGAGCTAAGGCCATAGCTGTGATATCCAATTGCCTTTGCCTAGATATTACAGTCAGCATATGGACTCCTTAATAGGGAGTTTCAAAACAGCCTCCAGTATTTGCAGGCTGTAGAGCACAATCTGTGTGCTGGAACACCAAGAGATTTTAGGACACTCCAGTGTCCTAAGCACCGCCTGATGCTTTCAGCTGCAGAAATCCCTTTCCTCTCAACACCTACACATCACCTTCCAATTAACAGCTATTAAAAAGAACTTCCAGAAGTGTCTGCAGTTTGTCACAGTCTACATTTGATGATAAATTCATTAAAGATCAAATATCCAAATTTTCTCCTAGTCCTTTTTTTTTTTTCCCTCCTTCTGTTTCATCCTTCACTCCCTCCACCATTCATCAGAGGTCCGAGGCTGGTACAAACTGCTGAATGTGTGACAGCATGAGCCATCTAGGAAACCTAATTCAGGAGCAAAGATTTTCTTACGCCTTCTGCTTTCTCAGGGCCCAAGAGTTTTTATGGGAGCTTGCTAAGGAACCATTTTGATTTGCCTGTTTGTGTAAAAATAATCCATGTTTCCTTGACATGTCGAGAATACAACATACCAGCAATAACTTGCATACTTCTGAAGGTCTTTCTGCTTGTGAAAGACCAGCACACTTTATCAAGAGGTCTAAAACATACTTGTGGAATTTGAAAAAGGCCTTTCCAATGACTGATGCAGTTAATTTGCAAGGCTAACTCATTAAATTAGCAGAACTGTTCAATCTCACAAGGAGTAATTGCTGTCTTATGCAAAAGATGAAATATGCTCATCCGGAAAAGGAAATTTCACATCTCGTAGCTAATAATGAAATAACAGACCATCACAAACTCCTTCCAGACTATTCTTATTTGGCCATGCTCCACATCCTTTTCCAAGCCAGCATTTTCTGGCCAGCATAACCCTCTGGGAGACCCTCTCCCTTCTCACATATCTGCATTTCCAGCTCCAGCCTGGCCAGCGAAGCAGAAGCCAGCTGAGGGTAACAGCATTACCTTCACAATATATATGGAGAAGAGCATTCGGGAGTTGTGATCTGGATTTGCCATGTCCATAGGGCTGAAATGGTTTTATTCAGCTCTGTTTTGTTTGTAGCTTCGTAGATCACTGTGTCATGACATTTAAGGTTACAGAGGAGAGGTCTCTTAAGACTTGTAACATTTCCCTTGCTACTGCCCTTGTAAAGGGTTTACTTATTGTTGCAGGAAAAGGCTAGGAAAGTTGGGGATAATGGGACATTTTTAATAGGAAACTGATCTTGTAGGCAGCCTCCTGCAAATGTGTTAAAGTGAATACCAGAAAATACAATATATTGGAGGAACATGTCAAAGTCCTGAGATCACAGGTTCTGCACGGTCACTTGTACTTACACGTCCTTTGCAGCAAAGGAACAACAGCGCTTGTTAAAAGCATTTGCAGATGGAGCGAGTGCAACCAATGGCATCTGAATGATGAACCACCACCCGAGTTTCACCACAGATGCTTTCTGCTCTGCACCCTGAGAGCACACCTACGGCACTGGCTCCCTGTCCTGCAGCTGACTGAGAAGCACGTGTCTCTGGGGAAGGCACCGGATCTGCAGTTAGCAGCGAGCAATATGCTGCTGAGGGGACTGGTTTGCAGGCTCCTTCATTCACCACGCACAGACTGGATGGAGTCTGTCAAAGCAGGGTACATCTTCCTCAAGCAGTCTTACTTCTGGTCTCCCAGAGAGATGACTATAATGAAGGACCACATCCTCAGCTGGCATCCACCAGGCCACCTTTACCCAAATGTGTTTTCCTTCTTCTCCCAGCTCAACCTGTGAAATAAGAAAAGCCCTCAACCACTGCTTTTATGGATGTCAGATTAATTTTCCATTCCTGTGGCCAACTACCAGCCCAGCAACTGCAACCAAATACCTGCCTGGGGTGACAGCTTCAGAGTCCACGAAACACCTTAGGGTCAGCTGCACCCCATTGCATGGTAAGAACCAGGTGCACCTTGAGCATCTGAAGAGCTCTCCATAGCTGCTCCAGTGCCACACTTGGCTCTGCTCCCCATACCCAGACTTGCTCTTTGGCTGTATTTGACATCTCCTCAGCCACATATAAGCTCAAACCCCACACAGATGCGAGGACTGGGTTAATTCTCCCTTTTTCTCTGCAGCAGCTACTGCAGCTCTCCCACCTCCACTTTGTGGAAAGCTGAGTATCAGAGCATCTGCACAGCAGCAAGTTTCCCAGCCAGCTCCTGCCTCCGTTATCCCTTGCTCACTGCCATGAGTTGCATGGGACCCAGATGCTCAGGCCCATGCCCAAGCCCTCCTTCACAGCAGAAATCTGCACCAGTGTTGCTGCCCAGACACCTCCATGGGCAAAGATGCAGGGATAGTACTTGTTGTTACACCCACTTATGTCTTTGTGCTGTGTGGAAAAACTAGCCCTCCTTGCTCATCTAGTTTTTGGCTAAGAAGATCTTGAATTCGATTACATCCTAAGGCACATCTGGTTTTAGCAGTGCAGGCTGGATACTTTAGAAACCACAGAGGGAAGGTGTTTGTGTTAAGAATGCTCTTGTGATAAAAAAAAAAAAGTAGGGAAAGTCCTCAAGTGTTTGTTTAGAGAAAATAATTTTCATTTAAATGCTGGCAAAAATTCAACAATTTGATTTTAATTCTGAAGTGTTGAAAATGCCCTCAGATAATTTCCGTAGCATTCTAGACCCCAAAAGTGATCTCAGAAAGCAAGTCACCTAAGAAATCAAGTTAACTGCAGAGCTGAAACTCATTTCCTGTTTTCTAAGAAAACAAAAAAGGGCCCAATACTCTTAAGTCTTTCTGAGAAAGATCTTCTCACAAGCAGTTTAAACCAGGCAAGCATGGCTTGCCTTTTTCCCAAAACAAAACAGAGTTCACCCCTTGAGAAAGCCTCCAAGGGTCTCACATGCCATAACGTTCCAAATCATCTACTGGACTTTGGTACTGAGTATACTGTTGTAAACACCATTTGGATTGAACTTGAAAACAGTCTAAAAATTTCCAGAGGAGTTTACTACCATACATGATTAAAAAGATGCTCAAGATCAATGATATGGTATTTGTGCTCTGAATTTAATCACAGCAGTGGTCTGACCATTTTATATTAGGATTTGGTCTTGCCTTTAGGAATCAAGTGAGACTTACTCACCAGCACTGATTTTCTGTTTCTTCACTGTCTCTGACTTCCTCACCTAACTGAATCCTGAAAAAATGTGCAAAATCAGAAAGCTTTGCTGGTTTGGGGTCAAAGTTTGACCTGATTTCCAGTAAAAACAACCTATCAGTCCAAATTCTCTCAAATTCAGGTCTAGGTTTACTGAATCTTCAGTTCATTGAACTTGGCTCCAGCATGTAGAGCTCATTCTTCAAAGAAACCAGGTGAAATTGTGTCTTTAGCTCACCTCAGAAGAGCTAGGCAACCCCCAGCTATACAGGTCTCAGTAGGTTTCCTTTGCAGAGGTTTCGCTAGCAGCACCACTTGTAACATGATGTGCCTCCATCTAGCAAGACAAAATGTTGCAACTAGCTGCAACCACGGCTATTGCTTCATATTGGTTTCAAGGGAGCAGATTCCGTAATATGGTTTGCTAAGGAAGCTGGTTTCCATTTAAAAAGGAAAAAAAAAAAGTCTCTGAGCAGGCTTTTGAATGCTTTCCTTTGTTAACTAACACAAGAAACAGGCCTGCATATGACAACAAGCTTCATATCACCAGCGTGCCTCAAAGGGAGAAAATAAGTAAAGAAAAGCAGCTCGTGATACATCAACTCAAACAACAATCAGTGCGAGTGTACCCGACAGAGCACAACCTGCTGTCGGGTTGGTTTACAGAAAGGAAAATATTAAGACGACAAATATTAATAGCATTCCTCTCTGCCAGGACTTCCCTTCCCTTGCAATCACCCAGTTTTATGGGACCTTTGTGCTCACAGCGCACTGGGAAACAATCTGTTTCCCCACTAGCAAAAGAAGAATAATGCCAACTTTGCTCTTGCTAAAGCCAATGGTGTTCTCGGAGGAAAGGGTATCCCAGCACCCTGCTAGCACAGCTACTGCAAACATAAAACATCTGTCTGGAAAGGACAGAGGCTTCATCTCAATGTCATTGAACTTGGTTGCAATCACCAATTTGCAAGGTGTCCAAATCCTATGCAATGCTGGTAGCAGCCATTTCGATGTGGCACAAGGATACTGCCTGGACCAGCCAGCAGGTCTGCTCCTGGCACACGTGGCCAAGCACAGCCTGAGAGTGGCCCAATGCAGGTTTTGTACAAACTACATCTTGGAAGCCCTCCTAGGTAACACAGCAGATCAGGATTTCCACCATGGTCTGAACAATGCTATGGTGGAGGCTCTTCCCACACCTGTCCTGGAGGCAGCTCGGACACAGGGTGTACAACAAGCATTCAATGCATCACACACTCCAGCATGAATAGGTGCATTTTTGCAGAATTAAAACAAAACCAGTTGCGGGTATGGACCAGAGCATTTCCTGGCTGTGCCCGAGGGTGCAGGAGGTGGGTGCCATGGGCACCCCCCAGTACTAAACCAGTGTTTCTCTGCTGAGGTCTACCAGACTCATGGCCACAGCTCAAGCTCTACACTGTAGCTTTGTGTTTGAGGAGGAAAACATGGTGCTCCATTTAGTACAACTACCAGTGAAAATAATTTAGCCCTCTGCTATTATCAAGGCTGAAAAACCTCCAGGCAAGCCAACTTTAGCAGAAATTTTCTATCTCAAGCATCTCTACAGTCTTCACAGTAACAGCCAATTTCTTTTTTAAGTGACCAGCAATTGCAATTGCTTGATGCTTACCCCGAGATATCATAAAGAGGCCTTACTTCTTGGAAGATAGTTTATCCTTTGAAAAATAAGGCCATCTTAGGTATCGACAGAAGGCAAACAAAAACTGATAATCACAAAATCCTTAATTAGATTTACAAAATGCAGTCAATATAACATTTATTTTTTAATTTCGTTCTGTCATTCTCTAAATTTAGCATCTATCTCAACTTTCCATTCCCCACAGTAGCTTTCATTGGGTTTTATCTCAGTCTTCGTATTATTGACCTACAGACACTCACTCTTCATCAGCATTTCTACTTGGAAGCAGGTAAGAAATTAAAGGTAAGTTAGTTCATTGTTGAATCACTTTATATAATAGACTCAGTGTGTTAATCCTGATGTATGTGGTCTGGGGAGGTGGGTAGAGAGGGCTGTTGTGTTGTTTGGGGGAGTTTTTCCCCTCTGTGCCTAGCACATGTGGTAAGGCAACAGCAATAAATCAGAACAAAGGAAATAAAGTACTAAGGCTTTAGGGAACATGTGTTTTAGAAGAAAAACTTGGCTCACCACTAAAAGCAGTATTGCCTTATAACGGATGCTTAAAATACAGATGTAAAAGAGACAGGCAAAATTGTATAAATAATAAGTGGCTTACAGATCTGTGCAGCTTTCAAACAACACTGCAATCCAAACTCCATCTGTCTTCCTGGACCTGGACAGACAGACCTCAAGCTCCAATACAGCGGCACATCTCATCTCCAAGCCGTGCTGCAACACACGAGGCTACAGACAAAGGATTAGAGTTAAAACCAAGCCAGGCAATCAATATATTGCTTCCAAGGACCAAGGCTCTCCAGCTGCTGCTGACGGCCCCACTGCAAACCAATGTCAGCTTGCGACAGGCAGCTGGAGGGGTAATCTGTCTTCCCTGGGACCCATTTGTCCCTCATGCTGTAGTGGTACGGCAGTGGTTTCACACGACAAGAAGGGACTCTGCTGAGGCTCCCTTCCCAACCTCGGGCAGGCAGAAATGTTCAACAGAAGCGCTAACTACTTTGGAGCAGGTCTTCCATGATCTTTAGGAGCCTAGACAGGAAGAGAGGTGCCTGGTGGGGTTTTGCAAGGCCTCCAGGTGGGTCAGACTCAATCCCGAGAATGGGCATTTTCCTCCTCTCTCCCTGCAACCTACTTAGAAACTTCTGAAGGGCCACTAAGTGCCTCCCTGAACCTTCAGGCATCTCAATACCTCTGCAAAAGCTTGGAGGTTTCATATCACAACCCCTTGTCTCATGGGCCACCCCTGGGATTCTCAGCCAAGACAGTGGCCAAGGGCCAGCACCAAGCAGACCAGGGCTAAGGGCAGGAAAGCAATCCTTGCAGCTGGCAGGACAAGAGAAATCCCAAGAGGATGAAAGGGCTCCTGCTTGTCTGTCCCACGCCTGTTAACTTTTTAGGGTAAATGGTCTCTATTTCATTTAATACGATAGCTTTGCCACCAGTCCTCTGGCCAAGTAGTGTAACATTAAACGCACCATACACACACACTGAGTGTGATGTTGGTCTGCCTTTCTAAATTTTCCCCTTTTCTCTTGCTTTATCAGTTCCAAGCTTAAATAAAAATGAAGCCAAGATGCTGAGAACTGAGCTGGGGGCTGTGAAAAGAGACAGAGGGGGAAGGCACCATAAAAGTAAATCAGGAAAATATGGTTTGGGGGTGACTGATGAGCTCAGACCTGGGATGAGTCCTTACTATAAGCAGCAGGTACAGAAGCAGAGCCAGCAGGGGGAATGCCCAGCAGCGAGGAAAGTGGAGCCACATCTCCCTGCATCAGCAGCTCCCTGGCTGGATGATGGATGCTGGTGGGAACAAGGGGTTTGGGGTTAGCACCATTCCTCCTCAGCAGGACTTTGATGAGGGTACACAGCAGGACTCATGAAAAGGGTAGGGAACAGCATACAACTTGCAGGAATATGGGAGAGAAAGTGGAGAAAAAAAAAAATGCAATTCCATTTGCTACAGGCTAGTAGTGAAACAGCAAATACCAGTGAAAGAATTTAAGGTGCAGCCGGAAAGTACCCCTCCGCAGGAGAGAGGAGGAAAGTCACCTCAGTGAACACCTCTCCCCACTCACCGCCTTGGAAAGCCGACCAGGAGACACCAGGAGCATGCACAGGGCTGGATGCTCAAAGCTGGGGAGCATCAGCACTGCCAGGTCGTGAAGTTAAAACAGGACAAACCAGAACAAGAGCCTGCAGACACCAGCACTCCGAAATCATACCATGTGTACCTGTGATCCTGGGGGTCTCCAGTGCCAAGCAGAGCCTGAAGCTTGCTCCCTTTGAGCACGTCGGGTGGCAATCAGGCAGCAGCCCCGAGCTGCTGGAAGCCCCGCCAGCATGACAAGGAGCTTCTCCACACCAGCTGTCCTCAGACCAGGCTGGTATTTTACTGTAGGTGGCCATTTATCTGTTTTAGAAGGGTACATCAAGGAAGCTTATTCATATCCTGCAGCCATCAGCTCTGGAGCAGACAGGGCAGAGACCTCTCTCTGGGAAATGCATTGATCCTGGCTCCATCAGGTCATGCAAGCACAAGTAACCCAAGCAATCTCAAAGGCAGCTTCACCACATAGACAAGCTCTCTAAGCCTCAGTAAATGAAAACCAAAAGAGATCGGTTTGGGCTAGAAACAGAAGGACCTTAGGCAGGTTACATGACTAATGAGAAGGGAAAATGCAGAGCAATTCAGAGCATCTGTCCTGCAGCATTCAATAGGATCCCAGCATTGCCTGTTTAAAAGGATAAATGTGCAAATGAGTCTTCCAAAATCCTGTTGCTTGTTTAAAAAAAAATCCAAGCAAACAAAGAACTCGATGAATTTTGGGTTCTTTATTCATCGCTTTCCAGTTACTGAGCCTGTGGAGTATATTCAGGTCATGTTTTCAATCTTTTCTCCATCGTTACAAAAGATGGAAGTATGCTTTATAATATTACATTGTAGAGAAAACTGAAATTTCCTCCTTGTTCTCTCTTTCAGGATCCACGCCTCTGAGGAAAGCTCAGAGTACTGTCAATTTGTGAGAAAACAGAACAGGCAAAATTGGAATTCCAGAGGTGGACAATCAGGGGTGAACTCAGTGCAGACATTTGATAAATCAGCCAAGGCTGAATTATTATTAAAAGAAGAAAGGAGTTTTAAACAGTGGAAAAAAAATAAAGGAGCTGTACAAGCCAATCTAGTCAGAGTCTTCAAAGAAAAAGGCTGGGTCAATCCAACACAGAGCTTTGGCTGCTGCCGATGACCAGAGCCCTGCTGTGGGAGCAGCCAGGGACCACCCTGCCCTTGGGATGCTAACAGGGGGACAGCCACAATCCCACCCAAGAAGTACCCAAACACTCGGATGTCACAGCAAATTCCCTGCCTCTTGCCATACCCTGGCCGCAGCACCCAAGGCTCCTGCAGCACAGCTGACAAACGGGGTCAGGGTAATCTCCAGCAATCCAGCTAAGCTAGCTTTCTGCCTGCTCTGCATTTTCAGCAGCAATGCAGAGCAGATGCAACGGGGGTCAGGATCTGGCCCCACACATGCATAGTTTTAAAGATTATCATTCAGCAGAAGCTATTGTGAGGAGGAAAAAATGCTGAGCCCAGAGCCCAAGTTATTTCTCTGACCTTGAATGCTTTAAAACATAATATTTTATTTGGCCGGTTATGGAAAACATGTGGCAAAGCCTTCATTTTTTGGAAGGTTTGTCCTGCAACACAAAAGGAAGAAAAATAATTGAACTTTTATTCTGCCTCTCTCTGCTATGCACTTCCCTTCATCCACACAAGCTGCTCTCACTTGAATTTTAAGTTCTGAATACATTTGATAACTGTATTTACTCTGCAGAAATACCAACAAGGTCTCAATCAAAAACTAACACCACGGTCTACAGGTGGGGGCAAACAGAAAAGTGCCCCCATGCAAAGTTCATACTCCAAGTGAAATGGGAAGGTTCAAGATGAGCAGTTATAAAAAGATGAAAAGGAACAAGTTCAGGAAAGACTTCGACAGTACAAAACATTCATCCAGTTCCTACCATATTTAGCAGCAGCAGAATTTTTTTCAGTGCTCAACAACTGTAATCCCTCACCTGAGCACAATGCTGAAAGACCAATTTTCTCCCCCATTCTGGGGAGAAAAGGGTTGTTTTCAGAGTTCCAGATCTGACCTAAATTCAGCCCTCAGACAAAGCCTTTCCTCTGTTAAAAAAAAATAAAAGAACAGGACTAACTCATTTACCTCCCCAAACCCCTGCCTGTGCTAATGACCTCTAGCAGCATTTGCAGGAGAGCGAGGGGGTGACAGACATGACATCAGACAGGAGCAGCACAGCAACAGGGTTACCTGCAAACCTGTTCGCTGTTTTCCCCATCCTTCCAGCTATTATTGCTGCATCCAACTCCTTCCTAAAACTTTCTTATGGACATAATATAAAACAAAGGGTTCTTTCCCAAGCATAGCTAGAAGGACTTCAAGCCCCCATCCAGCAGAATGAGTGCAAGCCTGCTGCAGCAACACAAGGGGATGCTCAGACTCTGGTCCTTTCCCACAGGAAGGCTGATGCTGTGGGAATGCAGGCGAAGAACACATACACATTTCACCCTACCAGCTCAGCTCCAGGGATGGTTATTTCCATCTGAGCAACAGCATCAAGGAGCAGTAGGAAATAACCTCCCCAGCCTTTCTATCTGTTTCCATAGAAAAATAGCATGGCAAAGGTATTTCTAGACATCTCAAAGATGGCAGCGGGTCATGACTATTGGGACAGCAATAGCTATTGCCCTACTTCCTTCTTCAGGGATAAATCCCACTATTCCCTACAGCTGCTCTCCATCAGAGCAGGACCTGTAACTCACCCCCCTTCCTCCTATTGACTGACCAACTGGCCCTGAGCTCTCTCTGCTTATAAGCAACAGGCAAGCCCACGGCTTAAGGCACCTGTGCTCTGTATGCAGCCAATCAGTTGCCATTAGCAGCGGCTGTGCTAATCAGGCAATCAGTGATAGCCCCTGAGCGTGGTGCCTGTGGCCCAGCCAGGGGCTTGCTGCCGCTCAACAGCTGGCGCTTGGCACAGCAGCTGTGCGTGAGTCAGGCTGGCGCAGCTTTGGAGATGCCTTCCCCTGGTTTGTATCTGCAAGTGATTCATTGTGTTCAGACTGTGGTGTTGGCATGCCAGCCGTGCTGTAAAAGTCTGGAGTTAATAAACTCCGCTTTCAGGTCACGGCAGTGCTTTCCAGGGTGTAGCTTTGTAGCACAGGCGATGCTCGCTCACGCCCTGTCAGCTAGCACAGCTGCTGATGCATTTCCCATTGGAAAAAAAACACGGTCACATACACGAACAACCCCAGGGAAAGCCTCTTGCTCCACCTTCTCCTGCCCCACTGACCTGGCTCTCCTCACGCTTCCTTTGGCATTGGGAGCGGAGCCCATGGTCCTGCAGCCCCAGTCCCTACCCCTAACGGTGTGAGAAGCATCCTGGCACTTGCGAGCTGAGCTCCCCCTGAGAAAGAAGGGAATTTTTTGAAAAGGAAAACAAAAAAAAAAGAGAGAAGATGTCAGCAGATATTGCAACCCCTTGAATCCGGGGGAATCTGAAAAATGTTACCTTAGCTCCAGGTAACAGAACTGTTAGTGTCCCAGGCAGCATCTTGCTGCAGAAAGCAGGTCCCTGCTGGGAGCGCTGGTCAGCCACTCTGGCTCCGGCGCCTGAGGGGTCCTGTCTTGGGGCATTTCTGTTTGTGTAGGCCTAAATCTGTTTCACATCTGGCCTTTAACCTCTGTGCCTCATGTCTGCAGCTGCAAGGTGGAGCAATTCTTCTTTCCCTCACCTTTCGTAGAACCACGGTGGATAGAAAGGGAAGAGACTTTATGCGGATGGAGTTACACTGAGGGCAACCTCTTCCCCTACCTGGCACTTCCCCATCTCCTTTCTGCTGCTCTGCCATGTGTTTGTGGCACCAGCAGTGACACTGCACTGTCCCCTTGCAGGCCCTTGGAGCGGCTGGGGTTTTCCTCGCACCGTCACTGGGCTGGATGCAGCCTGGTCCTGCTTTGCTCAGGAGTGAGTTGCACTGGAAACTGCTTGAGGAAAGCGGTTATTCTGCAAAGCACTGAGTTCATTTATGGAGCCATATAAATAACAGGAGCATCTCTGCCACACGGGCTACACTCTGCTAAAGAGCTGCTGTGTCTCTCCCCAGGACCAGTGACATTTTAGAGTGGGTAAAGTGACTCATGTGTTACACTGCAGCCTTTCTTCTGCGCCAGATTTGTGGCTCGCTTGTGGATCATCAGCCAAAAAGGGGTGGAAGCGACTTTCACTTCTCAGCATCCCCACGGGACAGGTATGCTTCAGCGCTGGCTACATTTCAGCAGAATGATTCATTTACTCTCAGCCATATTTTCAGCTTGGATCGACATCAATGGAGCTCCACCAGTTTACATCAGCCCAAGAACATGGCTGTGTGTTTTCATGGCACGGAGCTTGGTCCTGGAAGGTTTGGAGCAGCCTCTTGACAGTGCAGGCTGGGTGCCCCGCGGGCACTGAGCCCTGCGTGGGGGCAGCAGGGCTTGGGGAGGCAGGCTTGCTCTGCGGTGCTCTGGGGAGGAACAGCCACGGTGAACGACAACGCGAGTAGCAGAGGGCCTGGGAGCATTTCTGAGGAAATGTCCATCGAGCGAAACAAAACATGTTAGGACCAAAATGGGGAGCTGGGGCCGGAGGAGAGCTGCAAGAGGCCCAAGAGAGCCCTGATGTGGGCAGTAAGGAGAGCAGGCTCAGACTATGGGACGCACCAGCTCCACGAGACAGACACAGCAAGTGTCATCAGCTTTTCTTACCAAGAACCAAAAGGGTGAAAGCACTTGCGTTCAGCCACCCAGAAGAAAATCAGCAAACACAGGACAGCTGTGTGCAACTATAGCTAATCCTAAAATACCAGTTTTGTGCCCAGTCTTGAGCAGTGGGTCCTGTGCAGTGCTAGATGCTGGAGGTGAAGGGATGTGTGCAGCCCCCACCCTGATCATGCAATACTCGTTAAGGTTAATGAGGGCTTACAGCCATCCTCTGTCTCCAGGTCTTCATGGAGATTTACTCCTGGGCAAATCCTTTTCTCCCCCAAAAGCCAGAAATACACAACCTCGCTGACAAACGTCTCAGCCCCTAGGTACATGGATTCAGCTTGGAAACTGATATGAGAATTCGGCAGAGCACACAATGCTATATTTTAAATATTGTGGTTGTCTGCAGGAACATTGACCCAGAAATAGCAGCACTCTTTGCAAAAAAGGGCTGAGCATTTGTAACCCTGTCTTACAAAAAGAACGCGAGCCACCAAGATTAAAGGCTGCCACTGTTAAAATGAAAACAAAGCCTGCAAATACCATAGGCACCTTAAGCAAGATTTTGGCAGATTTTGGGCACTCTGGTTGAAAACTGCAATCCCTGAGCTCCGCGCTCCCGTCCAGCTGCTGCCTAGCCCTGGAGGTGCCTGAATTTGCCTGCTGCATCCCGATCCAGCTCTCAGCCTCCATAGGCTGTTATCCCGCTCCCCAGTGTGTCCAGAACTGCTCCAGCCCAAATATCTCGGCTCCGTCTCACACCTGAGCACCACCAGGTCCTGGCATCGCTGCCTGGGTCTGGCAGCACCGTCCCCATCCCTGGCAGGGGCCAGCCTGGGAGCCAGAGCGGGTGAAAAGCAGCGGCGAGCGCTACCAGCCCCACGAGACGCCTTTTGCTGCAGCTGCCCAAGGGAGCACCTGCTCCACGTCCTGCCCCACGCAGCTCCTGCCCCACGGGGTGCGGGGAGCTCCCCAGCAGCCCCTCAAGCACCCAGCCGCCCCACGGGGAGCAAGGCGAGAGTGAAAGGGAGCACAACCTGTGTCGTGGCAGGGACACCTGGATCAAGGCTGAAGCATTTTACAGCAGACTGCACAGCATGGCGGAGCCTTCAGCAACCTTCAAGCCATCCATAGCTGTGATCCTGTACAGCAAGAGCCCTGTTTCCCTCCTTTGCAGATGCTTTGTGGTGTCACAGCATCCCGGACGATGCCAGCTCTTGTCCAGGGCAACCCAGGCTGGTGTCGGCTGTGTCTTTTGCCACTTTTTCCTGTATAACCGAGGCTGGAGGCAGAGCTTTGTTTCAGAAATCCTGCATCCATTTCTCCTCCTGTTATGGGAACAGGGTGGTTTCAGACAAGTAATAAAACATAGTAAGTGCTTGTGGTGAATAAGTGCTGAGCCCCAGCTCCCCCCAAGCTGTAATCCTCTGCAGTTTTCTCTGGGGCTAGTGCTTATTTACCCACTTCCAAAAATCAGCCTGACAACTAACGATGCATTAATCACTGTCAGAGCGTGATCTTTGTTTCTGCTCCTCTGCAGGCATCTGTCAGAATCACAAAAGATTAATTACCGCACCAGCCTGGGTGCAGGAACACAGACTCTCTCTTCGTGCACGTTCTTCACTGGATGCCTTGCAGCCCTTCAGCAGCCGCTCTGGTCTGCAGGAAAATGCACCCCTTCTCCCAAGAGGGTAATGATGATGGCAAAGCCATCCCTCTTGGATTTCTAGCTCCCCCTGGTTTCATTCCACTTCGGGGGCTGGCTATCTGCTCCCTTTTGCCCAGACATCAGTCTTTTTTCAGCCTCACAGGCAGCGCTAAGAGAATCATCAAAATCTTTCCCTGCAGCAGCGGCCCATTCCAGGCACCCTGATCCCTTCTTCATTAACCACGTGAGATGGTGCCTCCTCTCTTCTTCATATAAGGTTTTCTATGGTTCAGTTCTAACCTCCCAGCCACACAGCGCTCTACAGCATGCAGTATTCAGAAGTAGAACGAATAAACCCAGGAGCAGTCTCTGGGAGACATTTGAGCTCCAGCACAGCAGGTGAAGCAGCTGCAGCCCTTCTCACTTCATCATTCAAAAGACCCCTGGCAAACTGAAATATGCGTTTTACTTTGCACCTTGGAGTCCGGACCCAGATGCCCACAGGGAACTGACGCTGCCAGAAGGTGGAGGGACCCTTAGGGTCTGTCCACACGTGGTGGCTGTAAGCGTTTGTGCACGCTGATGCAGCACCAAGTGCCTCCAGAGAGGATGAAGTTTGTGCCGATGGTGATGTTGTACCCCACAATGTGGGTACAGCTGTTACCAAAGCTGAAAGGAAATAAGCTCTGTCTAAAGCATCTAAAGTGAGAAAAAATAAAAAATGGTTTGTTTTCACTCAAATGCAAGCTACTGCCATACAGAGGGGTGACGGACTCTGCAGCAGCAGCCAGGAAAGCCTGCCTCGGCTGCCCTTTACTGCTGAGCACAGCCTGAGGAAGTCTCTTTTCTCCCTCCCATGAATGTTCCCGTGCATGATTCAGCAGCCGTCTGCACAAAGCAATTGGGAAGATGAATGAGTTCACTGGGACAGAGGGAAGAACTGAGAGCGAGCATCTCTCTGGGTGAGCGGGGACATTTCAGCAGATGCACCTCTCATTCAGGGCTTGGATGGTTTTGGACCTGTCCGGCCCTAGGAGGAGCAGGAGGGAGGGGGACTCTTTCACAAGGCAGGACTGCCACCTACGCAGAGTGTAGCCCTCTTACCTCCTCCCATCCCTTGCAAGCCACAGCGGATCTGTGTCAAGGCAAAGGTCCTTCCCTCCAGCAAAGGGGCCTGAAGCCTTGATGCCTCCCCTAACCTGACAGCAGCACCTTGTTACCAGGTTGCTGCTGGCTTAGCTCTGCACATGCTTATTTTGTACAGGGACTGAAATCATGACATGCCTTAAGCTGTGTTTTTAGGACATCCTTGCACAGGCTAAATGCTACTGTTTTGGCTAAAGCAGGATGTGCCAGGGCTGGGAGAGCCGCCCTCCTACACCCCTGACCCATAACAGAGACATAAGTCTGCTCTCATCTGTTTCTTTTATCACATTACATTTGGAGAAAGCATGCAAACCCCTCCTATTTTTTTGGCTGTAACAGGCCCATTGATGCATCTTGGAATCTGGACCCAGCTTGCTTCTTATTAGTAGCTCTCAATAGTAAAAAAGATTTCCAAGATAGGAAGATAATTAAGTAACCACTTGCAAATATTTAAACAGGAAGGAGTCAAAACATGCATCCCTAAGCTCCTCTCAGCTTTGAGGAATGGGCTTTAGCCACGGCTTGGAACTGCATGTCTTTCAGAGTGTTCCCTACTCTCTTTATCTCACCATTGCAATCAAGCGTATACAGATGCTTTCGGTGGGGCAAATTCTGCGGCTCGTAGTGCCAGATTGGGCTTGACCTTTAGCTGGGTTTCTGTGGCAAAGACGTGGCAAGTGCTAGGCACTTTTTAGAAATGCCAGCTCCAGCAGTTTCTCTCTTACTTTAGCACACTTTGAGTTCCCAGCCCTTCTGAAGGCTGAGAAAAGTTCAGAGAAGATTAAAATTCAAAGCATGAAAGTGCAGGCACCAAAAGGCCCTGGTAAAAGTTATTACCCGTAAACTCCAGTGATACCAAAGGCAGTTTTACCATTTCTGAGGATTTGTTTAATGGATTTTGAACGCTTGCATCGCACATAGTCCTCTCGCTTCTTCTGAAATGGTTCCCAGGTGCCCGAGTTGCTTCTGTTCTTGTTCCCCTCTCCATAGTAAAGGCCTGAGAACCAGGAAGAGACAAAATCGAGCAGTAAACAAAATCAAGTATTTTGTATATGGTGCAATAGTGCTCTTCTAACAGTCTTTGAGCATATGGGCTCATTTACAGAGGGAAAATGTTTGGCACAGCCAATGCAATGTAATTATACTGCCTCTGATACAACTTAGGTTGAAAGTGTAACCAGATATATGAATATCTTCCTGGTGGGAGATTTAGCCTATACCTCCTTCCCAGAGACAAATCTAAAGCACGAAAAGAGTTCTTACTCCCAGACTGGAATTCTCTAATCGTTACACTGCTGGAGATTTAAATGTTCAATTTATACTAGGAAATTGCCTCCTGTAAAGAAACTCTAGAATTTCCTGTAATCCCAGCACTGTGAGGGATCCTCATGTCTGCTGCCCTTCAAACACTTCTCTGGCCAGAGCTTTTCAGCCTGCTGTGCTGCTTATAAACACCCGAGAAAGCAGTTGAGGCTTCTTAGAGCTTTACTTCTCATAGACTTATGAATTTTAATTGATTCTCCTGGTTCCAGCTGCTGGCTGTCTCAGCAAAAGGCCAGAGCTACACCGACCCACACTTCTCTCTCCCCAGTAGCAAGTCTATTTGTGGCCCTGCACAGTGCCGGAAATAAACTGCTTTTTTTGGAGAGACCCCCTGGCAAGCATCAGGCTCTCTACAGAAGGCACAGCAGCCTCAAAGAGACTCGTTTTAACTCGGATTTCTAAGTAAGTCCTCACCAAGGGGTTTGGAGGGTTGGAAATGCTCCTGGGAGTGGTGGTGAGGAGGAGAAGAAGCAGGAAGTAAAAAGTAAGATTTGTTACCCCATCCTATGCGTGGAAAGCAGTCCTTCGGGATCTGCCTGCTCCCTTCCATCATGCTTTTTCTTATAGCTGGAAGTCTTACTAGTGCAGTGCTGAGAATATTTTAAATGACTCATTAATATTTGCATACATGTGCCAGATGCTTTCTTTTTTTAATAAACAAACAAACAGAAACCTCAAACACCCTCTGAGAGATGGAAGATTTTCCCTACAGTGAAGGCCAGACTGGCTGCTTGTGCAAGAGAGTGGAAGGTAAAAAAAAAAAAACACACCACATAATCCACCCTAACCTTCCCCCAAAAAAACACTTTATGAACATTTCCCCTCCCCTTCCGATCCCTTCCCCTGCCACACTGGTTATCCAGTCTCTGGGGAGGTGAGGAGGTACTGAGAGAAGTCACAGCTGCTTATTTCCTCCACAACACCTACAAGGAGCCTGGACTGTGGGCTTTGGACCACCTTACCTGAATGTAGCTGATGGGACACTGCATTAATACAGCTGCCGAAGTCTTTGACGGGTGTTCCTCAGAGCATCTGCCTGTGCAGGAACCCCCACCTCAGTACCTGAGGTCACCACACAGATTTTTTCAATAACTTATGGCTGAGGCTTCATAAGCAGTTTAGGTGCTTTTGGTAATTTTATCCCAAACCCTTTTTCTTCCAATATTTTGCTCAATTCATTTGGAAATTAAGCACTATGATTTCCCAGTCCTGGCAGTCCTCAACTTTGCCATGCAGTTCACCATGAAAACTGCAGCGTTACACAAGGGATGTCTGAGATAAACAGTAGGTGTGCAGACATGGGCTTTGACAGAGTTGTCAGAGAGCTCAGATCCAAAACTGCAGGAAGGTGACACCAGTGAGAAGTGATCTCTCCGCGTTTGCTCCGCCAGCTTTGCTCCCATGCATCAGCTCTCAGAAGCCAAGGAAATGACCACAGCTCCATATGCACACAGCATCTTTGTTATGAGGAACTGTTCATACACACTGAACTGATTCTGCATCAGCAATCACTATAAAATATTAACTGAAAAAGTGAAGAGTATATTCCTTTTATGTCTTATGCAAAGGCATCGGCTACTGAAAGCAAGAGGGATTCAGGCGAGTGCTCTACAAGATGTGACTAGAATATGTTTCTTCTGAAGTCCTCTAATCAGAAGTAGTAATATATTCCTTTTTTCCCCCTAAGACTTGGAAATCACATTTTAACACCTGCCACAGGACTGTCAGGATCAGCATTTCAAGAAGCAATTCAGCCTTTATCAACATTCAACAGCATTGTAATTCAGGAATAATTAATGTAATATTAACATAGAGTTATCAAGAAAGGTAACAATGTAAGCGTTCAACATCAGATTCATTTAGCATTTACTGCAATAATGTGATCAGCATGGAGTCATTTAACATAAATGTCAGCTTCAGCGGGATGTCTCGAGGCAATCACGAGCAGCTCCGAGGCATGCCTCCCGCTGTACACACCTCCCTCAAGCTCTCCAGAGCTCTTCAGCGTGCTCCTCGGAGGGCCGTCTTGGGAAGTTGCACCATGCGTCTGTGTCAAAACAAAAAACAAAGAAATAATTTTGTAAAACCCACAAACGCTTTGCCAAGGTATGTAACACACATATATATTACCACTCATGAACTATACTAGATAGATCACACACACGGTCTGTATAGGAATGACTGTAGTCCATATATCTATAGTTGTGCATTTATATGCACATACATATGTGAAGGTAGATAAAATTGAATTCATACATCCATTCTATAGAATGGGGAAATATGCTATGGCTTTTATAGAAACTGTTTCTTGACTTAAAGTGGATACATCAGGCAGCCTGATGTGTACTGCTTATATAAAATTACACACACTTTGCTATGCCACTATATATATATATTGAAAAAAATATATAAATTCAGTGAAAGGTTTTGCCTCATAACAAAGGAAGAGAGATAAGCTACTTTTCTTAGTATCTGGCAAGGATTTACTGTCTTTCAGGACAACTAGGTTCAGCAGTTTTGGGGCCTGACTCCTGCATTTCTATTCCCTCTGTTCCCAGGAGAACTCCAGTACAGCCAAAAGGAAAAGGAACCTGACTGAGGGGTTTCGCTGAGCAGGGCTGCAGTAAATGTCTAGTGGGATTTTCAAACACGGCAAGGCTGCTACCCTATGCTGATATTAGCAGGAGTGAGGTGCCCAGGCACGCTGAAAAATCCCTGCAGCTACTTAAGTCCCACTTGTAACAGCATGGTGCATGTGACAGACTGCCTGGAGCCAGCCTGCCACTGAATTTCAGTGGAACTGGGACACCTGTATCTAGCAAAACCCTGCACCAGTGAGCACTGGCAGTGCTGGAGGACTGGAGCGCACAGCCCTGGTTGTATCTGTGTTGCAGCCTGGTTCTTCCATTCAGCTCACTTTTCCTCCAGCTGCCATGATTGCTCCAAAACCGGGGTACAAAGAACAGGGAACAGCAAACGCACATAGAAAAACCTTTGCTCAGCAAGATAAGCCCCAAAGGCCAGATTCTGCACCATCAATCACAGAGCTGCCATAAGCAGCGTGCAGTAGAATGGGTGATGGATCAAGACTGACTTGGGAGAGAAGACACTTCCGATGCTATCCTAACAGCCTGAAGCACTGGAGAGGCCACGTTCTATAGCCTCCTTGCGATACATGGGGCTTTAAGTGTGTCACACGTCTCGAATGAACACCACATCTGTCTTTAAAGCGAAATTAATAATAAAAAAAGAGCTTTTCCCACAAAGAAAACCTGTGGCTTGCAATTATGTCTAGATATAGTTCCAACATACTGCCTTTCTCTGGGGTACCAGCAAAGAAGGTTGATTGCAATGGAGACACCTCTGCATGAGAAGGTCTCCTCGCTGCAGACATGGGAGCAGGCAAGCCAGCCTTCTGCAGCTTAAGACGACACGCTCCTACTGAATCCGAGTCCCACCACATTTTAGCGAGTGCCATGCTTGTTTGACTGTGTACAGACCAAGTGCTATAGAAAAATGTAAATATTTTTATGGCCTTGCTTGCTTAAAAGCCTATGAGGATGGCTGGCTAAGTGGAAAGGAATGCTGTGCACACACAGCAGAACAAATTTAATGAAAGTCAGAACCCAGAGGTATTCTTTAACCCAGAGACGGAGTGCTTTGCATTGTTAAACAGCGGTTGTTTAGTACACCACAAAGAGAGCATTAAAGTCTAGATAACACAATTAATAATGAACTCTCCAACACAAAGTACTGTCACCATCAGCATGACCTCACTCTCTTCATGCACAGAATACAGGCTGGCTTTACAGAGCTATTCACTCGTCTCGTCTTGCATTTGAGAAACCAGCCAAGTGCCCAGTTCACTCCGTACTGCAGGAGGGTTACGGTGGAGACGGAGCCAGGCTCCTCTCCGAGGTGCACAGGGGAAGGACCAGGGGCAACGAGCGCAAGACAGAAGACAGGAAAATCCACTCGGATATTAGGAAAGATGTTTTCACTATGAGTGTGGTCAAACATTGGAGTGCGGTGCAGAGAAACGGGGGGATCCCTACTCTTGGAGATATACAAACATCAGCTAGACATGACCCTGAGCAACTTGATTCCATTGGACTTGTGTTCAGCAGGGATTGGATGAGGTACATGCAGAGACTCCTACCAGCCCCTGTTATTCTACAATTCTCTGGTTAACCCAAAAGGGTGCTTTTGAACAGTCAGCTTTCCAACTCCCCTCCCAGCCCCAGGCAGCTGCACACGTCGGCTTGGTGTCAGGGTGTAGAACAGCTCGGCAGCGCTGCCTAGAAGTATCTCCTCACAGCACAAGGTACCCAGCTTGGTCGTGCTGGCCTCCACCCACCTGGGGAACATGAGGGTTTGAATACCCATTTAACAACCCCCAAAAAAAAAAACTCATAAAACATAGCCCACAAAAACCCTGAGCTGAGGTCTCCAAGCCATCACCACTGCGTGTCTCCTGTAACTGCAGGTGAGACCTCTCAAAGTCACCTCTCTCAGCACAGCTCTTCATAAAGACCCTGCCTGGTGAGAAGCACAGCCCCCAGCTGCTAGCTACCAGGATGGTGGAAAAATCACTGCCCGTCAACAGCACACATCAGCACCAAGATCACAGGCAGCCAGCATCGCCATCAGCTGAGAAAAAAATCAAAGGCAGCCTGGATCTCCCTCTCCCTGCTCTGTCTTTCAACGCAACGTTCAAATCATCTCTGAAAGTAGCCATGTTCCACTTATTTTATACCTCCTTGTCATTTCAGATGTCACCGCCTCAGCGAGGCACAGTCTCTGGCACGGGGATCTCCCGTTCAACTCCCATGGTTGTGTCTGAGAGCACTGTTCAATGACATGCAGCTCTAGTGAGGCCAAGAAAACTATGCGAGGTGTGAAAACTTTTGGAAGAGAGCCTAGATGCAACGCTGAAGAAGAAGGAGGAGAGGTAAGCCCTGCAAAAAGCTTGGCAGCATCCTAATGCAGTTAATTTTTTTTAGATACGTTTATTTAATTGTATCTTTTTACGTCATCAGTGATTCTGAAGTTCAAGTTTAACCTGAGGGGAAAAAGAAAGACTCATGTGGATGGATAAAAGCCCATCTAAAATATTAGAGCCATTGTTACAGCTAAACATTAAAAGTATTTCAAATTGTTTCTTCAAATTTAAGTACTGTAATTATGTTAAATGTAAGGTTACTGCTTCCCATTTAACAAGTCCCTGGCCTTGTCTGCACGCTTGCAAAAAGCAAACAGACAAGATTTAGCTGGGCCAGGCCAAAAGCACAAACTTCTTGAGTACTGTGCCAGCTTAATTTAAATTGCACAGCACGTGGTCACTTGGGGGACATTTTCCCCTTGACTCTGGGGCTCGTGCTGATTTCTTGCTCCCTGCTCAACTGCCCCATCCTTCAATTGCATCTGACCCCCAAGGCTCCCTGCTGCCTTTTCCCCTTGCTCCTCCTGGGAGTGGAAGGTATCTCTGCCTGGACCCTTCTCTGCCCGAAGGCAGCAGGCCAAGCTGATCCTTTCCCCTTTGTCACCATCTGCAGCCTCTCTGCTCACTGACCAGGGATTTGATTTTGCCTTGCTCCTAGATGCTTTTGGGGCGTCTTTGCTTGAGTCTGAATTAAGAGAGGCTTCTGCAAGCTGAATGCAGCTGCAGCAATGAGCCAGCAAGCTGTGAGGGGGTCCGTGGTCTTGTAACTGTACGACTGGAGAGTGTTTCCATCAGGCTTTATGTGGACTCATTCCCCTTCTCCCGCTGTTTCTGGCTTCAGTTACAGCCATATGCAAACAATGCACCCTGTGTGCATGTTTCCCATTTGGCGCACAGGCTTGTAAAACATTTTTAATATGTGATTTATAGTGGTTCTGGCTTGGACTGAAACTGTTACCCTCAAAAACTGAGCAAGGGTAGACAGGTGGAAAGCATTTAGGGGGAAAGGTGGGAGCAGGCAGGCAGGGTGAAGGCTCTCAGGTCACTGGCAGCCCCAGCATCCAGCACCACAGCCTACGAGAAGCAATAGGCAAACACATTGTTCCTCCCTCTGCCGGCATTAGCCCCAGAAGATCATCCCCGTTCCCAGAAGTGACATCTTCTGGCAGTAAGCAGTGTTGATGGCTGCTGACTTAGACATGGTCAAAACCAGAAGCAACCAAAAGCTACAACAGTGTTTGAGCCAGATCCATTTGCGACCTTTTCTTCCCCCAGAAAGCTTCAGAAATTACTGGAAACATAGAAGGAATGGAGAAAACAATGGCATTTTGCTTAACTGGATAGTGAAGGGCAGGGGGAAGTGATAATTTTATAACAGGAATGTATTTTTAAAGGGAATTTTCATGAAAAGCAACATCTAGTTTACAAGCATCAGGCAGCCTAGTTTGTCATCATTCAAGGTCCTTAAATGATCTTTCCAAATGCTCAAGTAACTACATTAAACACAGTATCCTATCCAAATTCCAATTTCTTATTAGACTTCAATAAAGTCTCAATTGGAAAAGATAATATAAACTTCCTGTCCTAAAAAACTGCTACCACATGCTGCTAAAGCGGTAGGGGAATGAGGCAGCGCTGTCCTATGCATCTGATCAGCAGATGCAGCATTCAAGTCTCCCTCATGGTGTAATGCATTATGAAATGGAAGACTGCTATGATTTGATTTTATATACATACATTACAAGACGATGTAATCTCCACTTCAAGTGCTGACAAAACACACTTAATCACATCTTTGAGGATTCTTTACAGAGTTGCTGCTACAGTGTAAAGTGCAGAGAAATGTTTCAAAGCCCTCTGGAAAGCCTAGCTAGGATGTTTTCTTCACAGGTTGAAGCACACGAGACAAGTGCAGAAATCTGAAAGGCTCCCCAGACACCGCTTTATAAAGAGTCATTGGGGGAGGTTCTTAAAATAATCATGAATTCATAGTTGTTTTTTTTTTTTTTTTTCCTTAAGAAGTACCTTGTCTCTGCTAGCATCAAGTCAAGGATCCTGAGTTTGATCCCTGTTTTGAACTGCTTTATACCACAGTTCCGTCAGCTGCTAATGGAAATCAGCCCTAAATGATGCTTAAATAGCATTTAGGCAGCACCTGACAATGCAGGTCCATGGCACCTGCAGGGAACCACCGGTCCCCAGCTGTGCCCAGACCAGAGCAATGACCTGCCCTGGCTGCCAGTGCTTACGGAGGGAGGGGGCTGCCCTGCACAAGGGGCAGCAGGCCAGGGGAAGCCCCCAGGCAGCAAAGTCGCTGAGACCACTGAGGTGTGAGGTCTCAAACCTCCTCTTGGACCATTCCTGTCATTAGGACAGTTTAGTGATTATAATCTCTCTGTGCACGGAGCTACACTTCTCCCCACTGCCTAGAAATGTTGCATTCCTCAGCTGCACCTATCTGCAGTGGCTGAACTGACGGAAGGCTCCTCAAGGCGCTTAGGAAAGAAAAAGGGTCATCCAGCTGTTACCTGAACCCTTTAAGGTCCAAGGCTAGAAAGGATTCGGGGTGGAAACTATGGGGCTGCCTGATTGTAACCGGGGTTGAAGTTGCATCAGTCACTCTCAACACTGCAAACGTGCTTTGGCACACTAAAGGTATGTGGAGATGCCAGAAATAGCTTGGAGGTCTCATTTTGCATAAAGGCTTTCCTTTAGTTCAGCCATTTCATCTGTCTCATCCATTTGCTGGAGCAGCCCCCCCC
>VXAA01007436.1:1130601-1150682 GCA_013399115.1 Anseranas semipalmata | reverse complement strand
AAAGGGAGAGACAGCCCACAGCTTTCTAAAGAATGACATTTCTTTTGGCATATTGATTACCAATACTGCCACTGCACTGCACACGCAAAAACAGGTTTCTGAGAACACCAGGACTCTTAAATAAAACACTATAGTTCAGCAGACATATTTTCTAGCTACACTTGAAAAGGACTGTGCAAAAGTTCTTCATTATTCCCCTCCTGATTTTCCCTTCTCCAGACCCAATTGCCAACACTGAGTTTAAACCCTCCACAAAACATGTTTCCATGCGTTTTGCTGCTCTCTTAAATGAGCTTTTCAACCATACTCTGGCAGTAGCCTAAATATTCACTGATGGCTTTGCAAAAGTATAGGGAAGAAGACCTCTTTCTCTCATCTCTACATAAATATTTTTGCTTAAAAACTAGCCAACAGCTTGAACAAGAGACGATGGCATATAAAATGACGTAAATAAGTGAAGCTCATATCAATTAACTGCAAGAGCAGAGCGAGAAGAAATGAGAGAGTACGTGCGTGTACATGCGTATGTGCACAGGCAGTAATATAGTAAAAAATTTCATTGCAGAATTGAAGTCTAGTAACCTAGCATCTGGAAGTGTCAAAGTGAGGTCGCTTGTGCAAATATTTTTTGCCCTCCCTGCACATTTACCGTATGCTAGAGCCTTGCATTTCATAATCACATGCCATTTTTTTCCATCCCAGATAATTCAGTGCTTAGCAGGGGTGGCACTAACTGAATAAAACAGTTATTCAGCATTTGATCCTCATCACTCAGGGTGCTGGCTCATGCCTTACGTACTGTGCATGGTTGCAGCGCTTCTTTGAGCACGGAAATACTCATTTTCCACATGGTCCTCAGTGAGATGCCTACTCCTATAGGTCCTGACTGCTCTCAAGCTTTACCAACTGTAACTGTGCAACTCCTTGGAGAAAAACTAATTGTATTTATTCTTTTTTAAGAGATGAGGAAGTGGCATGAGAGATGGTCAGAAGTGCCCCCTTATGCTAGCACCTGATTAGGGGTTTTTAGAGGCTGACTCTTCAGAGGCGACTGCATCCAGTAACACTTCCTAGTGCCTGCACCTGGCCCTGCCTTGCCAGGGAGGGAAGGACCAGAGATGGCTTTGCCTGGTGACAAGATCACCTTTTCCTCTTGGGAGCTGAGGCTGTCGATGCTCACGCACAGTCATCTCCGCCGGGGGAGCACCCAGCTCTCTTCCTCCCCAGGATCTTCCTGCTGATCAAATGAAGCCCCTGCGACCTCAGCATATGGAGGAGCTGAGAGGAGAGCAGCCTGCACTTGCACTCCAGGCTCTGCCTTGGCTGCCAGTTCATTAGTGGGCGAGATTTAAAATGCTAATCCCAATCCACAAAGCCACCAGTGCACTGGGGTCAATTAGCTCTGCAGCTGTCTTGCCCTGGACGCCTATCGGCGACACTTGGAAAATGCTTGCCAGTCCCCACCACAGATTTGCTGGGAGCAGGCGAATAAGCTCTTTTGCCTTCGGACTTGACTTCAGCCAAACTGGATTGTCTTTAGGGAGCCCTGGAAGAGCTGGCTTATCTCCAAATGCTACTGAAATCAGGAGTCCCATTTTTTTCTCCATAAATTTTGAGTCATGCCCCAACATGGCTCTACATTTTCCCTTTGCCAAGAAGTCAAACTTCTTATAGAGGCTTTTTAGGTAGGAGTTTAGTTAGGACAGAGCAGGCTACACTGTTCCCGAGTTGGCAGGAAACAACCGTCCCCAGACATTAACATGATGGACATGTCGACACAGAGAAACGTATGGTACCAATTAAGACAGTATCAACAATTATGCAGAACACAGTTGAGTGGATTAATTTGTTGCCTGGAGTAAAGGCTGCCAGTACGAAGCTGGCTGTCAAGAGACACACTTTCATCTTGCGTGCTGCCTCGTGCCAAATACTACGAAGCCCATGTGCACCAAGGATGATCGCTGGGTTTTCTTTTTCCACCAGCAATCTTGAGCAGGAAAGCAGCAACCAATTAATGTCTCTATGTGCTGCCTCCTTTCTTCTCTGTTAAAAAAAAAAAAAAAAGCACTTGGAAAAAATCCCCAAATGACCATTTTTTCCCATAACACTAAAATAAGAACTACAAAGTAGCTGGAAAAGGATGGTGCCTTTCTTGCTCAAAACGGTTTTCTTTTGCTGAGGGGCTTACACGATAACTCATTTGTCACGCACACTTTTTTCTCAGTTCTCTAAGCAGAGAGAAGAGAAACGGTTAAGTTGTGTGACTTCTTTCCAACTAGCTATTTTTATGCTGACCAGAAGGATACTTACACACACTCTGTCTCTTGCTTCCCACACATCCTTTGCCAAAGAAGATGCAAGGTTACATCTAGAAAGTTGTGGCTAAGGTCTTCTGCCTTACCAAGTACCTTCCAGAGGATAGGTAAAACACCTTAATTCTAGCGGGTTTGTAAGAACAAGCAGCTGATTTTCACAAAAGCTTCATGTTTGCAAAATGCTACATAGGTCTATGGCTGTCAGAGTATTAAACAGTAAACAAAAAACTAGGACTTGTAAATCATCACTTACTGCATTAATAAGCAGCAGCATTTGAATTCCTGTTAAAGCTTTGTACCAGCTGTGCTTTGTTTCAAAATCCAATTAAAAAAAAAAATCTGCTTATGCTTGTGCCTGCAATATGAAGAATATTGAACTGCCCTTCACAAACTCTACTGTTGCTTATAGAGCATATGGTTCCACATCATGCTCTCATTGCTCCATATTTAGCTTTGTTAAACAACAGCATGACTACCTGAGATATAAATTACCTCGAGGCTTGGAGTAATGCCATCGTGAGTAAGGAAACTATTCAAAACAACACTGCACTCCTAAATTTACTGCAGGCAAAAGTCCCCTACCCACCAACAATACAGCACAAGCTGATCACCATCAGTGATGGAGAAATCCAGTTGTAATCCAACATTCCCAGTCACCACGTTGTTCTCAGAGCAGCAGAACCCCAAAGTCTAGTTTTCTGTAGGTTTATATCCTATGTGCCTTACTCCCCCAGCCATTACATCTGTAGAATACTTGCAGTTCAGCAACACTCCCATCACAAAGCCTTCTAGCTCCTTCCTATTATCCTTATTCCTACTACAGCTCCTCGGGTAAGGGAGTTAGAAGCTGCAGGGTCCCAGAAACAACCAGAGAAGGGGCTGTCCTTCCTTAAGGACCGCACTCGTACAGGTGTCTCCTACTCTGACACTGATTTTCAGGAAAAAAAGTATCTTTCAGACCTTTACCCCTTGACCAATTTTGATCAAAACTTAGCAAAGCTTTTAAGGGTGAAGGACGGACAGAGAGTGTAAGAGAACAGACCAATACAAATCATACCTGCCTATTTATCAGCTACACATAAGTGCAGAGGGGCTTCCAGTAAATTGTTCACCAGGTGCTGAGTGTTAAGTCTGTGGGTATTTCTGTCTGATTAGCAATATTTGCTGGTATTGCACAGATAACGCAGGACATTTAACAGGATATTGAGCCTTTAGAGAGGTACTCTGTGCTTTCTACCAGCGTCTCAGCCACTGCACTAGGGAATGGGAAGAAATCTTCAGTTACTTCCAACACCTCCACCGAACTATTAACTCCATGGCATCGCTTGGAGACTTACTTCTGTGCCCAAGTGCTTTGCCCTGTCTTTCTAATTTCAGACTAATTTTTCATCGTTTCAAGAGCCTTATGCACAGGGTTGTTTTCTTTGTTGAGCTCAGGGATTTGCACAGACCCAACATTCTCCGAACAAAAAGATACAGGCACTTCCTGCAAAGTTATTTCTGCAGCCAGGCACACCATCCTTCTGGTAAATACCAGCCTGGATCTGCGCTGGATGGCCGACACCTCCCCTGCGTGGAGAGGACATGGGCAGTTCTCAAAGTGCGCAGGAACAGGCTCCCCCCTTTTGCTGGCTTCCCTCTGGGCCCCCTCTGCCTCCCAGCCCGTGGCCGCTGCTCCCGAGCTGCCCTACCACAAGGCTCCTTCTTCTCTGCTGTTTCCAGGTGCCTCCGACACAGCCTAAGGGGCAGAGGGGACTAGCAGTAATGCCAAGGACAAAATGGGACAGAAAAAAAATATATCCATTCAGACACACCCAAATGAGATTTCTTTTTAATTAAACTTCTAAACATCTGCCTTGTTAGGAATTTTAATGAGGCAAAAAATGTATTCCCTCTTCTTCTTCCTCCAGCTGGAAACTGCAATAAAGATGGTTCCTCCTAAACATCTTTTCACTACCTCCTTTTTTCCTTTTCTACCATTTTCTTTGTCGTTTACTATTTTGGATCTTTTCCAATGTGAAGTGTTTTCAGAAATGGCAAGATAATGAAAACATCCACAAAGCAATAAAAAGAGATGATAGGAAAAATAACTACAAGACTTCATTTAGCCTTTTATACTTTGTAACACAAGAAAAGGATGAGAAATGCAGCAAACTTAAAATTCTGAAATATCTACATATCACCGTGTTTAAAAAAAAAAAAAAAAACCTGAAGCTTTTCTTTAAAATGTACTTCTGAATACATAGAGATAGGCACCTTCCAAAAGATAAGTCAGGTTTTGGTGAAGCCTCATTTTTTCTGCAGGAAACATTCCACTGGAGAAAGAAAAAGGACAGTTATCCTCCAGCACTGGTGGAATCAGCATGAGCTTCCCACTCTCCCACAAGGAAGAGGATGGTAGAGCCCACATGGAGAGGGCCATGGAGCCTATGCCATTTGGGAAAGTTGGAATAAAAGACAGCAAAACGATCCAGTTCCAGCCTGCTCTCAAAGAAATGACTCAGGCATTCAAATATACTAAAATATTAAACACTGTTTAGGTACTGAAGTACTTGAAAATTAAATGTATTCTTATCAAGGACAGGAGAGTGTGAGCTCGAGAGCAATGGCAATCCTCCCACCAAACTTCAGATGATCAAGGACAACACCTGAGACGTTCCAACCTAGACTGCTCTGAAAACTTCCTTAAGACAGGAGATGACTGGACAGACCCCTCCTGGTACACTCCCTTGGTTGCTACGTCTGAGGTGATGCGACAGGAGGTTTGCACAGAAGGCTGGGAAGGTCTGCTGGTTCAAACACACCTCCTCCATGAGCAATCGGACTAATGGGATTTCCTCCCAACAACAAAAATGCCTTTTCTTCTGTGTCCAAAGACACGGAGCTCACTGGAGGAAATGCAAAGCTCCATTGCAACAGCAGCTACACCCGTTACAAGGAAAACCTCTCCACACACAAGTCTTCCTGTCTCAAGCAGCAAGCCCAGGCTGAGTCCTGAGATCAGTTATCTCCCATGTCCTCTCCCCAGGGAGCACTCATCCTCAGACTGCACTTCCCAAGTCAAAATCTGCAAATCCATGGCGCTCTCTAGTGTCTTCGTTCTGCTCGGGAGAAACACTAGCATCCCAAGGCACTGACATCCTTCCAGACAGCGTGGTATAAACACCCAGGCAGAGGGATGCCCAAGGCCTGCTATCAGTTAAGAATTTGCCATTGTATCTGTTTGAGTGAGCCATCTGGTGGAAGCCATTCCACCTGTCTTGCTGTGGCCCTCACCAGCACCCCAATGCCTCCCAAAGGGGTCATTTAAACAAATAAAAAGCGGGTTTTTAAGCCATGTTCCTGACAGAACTATTCCAGGGAAGTTTCTGATCCCAGATTAGGTCACTGCAGAACTGGACTGCGCTCCTGTCAGCTCCCACGTTGGCCATCAGCAATGCTTAACGTGGGTTGCAATTTGGGGGGTGAGCTCAGAGGAGGAATTCTCATGGAGGAGCTGGCTCAGAGACAGCAGCAGGGAGGGCTCAGCCCGCCACGGCACAAGCAGTACAAAAGCAGGCACAGGGCAGGGTGAGGGGTCCTCTGGGGTTCGTGGGTACCAATAGCCACACAGAGCAGCCAAATTCCAGCCAAGCAGCATGGATGGGAGCAGCTCCAATGGAAACATGAGTCCTTCCCTTGTGTCTTGCCTCTTCCCATCACCACTTCATTGGGGGGCAAGGCCAGGGCAGAGCACTTTGCTAGCTGTTGAAGGTGAGCACAAGCCAAAACAGTGGGCACAAACTGGCACCTGCTTTGATTTCCTCTTAAATGGCTCGTTGATCCCTTTATTACTACGCTTTCTACTGTTACAGTGCTCTTTCTCCTGTGCTTGTCTGAGGCTGACAGTTCATGACAGAAACACAGCACATCCTACAGACTCATAGCCTCAGGTCCAGCTGTGTTTGCCTAAATGACAAGATCGATGTGGCAATCTGCTGCAGAACATATGAGATTCCCCTTCTCTCTCTCTCTCTCCTTTAATATACATTTCACATTAAATCAGCATCTAAAGGGAGGCTCTTCTAGTGCCTAGGAGAACGTATTTTCTTTGAGCTTGCAACACTGTCTGGTGACAGGGGGGAAATACGCTAGCACCGTGTAATTGATTTGATATACGCCATGTTTCGGTGGGATAAACACAAACCCCCCCCGGACTCCTTGCATTCCAGTGTCTCCTGCCTAAGCTCCTTGTTCCAGTGTGCTGGGAGTCCATCAAAGACACTGAGTAGTTTTGACGTGAAGATAAATGCTCTTATCTTCAGCTTCCAACATTGCTTCTCTGAATAAGCACTCTTGACAGTTTTCGCTGCTCCCCTTCAGCTGGAGATGGGAATACGGAGAAACTGTTTAAGCCAACCTTTTATTTCATCAAACTCCTCTGCTGGGACAATAAGCTGGGCTTGTCACCAAAACAGATGACTTCCACAGGGACACACTGCCACAATTCACAGGGAACAAGTTAAGGCTTCATCCAGGCAACACACCTGAACAGACCTGTAGCTTAAGCTTATCTGCTGCTTTATGGGCTTAGCATGTCCCAGATGGACACGCATCTCCAGAACCTCTAATACAATTGTAATACACCAGCAAAACTACGCATCCAAACAGTACTCTCCTGCTGAGGAACTATTGTTTTACAGGCAGGCAAACACTAAAACATAAATAACTATCTTTCGGGAGCTCAGTGCAAGAACTGGGAAAGAAAACTTGGTCCTTCAAATCCTCCATCCCTTGCTGTAGCGAGTTGACCCTCAGCTCAGCCTCTCATCCCAAAACATGGGACTGAAAATCCTGCTTCGTGCTTTCAATCTCCCCTTGCTGGAAGGCCAACTACAGATCACAAACCCAAATGTAAAGGCACGGCTCAACTGGAGCCCAGGGAAAGCCCCACTGATTTGAACGGATCTAGGATTTCACTCTCTGCCTCTCTACATGGAGTTTAAATAAATATTTCCTGGCTCCAAAAGCACCACATGTGCCTGCCTGAGCTCAATGAGATATTTACTTTAAAGATACAGAAAAGTTGCAATCAATTCCAGCAGTATGGCAGCGGATGAGTTTTAGGGCCAAAAAGGTATCCGTTTCAGGCACCATAAATCCAGTCCATGTGTCTTTAATACATTGGAACAGACTGACAGGAAAAAATGAAAAAGAGAGATTAAAGAAAAAAATCCAGGAGAGTAAATTGCCAGAAGAAATAATATAAAATGCCTTAAGTATATGAGGAGGAAGATGCCTAGAGGAAGAGTAGGTCTCAGAACCCCAGCAAGCAGAGGGAGCAATCAAACAGGACAATGTCTTTGTAATCAGTATTCACACTGGAGTATGACTGGGGTTAGGATAAGGTTGAAGAAATAGTTATTCTGGAGGTAACTGTTTATGCTGAGACACTACCTGACACGAGAATAAAATAAATAATGAGAGGAGCACTGGAAAAACTCAAGATATCCCAGTGAAATGAATCAGCCAGACTGACAGCAGCTTTCTAAATGCCCTGGCTAACAAAGTAACTGAGCTCGCAATGAGAACATGGAATTCATCTTTATACAGCTGTCACTGCAGAGGGACCCAAATTATATACACCTTTTAGAAGAGGACCATGATCATTCTGGGATGAGCCCAATGATTACCACATTCCCAAATTAAGAAAAACAGCTGAGAAATACCATGTAGCTTGACATGAAAACCCCTCGGGCCAAATGCAGCAGCAGATTTTTGAAGTCAGTGAAATTACTCTGAATTTCTAGTAGAGGAATCAAGCTTTGATTCTGCCCAGAGCATTCTGTAAGAGCCTTTGAACTCTGGCAATGAAATATTCAGCTGCACAAATCAACAAGCCTATATCCATACCCAGCTCCAATGAAGAGTCACAGGTTTGTCTAAAACAAACAGTATTTTCAAACAATTTCTGTTAAAAGTTTCAGACAGGAGATAAACTGTTTTATTGGACTCAGTTGAAAAGCCACCTAGACTATCCACACACATATTTTGGGAGGAAGTTTTCAATTTACATTTACATTGCATTCATTTCAATGCAATATCACCTGTCTCTACCCCACAAAATGCTAATCACAAACCCAAATTTAATCATGTGTATGGAAGACACAGATGCTAACCATGAGACTGCACTGCTTTAATAAGGGTGGATAGCCTTTGGATCCATCGGTAACATCAACTACTAGTATACAAATTCATGCACAACACGGAAATAGCAGTTGTAGCTGGTGACCAAAGACACATTCAGAGTCCAGCTGACCTCTTACTGAGGGAGCTCAGATATACACACAAAAATAAATAAACAAAGCATATTGTAGGAAACAGCTATAAGAAAGAAGCCAAAATTATGGCTCCCACCAACCAAATTTCTCTTGCACTCAGCAGGATCAGAATTTTTCCTTAGAATGAACAGTTTGCTCCTACTTTGGCTTGGTTTACGATAGCTATATTCTACGGCACCTCCTGAAAGATACCTGGAAAGCAAGACAAGACACAGATGTTTTACAGATGTTTATATATACTAGTTTTGAGATTTATAGACATCCCGCTATGTCAGAGGCTGTCAGTTCTACATTTTATTTAAATTGATAGAAATACAGTTTCTCAATGAAACAGCTGCAGAGAAGAGAACTCTTCATACTTCAGTTTTAAGGTCTGGTCCTATCACACAAATCAAAGAAGTACATTCTTACAGGATCCTCACTACAACCCACAGCAAGGGCAATAAAGTATATCAGAATTACAAGTTATAGTTACACCCATCTCCATGCTGGAAGCTACGCCAACATGCATCAGCTGACTACCTGGAAAACACTATTTTTCTGTGGTGCTGACAATTGTGCTTCCCCTGGAGAGTTTGTTGAGGTCAATCTGTAAGATCAAATCGGAAAACAGTACTAGTTTCCTCTGCAACCCTTGCATATGCTTATGTCCAGCTGCCGAAAGGAGTGATGCTCAAAATGACCACGTATAGCAATGTTTGTGCAATGGGGTGCATGAGCAATGGAGACATGCACCTCAGTAGTAGTTGGTAACCTGCCAGATTTACTAGTTTTCTCTTGAGACCGCAGACGTTTCACCCTGTCTATAGATATGGTGGAAACACTGAGCAGAACGCTATTTTTCTGGTTTCAAACTCAAAAATAAAAAAGTTTTGAGTAATTTATACATTAAACTGTTCAACAGTCGATTTCTATTTCCCTCTTTCCTCTTACAAGTTATAAGATCAGACAGAAAAAATTACCAACTTTCTCACAGAGCAAAATTTTAAGCAACTGCTTGTCGCTTGTTTTAAACCCCACATTGCTCAGGCTTTGTGCTTCAGGCCGCTGACACAAAATTTACTAGAATTTTTCCCCATGGGCTACAAAGGTATTATCCAGAAAGAACAAAATCCATCCCTGCAGCAAAAATGTAGCCATAGATTTTGTTTCTTGGCTTCTCACAATCAGGTTTAAGAAGTCCTGCAAAGCACAGGGGAAGTATCATTTGAACGCTTGGCAATGTTGGCGTGGACACACTGCTGTGGGGTGTTAATTTGCAGCTCCACACTCAGACAAACAGGCAGATCAAAGTAAGCAGGATTACTTGAGTGACTTAAGGACTTTTTGCTAGCATCTGGTCCAAATTATTTCTGCTTGCATATCTCAATGTGCTCTCTACTGTCAGCATCCCTAAGTAGTACAGCTGGATCAGGACTGTGCTTTTTTGGTGCATCTACAACATCCTATGACATGGCATAGAGAGGGAAAGCTTGGGGTTTGATTTGACATGATCAGCTACAGTTCTAGGACTTACCTACATAGCATTTACCAGTGATGCAGCTTGTATCAGTTGCAGGTCACAGGCATGCCTAAGCAGTGTGTTAACTGCTGGAGGACCTTGTACTTGCAACACCAGCTGGTCATAACCAAGAGCACCCCTACGTGACTTCAACCTTGGTCCATCAGGAAGGAAACCACTCTGAGTACAATGGTGGTGCACATAAGGGATTACTGCAAAAGCACAAGGATTGAGGCCAGGTAAGGAGCCCCACCAGCACACTAAGACACTAATGCTGGAGCATACCACGTACGGTGACATCCTGAGCACCACGTACTTGTGTTGTCTCGGGTATCTTCTGCAAGCAGGTATCGAGCTGCACTAGATTCGTCCCTTTATTCCACCACTTTAGCCCATTGCCATAACTAAGATGAGTAATACTGGGAGAGCAACATAGAACTGTTTGTGATCAAGGAGTTTTCTGAAGGCAGCAGTGATTTTAAGGGCCTCTGTACGTTGGTAAAACCCAAGAATAACTTCAATTTCAGAAGGTGGAGGCACTCTGAAAAATCAGACCGCTTTAATGCACCTCTAGCTGGGTGCCCCAAAGCAGCTGGATCACCAGCCATTTTCCAAGTGCTGGTCCAATATTCGCCTGTACGATGGAATATTGCAATTTCCAGATAGCAGTATGTGAAATTAATCAGCCCCAAAGTCTAAATATCAGCCAACACTTACAAATTGAATAGTGCTTAAACTTGATGAAAATTCTGAGTGAAAATTCAGGTATCATTAGCATAGGTTTTTTGAACAGCAGTTTCTCTTAAGTGTCCCGGACTAGAAAAGTGCTTACACATAGGCAAAAAGAAATGTGGGGCAAAAAACAAATGAATATGTTTGATGAAAAATTTGCCTTTAGCTAAAAGCTGCATGCATCTTTCTCAATGCTGCCTCTTTTCATTGCTGCTAAACTGTGCTCGACATTGTCCTGTCTCTGATCCTGCTAATGCCACAGCAAGACAAGTTGGGGCTAAAGGAAGCAGGATGAAGCCTTTGTTGCTACCCAGGCTCTTGTGGTCATTATCCCTTCTGTAGCATTCCTGTATGAAAAGTATTTCTTAGCCTAGACTCAGCAAAGCTCTTAAGCACGTGCTGAACCCAGTCAAATCAAGACCGGACAAGAAGCAAGCTCTCATTGCATCAGCAGTTACAAAACTCACTGCAGAAGTACATAACGAAGTTGCATGGGCTGTTTCACGTGAAAGTTCTTACCTGAAAAAAACAAAACAAAAACACATATTTAATCTACTTCAGCAAAATGCTTATACTGTCAGGAGTCTGATCAAGCTTGAAAATATGTCTACATTAATTGTCTATTCTTAGCAAAAATAACCTAGTCCCAAGGAATTATGGATTTTTAACCCATTGCACTGGAAACTCTAGCTGATGAGCTTTCTCCCCCAAATAATGTGACATTCTGAAGTTTAGTTTAACTTGGTGCTTTTCCTTCTCTCTGCTTTGAAATGCATAGAGCAAAAAGCTGTTCTAAAATATTTGTCTAGCAGAATTTCACTCTTGCAGAGTAAAGAAATATTGAGAGCAAAATGGAAATAACAGAAGGATAAATTATTCGGTTGATTGACTAGCCCCTCATAAGGATGAGACTTTTGGACATAATGTCTGGAATAAAGCACTGTCAGTCCAGGCTCCAAGGCTGAAATTCTCCCTCCTGGCAGTGCAGAACACACCCTTGGCATGAGGCAGCTCTGTCCTTCTAATCTGCGGCTGCCAGATCCTAGGCCCAGTCACCCACGCGAGCTGGGGCAATCTTCTGTGCCACGTCTGCTGCCAACAGACACTCCCGCAAGCAAGGGTCAGCGGGATTCAGGAATAATCTCAACATGTCACCTTCTGTCAGTACTGACTGCCATGGAGGGGCTGTCTAGCAATTTTTTTCAGTTGCTCTTAAACTAGGGCTCCTTGAGGCAAAGCTGAATGTCAGCTTGGAGGTGCCAACAGCTTTAAGACTGATTTGTAAATTCAAGCAGCTAACCCAGATCTGATGTTAAAGGCCCTCCACATGTGATAACTGAGACTTTTATAATAAACAATCTTTATGAGGACTGCTTAAATTCACCTCCAGGGTTCTCCAATCTCACAGCTTTGTAGAAAAATCATCTTCTTTATACTCTTACACTCTCAGAAATCCACTTTCAGCACAGGAGCAACCACTGACTTATACTCCCCTCTGCCTCAAGAAGCCCCTTGCCTTTTTATAAACAAATTCACCTCTAGTGGCTATAAAGCAGTAACAAGTCTCCAAGGGAATGTTACATTATGTATTCACATGATACATGCTGGTGTGTTTTAGGAAAGAGATACAGAGTTTAGAAGTTAGAGGATAATAAAATAAAGAGAAATAACTCCTCCTCTAATTCTTCAAAAGAAAAGACCACTCAGAAAAACTGCTGATAGACTCTAGCCTTAAAGGAATTTCCTTCCATTCTGCATTTGGCATCAAGTTCTTTCTAATTTCTATACTCAGACATTTTCCTTCAGGGAAAATACATTACAGTTAGAACACTGCCCATGATTTCATAATATGTATTTATGAAGTTAATCATACTCACATCTCTCAAGGCGTCTGTTCACCTGGGCTGGTAACCTCCTAATTATCCTTGCAGGACAGAAATATCAATCCTGAGTCCTAGTACAGCGCTTTGCCACATTTAATGTTCAAGGAAAGAACATGTTCTTTAGGCATGATCAATACAGGCTGTCTGGTACTGCAGTGAGCAATTTGCAACGCACACTGAGACATTTCTAGCGTAGTCATCACCTAAATCTTTTCCCCTCTCTACCCCATTAGATTTCCACTCAAGGAAATCAGGGGAGACCGACTCTGATAAACATCTAGTATAAACGGACATGGATCCATTCAGCTAGATTTGTTTTGTTTACAGAAGAGCAGATGAGGCAACTCACGATAAGGAAATCAAAAGGTAGCTGCAGAAAGAAGCAGTTTGTTAGCTGCATCTCCATGCTTGGTAAGATGAGAAGTAGAAATTGAGGAAAGTGTGGCCTAGGTTAGATACCAGGACTTCATTTTCTATTGATATGGACACTAGGATAGACTTGTCCAGGCAGACTGCGTAGTCTCTGTCATTGGAGAGATGTGGTTTGGACATGATTGGCCTGGCTTTGGGACAGGAGGATGAAACTGCCTCTCCAGGGCCTTGTCGATTTACACGGAGGATTTTAGGGAAGTCACAGATATGCCGGGTTACAACAGACAAGACCTGGTGGATATTCATAGCTTTTTTAATGCAAAAGAAACTAGTTAAGTGCTTCCATGTAGAAACTGACTTTGTTGACTTCCAGCTTCTGTTTTAATTACTTCTGACTGACCATGGTGGTAAAGTGCATAATCTGTCACACCGTCACACAAACCCGACCGCATCTCAGCACAGGTCTTTTCTCAACTAAACTACCGCAATTCAGTGAAATAAAGCAGAAATTCTCAGAAGAAATAAATCACAGCACAGTGTCACTTCATAGCAGACTACAGCTTTTCTCACTGATTCCTCTTGTTGTTATTCAAACGTGTATAAACACAGTCTATATTTGCCTCTTGCTGTGGGTGCTGCAGTTTAAAAACCTGCATGGTCCAGCACTCGATGCATTTCTAATTAGAGCTGCTGCACCAACATCTGGTGTTTTAAAATACTGCTGTAATAAATCCTGCAGCAATAAATTCAGTATTTCATAAAGGCAGGCAAGACCTTGTAGACAGAGTCTGAGGGGAAAAAGAAAGCTTTCAACTCAGTCTTGTAATAAAGCATTTCAGGGAGAGAGAGAGGTCAAGCAAGCAAGCTAGATTAGATCCTTCAATCCTGCCTGCTCCACCATGAACAGCAATGATTCAGCGTGCAGAAAAGGAATTTCTTGATTTAAAACATCTTTACAGTAAAAAAATACCGTTAGACTTTCTCCAGTATTAAGCGCCGCTTCATAGATTGTGGTTACATGAGAAACCCCATCTTCAAATGACAGATAGAAAGTCTATGTTTCAAAGACAGCAGATTAGAGAGTTCAAAATGATCATTCGTAGCACAACAGCAATGGGTACCACAGCTGAGACTGAGGTACAATGGTGCATATAGCCAGTGTGTACCCATAAATAAGAAGCCTCCGTCTTAAATAATTGAAATTGTAATAAACACAGAATTAAGCGCTCTTTGGAACTTCAGAGTCACCATACTCTTTCTTCTGTACTACTTGACGAGAATTTGAGTCAAGTTTGTTTTGTTCGGAAACACAGCAAAAAGCTTAAAGCGAACAGATTATAGAACAAAAATAAATATGCAGCCAAATCCACATCCCACCGGAGAGATACCATAGATTGCAGCAGTGTTGCACTAGCATCCCCACCAGCATAACCCATAATGTTTGAACTAGAGGCCCTGAACCAGAACTCTGCTTCTGTGGGATTTCTGGTCATTCTCACAGTTCTTTACTCTCACAAGTATCGGCCTGGCCATGAATGGACAATGGAAACCCACTGACACCGACCTGACAACAACACATACCTTTACATTCAGCAAATCTTCAAAGCAGAGGGAGAGTTTGTTCTTGTTTGGAAACAAATTTAGACCAAACGCATATAGAGAATCCAAACAACCAGCCTCAGTTTTAGGGTGCTGCTGCAGCTCCCACTTAAGTTGCACTGAAGTTTTGACATGCTCACACTATTGAAATCAGGCATTTATGTAACTGTCCAAATATGAATTTAGAAATTAAAAATACAAAACCCAACCATGTGATTAGTTTCTTAACTAAACAATAGTCCTCTCTGCCTTGTGGCTTGTTTTTTCCTAAATGATCAAACTACTAATGTGTGTGCATCTCGCATACAGGGCTTAGGCTTGAACTAGTTGCAAAGGATGTGCAAAACTTATTACAGGGAACTACTACCATCGGCAGCACGCATGCAGTCACCACTAAATCCTGCCTTTGCACGGGTGTATCGTCACACTGAGTCATGCCACCTTGAAGGTAAATTTTTAAATACCGTGCCATCTTTGGACTCTGCGATAAAGAGAAAGCCATTTCTGGCGCTGTCAGGGCCCACGTCCCAGGAAGCACTTTGGAGGAGTTGCACAGAGTACAGGTAAAGCATCTGGTGTGATGCCCAGAGAACATAAACAGACCTACCATCTGAGGGAGCTCATATCCACACAACAGGCTTTGGGGGAGCTTAGGTCTCTATATGGTGTTCAGTTTTTAAACAGCTGGGCACCTTGATTTAGCAAAACACTAACCTCCATTTGTAATCAGCAGAGGACAAACGCATGTAGCAAACACATCAGTTCTTCCCAAGGACAGCCTTCTGGGGGAACCCACCATAGCGGTGAAGGTGTAACTGAGGCAGAATTAACCCCCAAAAAGGTCTGGAAGCAAAGGAAGAACATCAGTTTGTTGACAAAGCTTGTGATCAGACAAACAAAACTCAAAGGTACCCAGCCTGTTTGCAGTGTTATAACATGGTGTTCACCGGCTGTTCCACAGCCATGTTTTGAAACCAAGGGAGCTCTCTGCACTGGTCAGGTCATGCAGAGTCCGTTAGGGACACTTCAAGGATCAAGTGAGAATCCATCTCAAAATGCACACATTTATCGTAGCCTCCTTGTGAATCACACAAAGCTCAAGTACTTTTGAAACACAAATGTTGAAACTTGTTTAATAGTAGTGGCAGCCTTTGAAAATTTCCTAATGTGCTTGACAAAACAACAAACCAAAAAAAAAAAAAAAACCAAAACAAGTCAAGGAGCTGTTCTAACTAAATGCCAAGTACAACAAGAAGAAAAGCAATGCAATCCATGGGAGCAAGTAATAGCCCCCCCCCTTTTTTTTTTTGTGTTGTTGTCTTTATGCTTAAGATTAAAATAGCTAAGACACATTTAATGCACAGAATGACTGCAGCAATATAAAATGGTTGAAACAGGAGCCTCAGATAGGTCTCATCAGCAACAATAATTGTTTACCAGCCACAAATATCCTGTAGGTGTTAAATGAACACCAGGGACTAGTGTACAAGTGACACAGAGAAAAGATTGTCCTGGGGTACTGCACGCCAGGAGCACAGCTGTGAAATTGCTCTGGCAGACACTGTCACAGCTAATAACACGATCCTTTCAAACACACGCATTAGAGGCTTCGTGGCATTTGTAATTTGTTAAAACTCCCAATCTGTCACTTCATTCTGAGAACAGGAGGAAAAAGCAAGCCTGTACTGTTTGCCTGCACACATACCTCGACTCACCAGCACTTTTTACATTTTACAGCATATCTACCAAAACACTGGACAGGTATTAAGGGTCAAGCAAAGAGGAGTGTGTTTTTTGTTGCTTGCACACTTAAGGCTACATAAGGGGCAGCAGCACAGGCATGCCAGGGAAAATAGCATTTGTGAGATTCCACACCAGCAAATACAGAAATACAGCAATGGCAATTCAGGTGCAAAGATAAACCACTGGCACCATTTAAATGAACTCTGTGTTTCTGAAATGCCAACTGTAAAAAACTGCTGATATTTAATTTCGTTAGATATACTGCATCTGGTGTTTATGGCTTAGTGCTGTTGCCAGAGAGCCCCAGGAGCTTCGGTCTGGGAGCCAAGCCAGTGTCTACCAACTTAGTTGGACTACTGTGGATACACAAAGATCCAATATTCCTCTGATTTAAAGCTTTCAGGCAGATTTTCAGAGACTTTTGTTTTATTTATAGCTAGCATGTGTGGAGAGAAATAAAACGGTCATTTAATATGCTGCGCAATTAGGGTCTTATTTCTTCCAGTTTCACATTTCAGTAGCTTATTTCAAAGCACAGAGAATTGGAAATCTGGTTATTTCTACCTTAACCATTCAAATATGGATAAACACAAAGAAATTAAGTTGTGGAATGTCTTTCCATTAAAAAAAAGGAAAATGCCAAAAACGGTTTGAATCGCAGAAGTTGGACACTTACCGTATTTATACAGATGGTCATCATAACTGTTACAGTCACGTAACAGTTAAATGTTTTTCCTTCTTCCACTCCTTATGGCCCATATTGATATCCTAACGTTACAGGAAGCTCTGACCTGTCAATGCAGACGTCCCGGTGTTCCGATCCTTGAAATTTTAAGATTCTCTTCTGCTTGAAACTGGCGTAGGCGCTCTCCAAACCCCCTACAGAAAAGCAGAAGAACTCTGTTAAGTTGACCCCAAAAAATGTGTGCCTCAGTCTAAAGAAAATTAAACAGAATTAGTAAAAACAAAGAGTATATTCCATCTTCAGGGAATATTTTAAGCATCTGCGTAGACAAATATTAAACAAAAATGTGCACAATTTTATTTCACAGGGACGCGTACGATGCTTGGCCATCTGCTGAAAATGTAAGGCTGCCAAATATCACAGATTCACACCTTGAGTCTGGAAATTGAGTTCACATGGCAAATCCATGCATTTCTTGTGGTGTCTGCATTCCACCAGCCTTTCCTTTACCTGCTACTTAGTTTTACACTTCACTGACTGCTAAGCTGGATTGCTTCACAGTTTTTGAAAGAGCAGAGCCCAATTTTGCAAAGTCCCACCGACTGCCATAGAGCTGCTGGCAGGATACCTGACTGTATGCTTGACAGGTTTTCAGAATTGGGGAACATAAGAAAATCAGAGCGTGTGGGAGATCAGGGCCTCTGCTCAAAGCCACTGGCAGCAGGAAAGGAATAGCATTGTGCAGTTCAGGGAAAATTCTTCCCTCCATTCTGAAAAAGTAATCAAAAGGAAAATCCTTAAAGGCTGAACTTTAACAGGCCACCAGCTTATACTGTGGAAAAAAAAAAAAAAAAAAAAAACTGAGACTTCCACGAGGATCTGACTTAATCAATACCCAGCCATTCTTTTAATTCACATAAACCTGTTCCTTGTGTCTAATTAACTGAGAGTGGGGGATCAGTGCTCCCCTAATTTAAAGGGTGTTAATGATATCAGGACAAAGGCAACAATTGCCTGAAACTTTGTTTTACTATCTCATTGGAAATATTGCACAGATTCATCATCTTACCATTAGTCTATAGCAGAGAAGTTTATGGTGACATTTGCAAGACAGTGCAAAAGTCATCATTATAGTTGTTGAGTCTGGCAGGAAATGCATTTCTAGCACCTACTGGTAGTTGGCAAGATAACAAATATAGATTGCCCTTTTTAATGTTCAGAAAGCTACCTAACATTAATGCTGGTTTTCATAATGTTTCCTGAAACATAAAAGTCATCTTTGAGCTCTTCAATTATTTACCAGGTAGTTAGCTAATTAGCAGGCATCCACTCCCAGATTTTTATCACTGAAACTGTGGTATACCTCTAGTGCCCTCACAGCTCAGAGCTTTGGGGTCCACATCTGGCTAGGACACAACTGTGCACACATCTATGACTGCAGCTTGTGTTGCTTTACCCCTCCTCCCAAAAGCAGGCTAACTAGTGTAGGCATCACCATCACTATGCCTATAGCAGGACAGACTTCAAAGTTAGAGTGAGGTCAAAAAAACTGGACAAACATTCAGACTTGTTGCTTTTACTAAATTGTTTGCTCGTAGAGCTGTCCTGCCTGAGCTACCTAGATAGCCCTGGTACCAGGTAGACCTGGTAGCATTGCTGAGCTGTTTTTTCTTATTTGTAAAATAGGGATAAGCCTCACCTGCACTTTAAGATTTATTTTATAAGATCACTCACATAGCAAAGCCTGCTGCTTTCCTTGTCTATATGGGGACATGAACAGCATCCCTTCAAATTCTGTGATATCTGTAATTCTTTCTTCCAATCTGCTGCCATTATTTGAAAATCACTTCCTCCTCATCTCTTCTGAAGGCCTTCAGAGTGTTTTTTTGTTTGTTTTTGTTTTGTTGTTTGTTTGTTTGTTTTTGGTGCAGATTCCTGCTGTCATACCTGTGTTTGGAGAACTCTTTGAAAAGTATCTGTTGTCAATATCACATTGTTCATCAGCTCAAAAGCCAAATGGATTTCTCAGAACTCACGCTTGTTTAGCCATCTTTCTCTGTAGTTCTCCCAGTGGGATAACAAGAAATTAAATTTAAACTAGGCTTTAAATTATTTAGTCAGAGATAATTGAGTTTGGAAAGTCATACTAGAGAATGATCACCCAGGGAAGTAGCAAAATACGATTTTAGGAAAGGAGGGAGGAGATTGGAGGGATTTAGGAGATGGAAAGGGAGTTGATGGAAAAAGGGAGTGGACATGTCATATTAGGTTCAGTAAAACCACAATTGTTACCAATCCTCGTACTAAAGGGCACAAGCTGTTCTTTCTTTCTGGTCACGCAGAAAATAGTTTCCTGCACACATCCTTTCTCATCTGAAGGAATTAGGCCCTAAGGGAAGCTGAAAAATACGGTGAGCAGACTACCTCATTTTTAGGGTTTGGACACAAAGTGACTGTGTTTTTCAAAATAAGAACAAGCAGAACTTGTTTCCACGTTATTAATTTTTCTTAAGGCTGTGAGGTCCTCCTGCGAGGGACAAAAGCTGACTTAGAATAAATAGGCTGCGTTGACCTCACCACTGCTTTTAACAGTGACACAGTGAGGCATCCTCGAGGAAAGGGCATTTTCTAGTGCAGTTACGTTTATATGTATCACAACACGAGGACCGTGGATATCCACTTCTAGTGATAAAATAGCTCCAACACCACCCCACACCTCGCCTCCTCCCTTGCCCCTCTGAGGGAGCCCCGCGGCCCCACCGCGCCTGCGCGCCCCCGCCCCGTCGCCACGGCGACGGCAGCCTGCGGGGCCGCAGCATGTCGCTGCCCGAGCCGCTGAGGCGGCGGCTGGGCTCCTTCAGCCGCACCGTCTTCACCGACAGCCGCCGCACCGGCCCGCGGTTCCCGGGCGACCGCGCAGGTAAGCGCGGC
>VXAA01007436.1:1099195-1130565 GCA_013399115.1 Anseranas semipalmata | reverse complement strand
GGGGCGGGGAGAGCGCGGAGAGTTTCCCAGGAATCAAGATGGCGGCGCCAGCCGTCACCTGGCGGGCCGTTAGGACGGTGGTGGCTTCTGAGGGGAAGCCGCCTTGTCACCAGAAGGTGGCCGGAGGCGGGAAGGCGGGAATATTTTCTGGGGTAGAATGATCGCAGTTTCAGTATCACCCTACACTTACCATTCTTTAGCGTTGCAGGCTTAAGGATGGCTTCCTGGGCACTTAAAATGTTAAACAGGGAACAGCATGACTTAAAGGCAGCTATACAAGATACTTTATACCTACCTTTACAATTTTGTAAGAGGATTTGCATAAAATACCACAGATAAAGTCCATTGTTACTCAGACACCAGGCACTCAGACCACCAAAATAAAAGCTATAAGTGATTTATAGAGAGCAACAATAACAAATAAAAGAACTGAGTTACGGGTTTAAGTTCAATAGCCCTGCAGTTAGGACTCAAGATACTTAACGCATGAAGAGGTATACCAAGGTAGAGATAGATAGCAAAAACTCAAATAGCTATGTACCAGCTTTCTCTTTCTTCTTCCACATCTATTGTAAGGACTGATAACTCTTTGTTCATCATGTTGCCAGTGAAACCTGCAGGCTAACATGCCCCTTTTTCATACCTTTGGATTGACAAGTAGCCATAAAAATAAGCTGTCTACATAGGAAGGTAACGTTCATAGAAGTTAACATGTGAATTTCAACTGATAAATCAGTTCCAAAGTGATAAAATTAATCAAAAAGTCATTTCAAGATAGGAGTGCTCATTGTCTTTATGTAGTTATGCCAGTGTAGCTATACTGCTAACACTAGTTACCAGTCCCTCATTTCATTTATCAAACAACACAAACATTTGTCTAGGCTCCAAGAATAATTTCTATCTTAGTCATTTCTTTTCGGTTTCCTTTTATCAAAACTCCTCCATGAACATCCAACCAATTGCAAGCAATGGCAAATGTACTGCTAGTTTCTTTGAGATCAGGATTTCAAATCTTAAGTTTACATTATACTTTAGTAAGTTGCCCTAGCATCAAAGAATTGGCCATTGCAATACTATCTGGCATTTCCATGAATTTTTACAATCCCAGAAAGTAAGTACAAGTTCAATTTAGGGATAAAAAGATGAATTAGAATTGGCTTGTATTGCTAAGCATTCATTCAAAACAATTTTAAAACTTGAGCAGAAGTTACAAATACCAATGTTGTGTCAATGAAACCTTTTAACGTACCTCAATTATCCTCCTCATCACAATTGAAATTAGAGCTCTTGGTTTCTCTGTTTTGGAGTTGTATCTCAGTGTCCTCCAAAATCCACAATTAGTAAACTAGTTCTGAGGTTTAGAGACTGATTCATTAGGACAGCTGGGACAAATTTAGGTAGATAGTGAAACTGAAGTACCTATAGGTTTTCATTCCTTTGTAGATGTAGCAAAGTATTGATGCTTAAAAATGGGATTATTTAAAAAGGATATTGGTTGTCTTGTACCTTCTATTTCAGTATGACAAATTCCTGCCCCTCACCCCCTAAGGTCTGTCCCAGTTCTGTTCCCAAATCCTCCTCCCATCCCACCTAGTCTAGTAGATACCATGAATACTTCCTGCAACTGGCGTAAAGACTTCTGGAACAGACTGTACCAGGCTGCATGTGGCTGGACTGGAAACAGGGATGCCAGACTGAGATGGAACAAAGACAGGTATGAGAATGGTTGGAAGATATGGAAAGAGACGGTAAAGTCAGAAGAGAGGTGGTTCCAATTCTGGAAGCATAAAAGTGTGTCCATCAGTCTGAGTTTCAATTGAATATCATCATTGTGGCAGACAGGCACAGGACTTGAATACAAATCATCAGGTCATAACGAATACTTTCTAAACTTGCTTAGATGGTACCAAGTGAAGATACGTGTCTACAGACTTCATTTGTGGAAAATGTGAGGAACGAGACTGTTGGTAATTGAAATAAATTGGTTGCAATATCAGTTGACTATGGCAATAAAGCTTCACCCATTAAAAATGAACAATTCCTTGAATGCCCTTTTACATTTTTTCCTTGTTTTGTCTAATCTTTTAAATCTATGAATAAATGCTAAATATAGAATTTACAGCCTGCAGAGTTCAGTATTTGGTGTTCCCTACATTGGAGAGAACAAAATGTGTTGATACAGTCTTTAACGGATAAGCTTTAGTTTGACATGCATTTGAAATTCTTAACTCAAGAACTAAAAGAATTACAGGTTTCTTGCAATGTCACTTCTATCCACATGCCTATTTAAATAAAGACTCAGAAATGAATAGTGGGCAATGCACACCTGCTCTCTAGCAGTAAGTCCATACACAGGAAGGTCATCTACAAAATGAGGATAATCCAGTACATACTCATCTAAACTTTTACCATTCTATTAAAAACAGCAATAAAATTACCACTTACTATTTCTGCAATATCAGTATACTGCAGTACTTGAGCTAAGCCTATCAGTCGGATTGTTGATTAGGTGGTAGCTTATGGCTTACTCCACAATCAGACACTCAACTTGAATTTATGATTAAACGATAAAAATTCTGTATCCTGTGAACTGGAAGTTACATTAGATTCCAGGAAATGGTATAGCCCAAGATAGGTTAGTTTTCCCTCTTGATGCGTGAAAATCCTTTTCTTAACATTTAATTTGAGTGTTAATGCCTGCTTGAAGCTAAGATGGAGCAGAATCTTTCTGTCGATTACTGAAGTATAGAACAAACTGGTAGTGATAAAGACTTCTGTTTATCTACAGATAATGAAATAGTTTCCAGTTTACCACTACAGATGTCCCTCTACTTCAATGTTTATTTTTTCCCATTTTGGTGGCTCAGCACTGTTGTGATGCTCCAGCTGAAGGTAAGTCCTGAAGGAAAGTAATTGTTTGTAAGCATAATGTTTCTGATCAAACACCCTCCCAGTACAGAGACAGAGCTCACTGGAGTTCAAAGTTAGAAGCTTTGTTTGGGAATTGCTTAAAACTGGAGACTCGAGTATTTGAAAGCCAATTCAACACTGTCAACTTACAGTATCATACAGTGTCTTCATTTAACCACAGACAGCATGTTATGAAACAGCATGGTAGAAACTTTTACTCTTCTTCCCTCTAGTATCCAGTCTTGTCAGATTACTACAAGTTCATTCTGGTCACAGTCGTGATCCTAACCTCTCTAATAGAGATCATTCGACTCTACCTGGGATACATGGGCAATCTGCAGGAGAAGGTATGTTACCACATGTACATTTTATTTTGTGCAGGAGAGCTTTTTGCAGTTGAACATAAGTAAAATGGCATGACAGTTCATCTGAGAGATTTAAATTGAGGAGATGGTTATTTCTGAGTTGCAGTCTGCATCTTCTATTACCTTGGCATCAGCTTTCATTAACTTTGTGGATTCCTAGAAGTTTACCCTCAAAGGGGACCCCTGTCGCTCCCCAAAACTGTTTTTCAGAAGATACAAGTACTGTTAAAAACACAGTATATGGAAATGTTAAACCACCTCACTTTGCCATTTCACATTATGTCTTGACTGTTGGAAGATTAAAAAAAGTGGTTTTCTCCATAAGCTTTTGTATTTTTTCATCTCCAACTACCAGTTTAAGAAGTGATGTCTCCCTGTTATAGGTCCCTGAGCTGGCTGGGTTTTGGCTCCTGAGTCTCCTCCTGCAGTTACCTATAATTCTCTTCTTGCTATTTAATGAAGGTCTGAGAATTCAGCCACTGGAAAGATCAGTCAATATCATCTTTGCCCTCTTCCTAATCTTCCAAGTCATTGCAGCCTTTGTCACCCTGAAAAGAATGGTAAACAAACTGGCAACTCACTTCCGCCTTAATGAATTTGACAGGCTAGAGGAACACCCTGTGCATGATTTTTACAGCCTGAGTAAAGAAGGGAGTGCAGTTTCCATGGCTGGTAGAGGCCCATGCTGAGGAGCTTCACATGACAAGTGCTGGCTGGGGATCACACACCAATGGCCTGAGAAGCTAACAGAGGCAGGCCTCATGCTGCTACAGCTCTGTTTCCCTTTCGTTGGGTCATTATCAATCTTGCTACTTTGGAGACGTTAAGAAAATAGATCTTGCTTAAGAGCCAACATTAAACCTCAGAGCTGAGCTCCACACTGCAAGAAAAATCAAAGCCAGTTACATAACTTGCTGAGCAGACCGATTCATCTGTGCAGTGTTACTGCAGAGTACCTACAAAGTAGGTTTGGTGGCTTTTACATTTTACAAAGTCATGTGCCATTTCTAAAGAACAGAAGACTATTTTCCTAATTGTTCGCACAGGAATATTTTGTTTACAATAAATCTTTTATACACGTTTTGTGTCAATAGTAGTTTTTTGTCTATTCTTCCAGGTGTTGTAAATAATTTAAAATCTAATATCTCAGTTAAGCACAAACAAACAAGAACCCTGAGAAATCTCAAGTCACAGAAAGAGCAGTAGGGATGCCAGTGATGACACAGTAAAGGAAGACTAGAGTTTGAGGTGGTCTTCCAGATAATTCCAGCAATAGGAATTCCTTACTAATAAACTAGGGATGGAGTTTTAAAAGTATTCTTTGCTCAGAACTTCTACACTCCTCTTCTTTGGCTTAGGTAGAGTTTTAACTATCAAGCCATTCAAAATGGATGGTGCAATTTTCTCACACAGAAGATTCATTAAGTCAGCAGTAACAAAATTAGAGCCATTAAAAAAATTGGTTTCTATCACTGAAGGCAGAGCATGTTACTTACAAGCCAGGACATATACCAAGGTTCTCATTCCTGTTTGTATTAATGTCTAGACTATCTTCTTCAGTTTCAATAACGGCCGAATGTTCGTTTTTTTCTTGTCAAGGAGGGATGAAAATGAAAAGTAAAACAAGTTTTTCATCCAAATTCTTTGAGTTTTCAGTAGGGCAAGAGTAGTCACTTTTTTGGAGCTGGCACAAACATCCAGACTGCTGAAAGTAAGGTAAAGAAGTCTAATGTGAAAAAGGCACAGTGTACTTAAAGCTGTTGTATATTTAAAGCTCATAGAACCTCTGGCAAAAAGAAAGCATTTAGCTTAGTTTCATGCATTTGTTTTTCAATGCTTGGAGTGAATGGTACAACTCATTCTACTGAATTTTCCTTTTTTCATTTTGTTATTTTAAACCATGCATTATCAAAGTGCATACCCCTTTGCTTTTAAACAAACTACTACTTTTGCCAACAGCAGAAGTGGCTGCTGTGTAGAAAAAGAGAGTTCCTGTACGAGAGCCTCTAAGAATCTCTTTCGCAGTTAATGTAAAACATGAAGTCTGTCATTCAGAGTCTGCAAGAGAGAAAGTGAGGTTTAAGCAGAAGTTACATCATTTGAAAAACAGTTTTACAGCATTAGGAACTCCTTGTAAAAACATTCTTAACTGATGAAAATATGTGCATGTTCCTATTGCATATCAGTTACACTACCGCAGAGTGCCAAGGCCAGGGCTGATGAGGTACAGGAGAAGCTTGGTAAGATCCATTATAGTAACAGTTAGATAACAGTATAATGGGCCCTAACAGGCCAAACAGAAACATCAAAAACCTTGGAGCCTATTTTCTCGAGTAATTGTGAAGTGTAACTCAGATGTCTTAGTGCTTCTGTAGCCATACAGCTGCTTCCTGACCCAATACAGAGGCTGCCCTTCCTGGCGGAGGATGTAGGGTAGACCTCCAAGGAGCTCACCTCCACCACTAAGAAAACCTGGCTGTTACAGAAATACAGGTTAACAATGCAACATGGAAGTTGAGCACTGCTAGTTTACAATGCCTTCCAGTAGTTTGTTGAAAAGAACATAGATTCAGAGAAAGCAGCATCTTTTCCTTATGTGCACCTGCTCTCCAAGTCTACCCTTGATCTCATTAGAGCACAAGCATTAGACAGCTTAGAAGAGACACTAGGACAGTCACCATCCCTTCTGCCCTGCATGTAGCTTGCCTGTTCCCCTTACTAAAAGCCCACTGGGGGACAGGGAGGGGATTACCAGGGGCATACAGTAAAACAAGCTCTGAAGAGAGATTAATATACCTGTAGTAATCCAATCTCTTGCCTTAACCAGAGAATGCCATATTCTTTGGTTTTCTTTCCTGTATCACCTTAAAAAGTTTTAAATTTAAACTCTTTTGTAAGATAAGAGTGTAATGGGTGAGAAGATTTTTAACACCAAATATATCACATACAACATGATAGGGATTGAAAAAAAGTCAACCATACATCAATACTGACAACAAGGAACTGGCCTTAGGGCTTAAGGCCACAAGACATGATTCAAAATCATTGCTTCTAGTGATACGGAAACCATAGGCTTGGAAGATCAAATTGCCATGCAAGACAATTATCAGGAGCCAAAGATGCAGGGAAGCACACCTCTTTGCTGGAGAGACAGACAAAATATTGATGAGGTGGATACAGAAAACAGCATTCAGAGAAACACCGTTAGAAAGAGTTGCCTGGAAATGCTGAAGGTAGAAACCAGACCGGGATATGAAGCTTCAGCAAAGTATTTAATCAATCAAATATCTCTGCACCATCTCTACTCAGGTTTCATACCAGACCTGGTAGTCTTTTTTAAATTTTATCATTACCAGCTTAAACATTTAATTATGAAGAAAGCCTGCAGGTACCTAGAAACTCACATTCAGAGTCTACAGCTGCAATTTTTCCATGAGTTCCCCATTCCTCACATACCCAGAGACAGGAGAAAATTACAGTAGTGCTCAGGAAGATGGAACAACGAATGCAGAATTGCACTAAAACTTTCCCTTCAGTTCCTAAATTTCACAGGAACTGGTGAGACTTCACACAAGCAGAAAATATACTGGTCACTTGTAGCAAAGCCAAATTTCAGATGTATAAAAGCAAACTTCAGAAACTTTCAATAAGCATATTGAAAAAACACATGACATACATGAGGAGGAGGAGGAGAAAAGGGGAAAAATGTACAGAATCTGCTTGCACAATAAGTATAAATCAGAAAAGAAATGGAGGAATTTTTGTGCACCAAGAGCACAGAAATAGTAATGGCATTTATGTTTAAAAAAAAAAAAAAGAGGAAAGCTTGGTTTATTTTCAATGAAGAAGTTCAGAAATAATTGCCAGAACAGATTGGAAGTAGTGAAAGGTTCAGGAGAACTTCAAAAGGGCATAGCAGGAAAGCTAAGAGTCCTTCATAAATCTTCCTCCAGTTATTCAGGTACCTATGAGCAGGTATGTTGGCCTGTAACAGGAAAAATATTTGTCTTGCAGTGCAGAGTATTCATGAGAACATGAGACTTTAAAATTCATCAAAGCAGGTGTTTGAGGAACAATGGGGTTTGGTGTTTTCACCCTCCCCCCTACAGAATAGAAACAAAGGTGAGCAGAGGAAACTCACAAACATTGGAGACTGCAATGGAAGTTCATTGAGTAAAGCCAAATAGCATCTAGACAGTTTTGAATACAAGCTGTACAATAGTTTTTTGGTGGGTTTTTTTTTTTTGGTCACATTAGGATTTGTGTGGAGAACCACAAAACATTCTTTGATAATCTGATAGCTATCAGTAGCTTTCCCTTCACAAGCAAGATCTTTGAATGGCAGAAGTATATGTACAGAACTTAACCCCGCAGTTACTTTACTTCACCAAGTTAATTGTTAGGAAAGGTCAACAGCCAGTTTAAAAGGAAATCTGTACTGACATACTTCCTTCAACCGAAGAAGAAAAATGAAGAACAGGCACATTACCTTAAAATGCTATTTTTAGATTACTGATCAATTTGATGGAGTATTTTGTATTCAAGGGTATAGTTGCTGAGTTGCTAATACCTGAAGTCAGCATGCATCCCCTGTCAGAAATAGACTTTGTAAAAGGATTTTTTTTTAAATAGCAGCCGGACTTCCGAGAAGGGGAAGTTAAATTTGGAAGAGAACTCACTTATCTAGGCAGATCTGATAAGGCAGACATGAGATAAGGGACAGATTTGATAAAAACAGACAATTTATAGAAGCAGGGTGCACCATTAACCTTTCCATACCAACAATTCACTCTAACAGATTGCTTAAAGATTTGCACCCAGAAGAATGAGATCATACATTTCACTCTTGCCTTTGTCTCTTATAAAAGAGAATAGAGTTAGGGTTAATCTTTAAATAGTTAATGAAGCTGGTAGAATTGGCACCATTACATGGTCTGATAAGATAGTCAATAGTAATGTTTGATAGCTGGGTAAGGCTCCAGAGATCATTTATTTTGAAAACCTAATTTTGCTTCTCTAGGACAAAGATCAGACAGCAGCAATTAAAAAGGACTTTGTTCGGTGTTTCAAATAACGCAAAGATAATAGAGAGGTCTTCTATAGGAGGCAGGCAAAGCAGTATATAAGGGTCAACTGATAAGAACAAGGAAAAAAACCTGTAACAGTAAATAGGTTCAAGAAGTGTAATGCTGAGGGAAAATGAGTGTGTTGATGATAGATGCCACTGAAAGAGCAGAGGATTTATTAAAAGGAAATAAGCGTGCTACATTACTGGCTTGAAATCTTACAGGGATTCAGAGGAGACGTTATACCAGCTAAGCAGCAGCCTACAGGACATAGTTCCACTTTCATTCAGCAAATGCAACTTATGCAGTTTGTTATGAAAAAACACCTTCTATACTCCACACGATCCAAGGTTTGAAAGTAATAAAAATACCATCTTTGGGAAGCACATACAAGCCAAGAGACATGAGCACAACAGGGAAACCATAGAGAAACACAGAACAAGTCTGGCAGACAGCTGCAAACATGACCATACCAAGACCTATGGCTTCCCCAGTGAATTTAGGAAGTATTAGTGGCTTCCTTGGGAGTGGCTTTGAACATCCAGTGTTAGGGAAGGAGTTCCTGCAGTCTATGAAAGAAGCTACTGTTGTTCTTTAACAGATAGAAAAGACCCTTCTTTATTCACATTTGATAGCACCATGCCATTTCCAAGTCAGAGATTCAAGCAAAAATGCTTGAGCCCTATCTAATTACCATGTTCTCAGTTTATTCAAACCATGCCCTAAGTTGGATTCATTAAGGTGAGAGAAACATCAGATATACTTATTCCCTATCACTCATACTGCTAATGCTGGGGGGATTTATTTCATATTACTTTGCATAGAGAAAGCTTATGGCAGGCTGGAGCATCAAACAGCCTCTCCTGTCCCATGCAGCTACTGGCACCCAGTTGCTTAAAGAGGAGCCTACAGCTTGCAACCAATATGGATCATTCTGGATTGACAATGTGGTTGATCTCCTGTTTGAGCTGCAAAGGATTCCAGGTTTGATTTATTTGTTTTTGAAAACACCTCAGCTTGAAATGAAAGCTTACCACAACCAGAAGTGCTGGAAGTGACTGGACAACAAGCCTTTGAACAATACCTTCACTTTCAAATTCAAATCCTGGAAAACCTAAAGGTCACTTTTTTTTTTTTCATATGATTCAGCATGGTTAGCAAAAAAAAAAAAAAAAAAAAGAGAGAGAGAGAAGAAGAAAAAAGAAGGAAAAAAACAGTAAAAAAAAAAAAAAAGTGTTTTGCCAAGGATCTTCCTAACATCACACAAACTACTCTAGAAGAGATCTCTATGGAGGTTTCCCAGAACAAATGGGAGTAGGAAAAATCACACATACGGAATCACATAGAATCATTTAGGTTGGAAAAGACCTCCAAGATCATCCAGTCCAATCTATAACTTAACACTACCAAGTTCTCCATTAAACCCTGTCACTAAGATGTGTAGCAGAAACTTCATACACACATCTTAATCAGATATCCCCGGTATTCTGAATACAGCGACAATAGCTTGGGGTGCCCTGAAGCACAGCTAAGCTGACTGAACAGAGACAGTAATGATGGAAAAGTTTCAAGGTCACTATGCCATTAGAAAAGTACCTTTAAAAGTTGCTAGCATCATTCAGCCAAGACAAAGCTATGCTCCTAGGACAACATGCTTCACCCAAGGGCATAAGCCAGAGTTGCTTAGAAAGATTGCACTTCCTTGGGAAGCTACCTCCAGAAAAGCAAGCTTTATAACAGTAGGGAAAAAAGGTTAAATAGCCTTAGTCTTCACCCCAGCTGGGAACAACTTCAGGAGTGTCTTGCAACCCTGATTAAAAGAACTGAAAAATCAGAATTAGTGGGTTGAATGGGGGCAGCTGTGTGGGATACCCTGGGTGTAACTTTGGCCATTTAGCAGATGTCTCCTCATACCCAGTATACAAGGGCACTTAGAGAGGAGCAGCAACAGCAGGCAATAGGGGACTGTCCTGGTGAACCATTCTGGTCTGCCACGTTGAAGGGCAGTAAGTATGCTCAGCTGATGTGTCCCACCAAAAAGAAACACTATTCAGTTGTGACATCTGACAATGATTTCCTTTCAATTTTTTTTTTAAACCAATCACACCACAAGAAATGAGAGGAGTCTCCTGTGCTACTCATTAACATACCAGTACCCTGTGCCTGAAAACATATAAGTATAATCTCCAAATATAAAAACAACTCCCTCCAGCTCTTGTACAGTCTTGTACTAAGAGTAACAAGCAAGCAAATGAACACTTTCCACTACATACACATGTTAACTTTTAGCCAGCAAGAGGGATTATTAAATACTCAGTCATTTATTCAAAACTCAGTGATTTCATCTGCCAAAAATAAATCACAGTCTGTCCAGTTATTTGATAGAGCTGCTTTGACTGACATACAGAAACAACATGCTTCTTCTGCTACAAAGACACGTGCTTTCATGTGTTAGCACCCTACTAGCAGAGTGACAGCACTGTGCAATCTGTATTTCTCTAAACAAAGAGGCAACATCCTGTTATGATCGCCTTGACCCCCACTCCTGGGTGTGTGGCGGGGTTTGACAATTAAAAGCTATTCTTTTTGGCAGACTTTCTTAGGAAAAAGAATCAGCTGTTACTTGTGCCCTACGAAAGCAAGGGTCTTGCCCCCAGGCCATGTGTGCTGCATTGTGCAGGTGTCGGCAGTCAAACCCCACTTTAATCACGGAGGTTAGCACGCTGCATATCAGCAAACGCATGTGCTGGCTGAACACAGCCATGCACAGGGAGACGGAACCATACAGAGGTTCCCTGCTCCCTCACCACTGCCATCAGTAATGGAAATATTTCTGGGTTGTTGGCTTCGGAGAATATTGAATTTTTCCTCTGCCCCAGTTGGAGAAAGTGCAATGGCAGCTGCTTAAATCAGGCTCCCAGTATTAGCAACCTGCCTGTCTTTGTATGTGACCACCTATCAGACTGAGCAAGCACAGAGGGCAGCTGCAAATTTCCTAGAACTAGGGGGTGTGGTAAAAAGTAAAAAAGCCCTCAAAGCCATGGAACTAAAATGGACAAACAATGAATTATAAAAATAATCATAAGGCAGCAGCAAAAGGATTAGCCAGGCTGGTCGCAGTCAGCAACGGTGAAATGTGACACAATAAAAACTCAGTTATTGAGTTAGGACCGCCTTAGGATACAAAAGACTGAAATGAAGGAAAGCTCTGGATTACTTTGTTCTTGAATATTGATTTTTTTTTTCAGAAGCATGAAGCATGAAATATTACAGTGATAAGCAGAGATTGGGAAAGAAAAATAACTGAGGAATAGTCTGTAAGGGATTGTTTAGGATGCACTGAACGAATAATTTGGTTCAGTCCTAAACATCACCTGCAACACGTTTGCCCACGTTCATATTTCTCAGTACAGCTTTAATTATATGTTGTGAAAGGACTGGTGCTGGTCCAGAAAGGCAAGGGAGCAGCGGTACAGCTCCCCTTGCTCCCTGGCCAGGGGGTTCCCATCCGCCATACCCAGTCGTCATTCCTCCCATCCCAAAGCCAGTCCCCAGTGCAGGGCAGCTTTGGGACCGCAGGGGCTCCTCTGCTGCCTTCGGCACAAATGCGAACTTTGATGCCGCTGTCTTGTCAATGGGATATTTTAACTGATATTAAAACTCTGACAAAAAGATGGACCCTCAGTGGGGGCCCACGGAAGGTTTTGTTTGTGTTTTTAATTTCACCATATGGCCAGCTGCCACTGTTGTAGGCTGCTGAGGCTGTATTGCTGGCAGTTAATCGGGCAGACAGCAGCTTGAATCTTTAGTGCTGGCTGGCAGCCAGTTGCTAATATTCTGGACCTGCGTGGCCACCAGCTGCAACAGGAGCTTGGGCAGGCCCTCTGCATCCAACCACCTTCACGCTACCACTGCATGTGTCCCAAAACAAAAGCAAAACCAGAGCAAGCACATGCAGCTGAGGATGTACATCATCCCACTTGAGTCAGAAATCAGGTGTATTCCTCCCAGCCCCAGCACCCTGGATAATTACAACTCATTTCTCATGACACCTGCAGAAAACCAGTGACTTCAAACAATATCAGCTGGAACCTTTTCATCCTCAAAAGGTGTTTCATTTTTTTTTCAGAGGTCCAGACACTCAGAAATTGATATTGCTCTGTTTCAAGCATTAAAAAAAAAAAAAAAAGAAAGAAAGAAAGCTAAGCCTTTCGAGGAGAAAAGAGGGAGGGTATTTTCCTGGGGAAAAAGAAGCCAAAGTGTTCATGTTGGCACGGCCAACTGCCAATTCTATAGCCATGCTTCCTAACCAGAGCAGAAAGTCCATCCTTTTCTGAACATCTCTTTCAGATAAGAGCTCTGCCCAATACCCTGCTGAACAAATGATTAAATAATAAATAATTTATTCTTCTTCATACTTAGAGGATCAGGAAGTTTAGAGAAATTGCACGGTGCTTTGAGCCATTTTACTGCTTTGTTAGTACTTCTGAAATCAGCCAGTGAACAAGTGACAGGCTGGGTCTGAAGGCTGATGGACCCTTCTCCCCCAGATTCTGGGAGACTTTCAGGCCAGCCCTGCTCACCACATGCCCTGCATAATACAGTGTTTCCCATTTTATACCATCGGATCACCATCCCACATGAAGGATATTCAGAACACACCGTTTCCCATATTTTTATGCGAATTAGGCACTTTTCCAGGCACACGTGGTTCGGCCCTGCGGAAAACCCGGTGCTGTTCATATGCAGAACAGGCACATGCAGCTGGTTCAGTGCTTCAGCTCAGGTGCATATATTGGCATGTAAGCAGCTTTGCAGTGACAGCACTGTTATTTAGCACCAATTTAATACAGATAGGCTATCTAACACCTAGTTTGTTCCTGCTCTCAGTTCTGCATGGTTTTGATGTGTTAGACATGTGGACCATGCTTTTTGGAGCTGTGTTCAGAACAATTCTTATGGTCTCATTTGCTCTGGTGCTGAATCAGTACGCTTTGGAGTCTAATAAAAACAGAAGCATCAGCTTCACTGTCAGCTGCGTGCACTTACACGGATGCAGTTGCCTGGACCCTTTTAGAAGAAAATAATTGTTGGAAATATCTTGTATTCTGTTTTCTGCCAGCAGAGGGGCAGGCCAGCTTTTTCTCTTGCTAGCAATGTAAGAAATCCCTGTTGTAATATCTAGTGCTCATTATCCTTGTTGATAGCTTCCTGATCCTTTGCAATGTATGAAGAAGCTGTGGCAGGAGAGCAAGCACTCAGAGTTTCAGTGGATTGGGTTTTAATTCACTGCTGAGCCTTCCCAAGTCATCTAAACCCTCTATCTCAGGCGCCTTCATTATCCTGAAAATGGAAAAAATTAAGCAGTTTGCATCCAAACCTGTCAATGGGGAGACTCAGTGTGCGTGGGTGTAGCTTAGCTTACCACCAGCCAGTTAGGATAGAAAAGGGATTATTTTCCTCCTCCTCTATGGCTGGGAGAAATCAAGAGCAAACAGGCCCAGACTTTAAAGCAATGCATCATCTAGCAAACAGAACTACCGACAAAAAGCACTTTTTAAAAGTTTCTAGCATGTCACATTATAAGTGGGAGGCCAGCATCTTTAATTTTCAGAAAATGTCAAGTATCGCCTTCAAAAAATAAAATCTGACCACTTTAAACACTCCCAGGTTGTACTTTTGGAACCCTGTCATGTCTTTTCCATGATCCAAACAGGTGTTGTCTCCAGAGTGCAACGAGGTTGTGATATTGCAAACTGTGCTGCAGTATCATTGCTCCTGGTGGCAGGGAAAGGAGGAGAGTGTGACAAGGTCTGGGAACACGGAAATCCTAGAATAAAATTGCACATCTTCATGGTGATTGTGTAGTTTTATTGTAGAAACTAAGACCAAAATCCCACTGCAGTTACCATTATCAACCACGTCTTCAACATATCTTCACATGCGCAGCCAGCCCTGAAGGGAGGCACTTAGGCTCAGTATGTTAGAAAACCTCTTAAACAAGTTTAAGCTGTTGTACTCATTTAACATTCAGCCACATGCAGATGTTTTCCTGCTGCACTCTCCATCCCTACTTCCCCTTCCACCTCTGAGCATGCCTAGATCACTGCATGTCCCAAAAGAAAAACAGCTGAAAACATCCAAACCCATGATTACACAGTCCCACAGCCAATTACCACAAGCCAGACCAACAAGAACTGAGGAAAAAAATAGAGCTCAAATACCCATAGCAAGTCAAGTCACAGTTAATCTGAATAATTTCAAGGGCAGGTCTAAAATGCACATACCAGCACAAATATTTTGATGATCTCAGTCAAGAGACTCCACCTCTCCCTCTTCAGGGATGTAAACAAAGTTATGTCACTGGAAAAACATTTTGAACTGAAGTACCCCAGCAGGAGAACACACTCTTCCTTGTAGTTTTAATTATTACAGCTTCTTTAAGCAAAAATATTTAAAAATAAAATTGGAATAAAACCAAAACCTTTAGCAGGACTTTTTTTTTTTTTTAAAGTTAAATACAGAGCACTTAGTGTTATCCTTAGGATGCTCTTAAAGCCCTTTTGGTAGGATTGTATTAGTAAGAAGAAAACTCTTTGTGGAGGCTTGTAGAGTCACTCAGAAACACCTGGAAGGACTACTGAACATGGGGACAAGGTGGCACATGGTGGCACCGCCTGCGCATTGCCCCTGCGTCCTGCAGGACCCAGCACCCACGACACGGCTGGCGGCTGCACGAGAATTTGGAGGAAGGGCTATAATTACATCTCTGTGCCAGTAATTATGTGTATTTCACACAGCTTAGCAGATGTCATGGGGTACAATAGGTGCTGTGAAGAATACTCATTTATTAAGTAATTTATAGCATAATAATTAACAGCTAATCACTTGCGAGTTAAGATGCTCTGGGAACGGACCCAATTCACAGTATGTGCTGCCTCCTTCCAGGAAATCTTGCTATTTAGACAGCGCTCCTCACCCGCACAAAGCAAGCTCCTCTGCTCCATCCCAGCAGAGCCCTTGCTTGCACACACACATCTGCAGGTAATAACTGGGTACGTGGCAGCAGTGCTAATGAAGAAATCAAACTCTCATGTGCTGCACCGTGATATCCACAGGGCGGGCTGGGGAGCATCTGCTGCTGCTGCTGCTGAAGGTATGGGAAAGAGGTGAACAGGCTTTTAGACCACGATCTGCTCTGGAAGAAAACCACCATCTTTCTACAGCTGAGCAGGCTTTGTTTCTCTGCCCAGAGGTGGCTGCAAGTCAGGGGCTTTCCAAGCCTGCCCTGCAATGCCCGTGTGCTCACCCGCGGCTGCCTTGCTGCTCGCCAAGTTGCGTGGCCTGACCTGCACGTGCTCCAGCATCCCAGCTCTGGTGGAATTGGAGAGATCTGGGGTAGCTCAAAGCCTCTGTACATCTGGGATCGTGGTCCTGCGTTGGAAGTGCTACCATTCCAGCTTTCAAACCACCGTAACTGGCCACCCCGGGGGAGTTCGAAGGGAAGTCACTGCACAGAAGGAGGCCAAGCCTTCCATGAGCTGGGGCTTTCCAAGGGCACTTAGGATTAAAGTGTCCGTGGCTCCTAGCCAAGGCCAAACACTGCAAAGCACCCACCATTTATTGGGTCTCTTGCACTCCCTTGAAAAAGTTGTTTCTAAAATAACTCGGTCAGTCCTGCATTTTACCCTTCCAGCACAGGAATGGGATTAACCTTCAACATCTTCCTGCCACATTCCCACAGATAAAACAACATCCTCCCTCCATTTTGGGGCAATAACATGTATCCAAGCCACCTTCCTGTTTCCAGGTGGGCACGGGTCCAGCTCTAGGTGCCAGAATTGACCCCATCAGACTCCTATGGTATGTTCTGCTGTGTAAAGAAGCCTCTTCCCAGCTCCCATGAGCTATGTCCTGAAGCAGGACACTTCCTGCTTTAACCATGGCTCATCCTCATTCCTGGCCCCTGCACCTAACTCCTAGCTGAGCACCACAGAACTTGCTCTCAGCCACATCTGCTGACAGTGAGCTCCACTGCCCAATTCCACATGATAAAGAGCATTTCTTTTATGAATTTAAGGTTTGCTTTTTCAGATTACTTTCAGGGAGCATCCCCTCATTCCTGCATTGTGAGACAAGCCAGTTAGGATATATATCACTACCACAGCCTTTTATTTCTTTGCTCTAAGTCACACCAATCCCTAAGCTTTTCATCCAGGGGCCTCTCCAAGCTTTAATCATTCCCATCACCCTCCCACTCCCACAACAGGCTGCATTTTTGAAAAACAGCAATAAGCTGAAGCCATTTTGCCATTTCTCTGGGGTTTCAGCCTTTGTTTCTGTTTCTATCTTCTGCAGTGCAAGCAGAGGCAACTCACTGTGAGCCTGCAGTTGGAGCTTTTCCACCTCCTCCAAGACATAGCCCAGCCCCTGTGTCCATCCAAACGTCCCACTGCAGTGGTTCTCATTATTTTTTTGCTTTCACTGAGGTGCCAGCCATGGCCACCACATGTTCAATGAGGTGTCTCACATTCTTCCTTGTTTTTCTGGTGAGACATATGACAATGGATAGGGTGAGGGGTCTCCCATAGGGAAGTGCCCCCACATTTTCTCCCCTAGCTCCATGATTCATGTCTGAGGCCAGTGCTCTGCAGCTCGATGAGGCTTTCCCTGCCTGTTTCAAAACCCAGAGAAGCAGATGAACTTGAAGCATTTTGGAAGAATGAGTTCAACCAGGGCTCAGTGACTCTCTTTAATAAAAAAAAAATCAGCTGACATTCGCTGATGCTCCCCCCCAGGACACCTCCCAGATCCAAGTTAACCACAGGCTCTCCCAAACCTCTGCACACACTGCAATAGCTCAGCGATAATGCATGTGGGAATGGTTCCTGCTGCAAAAAAAATCGTGCCTCATGGCCCATAAATCCACACAGTGTGTCGTTTCATATGGCCCAGGGCTGTGAACGAGCCGAGTGCTGCACAGAGAGATGACAAATCCATTTTGGATGTCAGAAGCAGAATAGCTTCCAGTCAATTTCAGCCTACAATGCAAGAATTCAGATTTACAGACCCAGGAGATTTACTTTTTACCTCATTTTATTGACTATTAATTCACTCCACTGCAGATGAGAAAGAGATTTTGGAAGAACAGGTGCCAATACCCTGACCTGCAGCAGGGAAAAACGTGGGCCCCTCTCGATGCAACTCAGCAGAGCAGGCAAGGAGAGGAATGCGTCCCTGGTGTGGGCTGTCCTGCAGCCAGCCTGGAGTCCTTAAGGCAAAGCAGGAGTGCATGTAGCTCTTTCGGCCCCTGTGGAAAATAAAAAGCAACCTTCTTTGGGACAGAAAGCAGCTGATGTTTGTAACAGGAAAACAGTAACACCTACTGCTCGTGATGGGCTTGGTGTCTGGAGCTAAATCCTGCTGTGTTTCACAAACCTGTGTGCCACAGATGCTCCCAATAAAAGCCTGACGTTTCTCCAAAATACAGCAATAGAGGGCAGGGGCTGTCCTGAAAGAGCATCCAGTGGGAGCCTCGTGCCTGGCACGCCATGAAAATTGCAAGGGGCAGAGCTCCTGAAAAACCAGGGGCTGCAGCCAGCACCTTGCTTCGGACCACCAGGTCCCAGCGGCCGGGTCCTCCCCCAGCCATCCATTGCTCACGGCATTGCATGTGCTGCAACGGGAGCTGCAGGGTTTCCCTCGGTGGTTTACAGCCTGAATTTAAGACATGCATGGGAATAGGATGGGGTGGGTGGCTTAAAAGCTGGGGACTTTCCCCACAGTGTTAATTATTCCTGGGTTTAAGAGCAAGCTGAGCAGTATGCTGTGTAGAGCAGAGGCAGGCAGAGCTTTGCCCCTCATCCTCGTTCCCTGGGAGACCCCAGCCTCCAAACCTCTGCCCAGGAGCTGCTCCATCCGGCTGTAGCACACAGACCATTTCCCTCGATCCCGTCCCTCCCACAGCATGCAGACCAAGCCATTTCCAGCCTTGTGCCTCCTCCTTTTCTCACCACACACCGATGGGTTCGTGCTACCCATGCACTGTCCTGGTACCAACCCCGTCCTCGGGTTTATTATCGCCCTGGTGCACGGTGGTATTGCTGAGGGCACACTTCCCAGCCATAATAACGGAGCGGGGATGAGCCATTAAGGGGGAGATGATAATTCCACATAGCACAGAGCTGCCAGAAGTCCCAGCTGTGCTCTGCAGTAACATAACTCTTTGCGATCTGCTTATTAACCATGCAGCTACTACAGACAGGGCTAGGAACAAATGCAGCCTGGATCAGATTTTTTTTAAAACAATTCATATCTAATTCATATCTATGATATCATAGGTACCTTGCAACCAAAAAAAAAGGGCACATCATCACCTTAAGCTGGGATGCGAAGGGGCTTGGCCGGTGACCGCCTCATGCTGGACACCCCGAGAACACCCTGTGCAAGGAGGTTTTCTTCCTGAGCTCCATGTGGATGGAGGAGGATGGGTGTCTGCACCCCCAGCCTGCAGGGCCCCCTTCATGGAGCTAATGGGAGGAAAGGGGAGAAGGTGTCCAGCCAAATCCTGCCCTGGCCCTGATTTTATACAGGATGAGCTCAAAGGGGAAGGACTCAATCCAAGGCTACAAGGTGGAAAGATGGCAGAAGAGACAGAGTTACATCTTTCCCAACCTTTACTGCCCAATTTCTGCATGGGCTGGAAAAGTTTGTCTCCCAACAAGGACAGTATTATTTTAGCCCCTGCTGTGTTCTTTGACCTTGTCAAGGAAATGAGCACTCTGCGCCAATATGGACCCGCTGATGGTTTCCTTCTCTTTATGATGGAAAATTACACATGCTTATCTGCCTCCTAGGGAGACGCTTGCATTCAATTCTCTGCTATTTGCAAAATACTTCAAAAACCACACACAGAAAATGTTCAGTAAGAGCCAATAGCCACATGCCAAATAAAGCAACAATCAGGATACTTTTGGGAGACCTGTTTGCACCTGCTACCCAAACCTGGATAGCACCAAACAGCACCAAAGTCAGCTAGGGTTCAGGAGTTTATTCCACAGGCAGGGATCCCATCAGCACCAAATAACTTGGATGAGGCTGCTGTCAGAAGGCACACATGCAAGTGTCTTCCTTGAGCTGCACCAGGGAGTCCGAGCTCGGCCAGGGCCCCTCTCCAGCTGTGCTCCACATCTGGCAGCCCCTGTACAGGGCCGGCTGAGGGACACAGCTCCGCAGAGGAGCCCGGGCTGGGTTTTCGGTGGTGGACAGTGCCCTCCAGTGGGACATTTGCCACCACACCATTCACACACCTTCCCAGAGGGAAACAGAAAGGTTATTCGAATTTTAAAAAAAGCCCTGAAACAGAAAGCTAGAGAAGTTAAGGGCCAGGAGTTGGGACACAACTGTGCTTTATTGCCAACTAGGAGGATGCAGCGGTGGGTGTTGCTGTTTGCAACTGGCATCTCAGCAAGCAGTGTTCACATAAGCACTAAAAAAAACATTGCCCCCATTGCTCAGAAAGGTCAGAAGCTTCCCCAAAACCTTGAGGTCAAGCCCTGCTGTGTTACTCAGCCAGGGTGCAAGAAGCTGAGTATTTGTTCAACACTTCAGTCTTACCCTAGCCTCCCCTAGAGCTCTGCATGATGTGCAGAGGAAAGGAGGCAGGGCTGAGCACAGATGCAAGACTAATCTTTAATTTCTTCAATTAAGCACCAAAACATCTCATTTCTTATTTTTTCTTTAAAAAAATAAGCCTTTATTTTCCATGTGCTAACACCTCTGCACAAATCTGGAGCAGGGTAAGGTGGGAGAGGATAGAGTGGTGTGAGCAAGCCCTTTGCTTCCAAAGCAGAGCAAGCATTTAAAAAAACAACAATGACATAACGAGGAAGACTGTGGGAGAGTTATGGTCCATAAAAGACATGAGGAGGAGCTGCACAGCCTGTGGCTTGTTGCAGCCTGAGAAGGCAGGACTGAAGGCACAGGTAATTGGGGCCACCACAGTATTGGGGCTCCCCTAGAGTGGGTGGGACTGCTCCAGGAAGACCCTGTAAGCTTGGCCGGGGTGGGCCCGGGCCCCCCACAGCCACTCAGGGGGCCTGGCCCGCAGCTTCAGCTGGAAGGGGTCAAGGCGCAGGCAGTCCCCCAGGTCCCGCAGCTCCATCACCGGCTCCTCCGCAGCCCTCTCTGGTGGCTCCTCAGGTCCCAGGTCCCTCCTGGGGCGCCGTTCCCGCCATTTTGCTCCACACAGGGCTCCGGCGGCCACCAGCAGCGCCAGGCCAGCCACGATGGCCGCCCCCACCAGGATGTCAGCATGGCGGAGCAGGAAGCCCATCCCTGCCAGAGAAGGTCCACAGCCTCAGGAGTTTGGCCTGGAGCTGCAGGTGCTGCTCTGGTGGGGCCACCATCCCCAAAAACCCTGACCACTGCCTCCAGGGCAGAACATCAGAACACTTCCAGTTTTGCAGGGAAGAGAAGGAGTTTTACTAAAAGTAGCAGCAGTGTTTTAAGTAGGTATTGCAGAATATTGGTGTTTTTCTGGCCGGGAGACCCTATTATCCTGTAAGATTGGATTAGCCAGCCCTGATTACAGTCAAGCACCACGTGCCATCTGGTTAGTCCTGTGTTGAATTGGTTTGAGAACTAGGGTAAACACTGGGAACATCATTGTCCTTCTTGCCAAGACCTGCAGTGTGACAGAAAAATCACAGGGCAGCCCCAGGAGCGACCAAGATTGCCAATCACTGCATTCTAGCAGAGGTAACCCCTAGATCACCCTTGACCACACTCAGCTTGAAGCTCCAAGCAGCCAAGGTGAGGAGATGCAGAAGATCTAGGGGAATAGAGGCTCACACACCTAATTTTAACCCTGTTGCAGGAAAAATAGCAAACTGGGGAGAGAGAGGCAAAGCCTGGTGGAGAGGTCATACTTAGAAGTGCCAATGCAGCCCATGAACAGAGCACAGACACTGAACACCTCCGCTGTCATCAGCATTTAGCAGCCTAAACACCAGGTTTGGGCACTGGCTGCTGCATCTACCCAGGGCACGTGGGCTTCACTGAGACCTTCCACCCCCAACCTCATCCCACAGCCTGGGAGGGTTTGGTAAAGCCTGGTAGAGCTTTCAGGAGCCTGTGGGAGGTGGCTCACTTAATTGCACCCGACGAGCAGCGATACTTTAACCTGACACAGTTAACTGATGCAGGTCACCCCCTGGATGCCTATCTAAGCTCACCTCTGAAAGCTGATGCCTTTGGATCCTGCACAGGATGAGGTAAAGACCATTTGCCCTTCAAGTACAAGGCTCGCCTCCTGACTTAGATACCTGCCTTCAGTTTCAGAAAGGACCACACTGGCCTCTGGTCCACCCACATCTGAGCACAACTTCTAAAGAGATGCTCCTAAAGCCAGAGCAGGAAGCATTTTTTTTGCCTACAAGAACATCCAGCTGCAAATTGCCTTGCAGAGATATTATATATCCTTCCCACTCCTAAAGCCACTGTACCAGCAGCAGTGCCGTTTTTAAGCATCAGGTGTAATGCACAATAGCAAAGGCATGGCTGTTCGGACCCCAGTCAAGGTTGGGCATGGCAAGAGCTGATACACAGGAGCCCTCTGAAGAGCCAGCAGCTACTGAGGATGCTACACAAGTAACTCATCCATGCAAGACATTTACACCGTCTCTGCAGACATGATCATACACCCTCCCTCCCCAGCACCATTGCCACAAGAGATGCAGAAGAAAGCAGAGCACGAGAGCGCTACTGTGGCCTCTACCTGATGGGGGAGCGCGGATGCACAGAGTGCCAGACTTCGTGGGAGAATGGTCCTCGTAGTCCTTCTTGCAGCGGCACAGGTAGGTGCCCACGCCGTTGAAGCACTCTGCGTCCTCCCCACACAGGCTGACCCCCGAGCTGCACTCATTCACATCTGGAGGGGAATGCGTGCTGTGAGTGATGCCAGGCTTGGCATGGAAGGGCTCTGCTGCCAAACCAAGGCACCTACCTTCCACCAACAGCGAGACCAGCTGCAGCTTCTCCTCTCCCACTGAGGTGCCAAGCAGCTCTTCCAGCTGGGAGCGCAGGAGCAGGGACACATTTCTCTCCTGCGGCTTCAGGTGCAGCCAGAAGGTGAGCAGCAGGCTGGCGTTGCTCGTCCTGCAGGCAGGGAGAGCCCGTGGTGAGGCAGGAGGAAAGCATCGTGGCCTGGCCCCACTGTGAAACCCGTTCAGACCGTCCACCCTTTAGTACAGGGTCATGGTGCTGCAGGGTCTTTCAAAGAGTATTTGTTGCAAGAGACAGCTTTTCTGGAGGAGAATAAGGAGTACCACAGGTTATAGAGGTGCCTGCTGAGTGGGTGGCACACCGATAACCCTACCTTTTGACTTCCTTTAACTTTATTTCGTTGACTCTGTTGGCAGAGATTTTCAGATTCTGCTGGATCTGCAAAGAAACAGTGACCAGTGCTGATTCGACATTTTGTGGGCACAGCTATGGCAGCAAACCGCTTCTTTTCCCAGTCCTCCCTCCCCTCTTGCTCTTGCCCTTCAACTAACCACTCACACATTAAATGTCCCATAGGCCCATGCTCTGAGCCTTCTTTCTAGGAGACTGCTCATGGCACCCATTTGCCTAGCTTCAGCTCAACTTCTCCAAGCACACAAGGTGGTTTGGAAAGGGCAACAGTAGGCCCAGGTAAGCATTTGGGTGCTAACCAGTGGGTGGATGGACCAGTTGGGTGCCATCCAGCTTTCTAGAGCAGGCAGCAGCCTGAACCCTATGCCCACTACAACCCGCATCCCAGAAAGCAAGATCAGGTGAAGACTTGGAAGCACGCAAGTCTTGCCTCTCCAGGGTTCAGGTTTCAAGCTGCCCCATTTCTAGAGGCAAGTTACAACCCTCGGTTGGTTGCATCCCTGTCTCCACAGTGCTTTTCTGCTGCCTCGTGATGACTGCAGCAGCTAAACGCCAACCCCTGCAGCCAGGCACCCTGCCAGGGCATTGGCCTCAGATGGTGACCAGCACAAGCAACTCAAATGCTGGCTCATCATATGTGGCATTAACAGAAAACCCCTGGGGTGAAGAGCACAACGTGATCTCTAGTAGCTGAGCATTCGGGACATCACATTTGGTTTTCCTCCCCCTCCCAATGCCCAGACTTACGTGGTTCTTCATAGACTCAAGAAGATCCTTTCTGAGCTCACTTCCACCAGGAGGGATCCAGTCCTTGTGCTTGATTTCAGTAGTTACTTCAAACAGCACATCTACCAGAAGACACAAGATCTGATCATGTTTAAATCCACATTTAAATCCACAAGGGGCTCCTTAAGTGAGCAAGCCCAGGATATTGACAATAACTACACGAGGATGTCCTCATCCAAATGCCACATGGGTATTTCCAGATGTTGTGCATTAGGTAGCACAAGCTGTTGACTAACAGGTAAAAAACAAACCTTAGCTAATGCTCAGTACTGAATCCTGGAATTGATCTTTGAGCAAAGAGTACACAAAGCATTAATGTACATAAAATTGCACTCATACTTCCTCAGCAATTATCTTTCCCAAAGCTATCACCATAATTTGTGATAGCCTAAAAGCCCTCTTCCCTCACCCATCTCTGTTCAGGATCAGCTTAGATAAACAGCTGTGGTCTGGCTGAATCCAGGCTAGCACAGATTTGCCAGAGCCTGTTATTTAAAGCCTACTTATTCAGCAATATTTCTCCTGTTCAAAGCTCAGCCCCCTTCTGTATTGATTCCTTTTTGCAAGCTGTTTCTGGGGCTTGCTGTACCATACAAGCCCAGTTCTGTGCTTAGCTGCTGATGCTCCCATAGGCAGGTTTTTCTTTTCCTCCCAGTCTGAGGAGCAAGGCTCCTGCAGGTTTCTGATCCAGGTAGTCCTGAGATGCCCATGTGAGTGTATTTGAAGAAGTGAGGATAGAAGCCCCTTCTTCACCTTAGAGAAATCATCTTTAAACAGCCAACAGTAATGTTGGAACTCCAACAACCCAGCATTTATGCCAGTTTTAGCAGGTGAACGCAGGTTTCTTCAGGGTAAGTGCCCAGTGCGTCCCAAATGGTCACTAGCAAGGAGCGCCCTCCACTCCTCTCTAAACTTTGTGAGCAGACGATGTCCATGCACAGCACCAGCCAGCACAGTGGACGTAGGGCAGCTCTTTAAGACATGCTCAAGTCTTCTCATCACTTACCTCCCGGATGGTGCAGGGATTGCAGCGCCGTACCGTTCTCCAGAGATGCCAGAACAGAAGCCAGATCTGTCAGAGCAAGGAAAAGAGTCAGGATGCTAACCTCTGCCTACAGGCAAGGGGGAACATACACTTCAGGTATGTTTCACTCTGCAAGAAGAATGCCACATGCCAGCTCCTTCCTATATTCATTGTGCTGAAATTAAATATCCATCTCTCTCTAGTGAGAAGTGCTCTTTAGGAAGAAATCACCCCAGTAAAACTCCTTCTTTGCTGGAAGTGGACAGTGTTAACCCTGTGAAGTCACCACAGCTCCTGCAACCAACAGAGCAAAGAAGCTTTGGCTTTGTGTATAAGATGCCAGCAACAGCAGAAGAGCTAAATCAACACTTCCCCACATCTACAATGAAGGGGCAAGAATAGTTTGGAAGGGGAAGAAAGAACAACTGAAAGTGTCTTCTTCCTGCCTTCAAGTTGAAATCAAAGCATATCTGTAGCTAAATGTTTCTGTGAAAGAAGTCTACCATCAACTCCTAAACTTTAATAGGAGATGAGAGTCATTTTTCCCCTCCTCCCTCTAAATTCTACAGCTCAAACCATTCTAACAGCTAGGAGCATCATCCCATAGATGCCTATGACAACAGATAACCCTGTGTCTTCCCCAATTCCACCTTCCTTGGACATGGTAGGAGTCAAGAGTGCTACCACATAGACCAACTGAAGGAAACAGATGAATCTAAAATAAAAACCTCTTAAGAGTGCTGCTTTACTAGAAACAGACACCGGACAGTGTTGAGCATTTGTTCAGCCACAAATAACCCAGAAAATGCCTTACCAAAGAGGTCTTCATGTCTTTCTTGTGGAGACACCATATCTCCAGCAGTGACACCAGGAGAGGGATAGAGAGGAGAAGGTTTTGTACTTGTGTTTAGTGGTGGCTTTTCCAGCATCGGCATCTGCAAGGGGTGTGTGGTGACCACCTCTGCTGACAGGACGTCACTGGTCTGATCCAGGTTAGTGAATTTAGCAGGGAGACCTACATTGCTGCTGGGCACCTCTGAAGAAGGGACACCGGCTGAGTGATGTGGGGCTACGGTGACCAGAGCAGACACCGGCCCTACACCCCCCTTTGCAACCTCTAAGACAGGTTGCTTAGCTTCACACCCAGCATCTCCACTGGCTGGAGCCACCAACACATCGTTGGATTCTCTTCCCTCAGTGCCACCATCCTTAAGGCTCCTCTCCGTCTCAGTTTCATCCTGCAGCTCACTATGCTCACCCAGGCTAGCACCAGGCTGGGCATCTTCCGCAAGATCAGGAAGGTGTTGGCCCTTTTCATCTGACCTCACAAACTCAGGCTGGATCCTGCCTGCGTAAGGCATAGCTGATGGGCTTGGAGAGGCTCTTAGCATGGGCAGTAAACCTTTTGTGACCGCTGTCCTCCAGCTCCCTTTCTTAGAGATCTCTCTGGGAGCTACAGCATCGTTTGAAGAACCCACAGCTTCATGGTCTCCAAATACATAATACTGTCCTTTAAAATGTTTGTATTCACGGCTTAGGGAGCCACCCCCTGACAGAAATAACACATGGACCGCAGTGGCTTGTGTAGCAAAGATCAGAGTACCTTGGTTGTGACAGGCGTACACGACTTTTGTTTCCACGCTTGAGAGGACCCCATGGAAAATCATCTTGTCCTGGTTCTTACCACAACCTTCACTCCCCTGAAACCCCTGGACATAGATGAGAACATGCTTCTGGGGGCCTGCCCAGATGGTCCAGTTGCACCAGATGTTGGCTTTAATGTCACCATGCGGCGGGAGGTAGAACATCCCAAATCCATCCTGAAAGATGACGTGGCAGCTCCTGACAGGGAAGTACTCCGTCGCCCAGGGCAGTCCCAGCTCTGGCACATCAGGAACACAGAGAGGAAACACCATTAGTGATCGCTGCAGGCACCAGGGCCCAGATATTACTCTTCTAGGAGCGCTGTGAGTTATCACAGAGGAGGCTCCATTTCAAACCCTCTCCTGCTGGGAGGTTCCTGTGGTTCCAGCCCCACAGCAACATTGCTGCTCTGCAGCCAGCGCTGGGCCCAGGGACCCAGCTGCTCTGCAGGGGCTGGGGTTTGGCTCTTTGCAGCCCTTCCAGCCCCGAAGAGCTTGAACTACATGCTTTTGCTCCCAGAAGAGGTTTGGACAACAAGACTGCTCTGCTGGAAGTATTCCCCTCCCCAGGCAGCTGGGGTCACACCTTCCAGGCTGGGACTGCAGGTGACAGACACCCCTACAGATTAGTTCTGCCTTCTAAAGATGGCTTACAGCAAGATACAAAGCGTTCGGAGACCTACCAGCATGTTTCTGCTGCTGTCCTCCCAGCATCCACGTGTTGCTGGATACGGGATCACTGGAGGGCCCCTGCAGCTCTTGGCCTCCCAGCAGCGTTTGTCCCTGCGGGGCCACAGGAGGAGTGGGGTGAAGAGGGTGCAAGGAGGCATTTCTCTGCTCGCCTGCACCTGCTTGGAGGCCTTCAGTGGTTCTCTGCATTTTCAATCCCCCGAGGAGGGAGGCAGAAGCCAGCTTGTTGCTAGCAGTCAGGCCTGGATGCTGCATCGGTTCCACGGGCTCCTCTCTCCTCACCCCCCGGGTGCCAGTCACGGAGGCTGGTGCCACCCCAGAGCCACAACTCACCTGGTCCCGGGGACAGGGAAGGTCCATGCAGGGCCTCGGGCTGGAGGCTGGGGAGGGACCTCTGGCTGGCAAGCCTGCAGGAGCTGGGGTTTCTCCTCGCTGGCCACTCTCCTCCAGCACCAGTTTGCTCATCCCAGGGCCAAGGGGGCCAGGGGACACCTCTGTGCCCAGTTCAGGGGCTGCTGATGGATGGCAAGGTGGTGACAGGGAGACCATCTCCTGTCCTCCCGGGACAGCCGGTGAGGTGCCTGCCCTTGGCCTCAGGCTGACAGGATCCAAACCCAAACCCGCTGCTGGAGATAAGACTGCCCTGGACGCGGGCTCCACTTGTGATGGAAGAGGTTCTTCGGGGGCAAAATTGCTAGAGCCAAAGCCTTCAGGGACACAATCAGGGTGGGAGAGCACTGGCACAGGGATTATTTCCATCTCTGGCGTGGAAGCTGCTGCAGGATCAGACCCCAACCCCGTTGGCAAAGGGGGTGCCACCAGCCCCGGCTGCACAGCTGTGTCACCCTGGTGGCAGCTGCTTTGTGTGCCCAAAGAAGACACAGGAGCTTCCTCAGCGGGTGGACGGGTGCGTGTTTGGACACTCGTGGGGAGGCTCCCGGGGTCTACAGGGGCTGCCAGCGGGAGGTGACTGCTCTGGCCATGCAAGTGAGGATGCTCTTGGACAGCGTCCCATAGCGTTGTGGGACACAGCACTGTTTTCCCCTCAGCACCACCCCTGGAGCTTCCCAGAGGGGAAATACCCATGAGCTTCGTGTGCTGGAGGCTAGTTGTTCCCAGGTCAGGTTGAGTCATGGACAAAACCCCAAAACTGCTTCGGCTTCTCTCAGGTAGCAGCTGTGAACCATCCCTATTCACTGCTTCGTACGGGCTCCTCAGGCTAGGCATCAGGCCCTTCACAAGGCCATCAGCATCACCACTCGCTGCTCCATCAGCCGGGATGCTCAGCAGGGCATGGCTTTTGTCCTTCTCTAAGGGAGCGGCGCCAAGCCCCTGGCACGCCGTGGTATCAACGCTGTCTTTGCTTTCTCTTCTGCCAGGAGACAAAGCCTGCGAATGAGCAGCCAAGTCCACGCGACTCGTGCGTGTTGGTTCAATGGTAAGCTGTAGGCCTCCAAGGTCTTTCAGCCCCAGGGAAGGGTGCAGGGCAGGCTGCCTGCTCTCCCAACCCGCTCCTGTGGGCTGCAAAAAAGGCTCCACTACCTGCACGTCTCCAAGCAAAGGAGTTTCGGAAAGCACACTTGAAAACCCATGCATGGAACCAAAACCCAGAGTGACGTCTCTGCTTGTGGTGGGACCCTTCCACCAGGAACCCAGCCCTGCGGTGGGAATCACACCCCGAGCTGTGCCCCCGCCTTGGTCTTCCTTGCAGGGTCTCGGGCCTGCCTGCAGCTCAGACCCCGGCACGCGAGCAGCTTTTGTTTCCAGGAGCGGCATCCTCGCACCTTGGCACGGGACGAGCTCATTGGGACTTCCCACAGCCGTGGTGCCTCTTCCCTGTGGCAACCCATGGCCCCGCACCACGGTCTTGCCAAAGCTCTCAGCACGACGCGTGGTTGCAAAGCCCAGCATGCCCCTAAGGTCTTCAGCCCATCTGGGCTGAGAAATACCGCCTTGCCCAGGTGGTTTTGGAGCCGGAGTTTCAGGAATTGATGCGTCTTTGGAGGAGGATTCGCCTTTCTCGTCTTGGAAGATGTAATACTTCCCTTTAAACTGTGAGTCTCTGCAGTTCGGCAAGTACCTCTTCAGCAACACAACGTGGACAGCCTGAGCAAAGGTGGCAAAAACGTGTGTCTCCTTTTTCCAGCAAGCATAAACCACACTGCCTTCCACCAGTGAAGAAACTCCTTCGAACAGGATTTTGTCCTCATTTTTGTCACAACCCTCCTTAGTGGTAAAGCCCTGAATATAAATTATTATGTGCTTTCTGGAGCCTGCCCAGATTGTCCAGTTGCACCAAAAGCTTATTGGAGAATCACTGTGATACGCTGGAGGAGAAAACTCCCCATAGGTGTCCCTCAGGACTCTGTGGCATCTTCTCATAGACACATATGCCATTATCCATGGAAACTCTGACCCTGGAAGACAAGAAGGGACAACCTCAAGTTTTCCTCCATCCCCACCTCCCAGAAAGTTTCCAGTCCTTACTTCCAGGAATTATTTTCAAGCTTCCGCATCTCCCATCTGTCAAGCAGGACGGAAATCCATCAGCAGAACACACAGGTACCTCTGCATCAGGCCCTGGGGTCAGGGGAAGGATGAGGCCCCATGGGTGCAAACCTATGCACCAGCTCAGGGTGCTCCTAGAAATGCCACCCCTTCCAACACAGGTGACTGTTTCAATCCACACCTGCTGGCAAACTACCCCAAACCTCCTCCTCCTCCTCCTCCTCCACATCGCTGCTCACCCCACCAGTACGTGCTCCTCCAGAGTACTTGGAGGGCTGAGGGCAGCTGGAGAACCCCTGGCTGCCGCCACCACCACCCCATGGGGAGCTGGGCTTCATCCCCACTGCCACCACCCCGAGCAGGGCACGCTCATGCTGCGAGTCCCCCCAGCATGGCCATGTGGGAGCAGAGAGGTCCCAGCATGGCCACGCGGTGGGTGCCACTTGTCCCAGGCCAGTGGGGAGGTTCACCACCAGACCTAAAGGCTCAGCAGTCACCACATCGGGCAGAGATATGGAAGCACAAGTGCGCTATTTGGTTTTGGCACACAGGGCATTGTAAGGGCTGCAAGAGCTTCCCCCCTTTTGCTTGGGTGTCCAAGCAGATGTCACACCATCCTCCAAAAGCAAACTTCAATCCATTTTTTCCAGCCCTCATGTTATAAGAAAGTCCTGGAGAGCCACTGGACTTGACAAGCTGACCACAACTAATTGCACTTGTCCAAAGCATCATACCCAACCCATGAAGCTCTGCCCAGGGCTTGCAGAGCCCCTAGTGCAGGACAGAAAAACAGCAGGAGCTTGAGGATGAACGCTCCTACACCTGCAGAGCTGGCAGGCAGTGCTGCCCTGAAGGCATCTTCACCCCCTTCCCTTTCAAGGCTTCAGCCAAGCAAAAAGCCCTCCCAGCCTCAGTAGGATGAGCGACGGCAGCATCCCACCACAGCTAATTTAGCCCTCAAAGTGGTGGAGCACCTTCCCTCAGGCAAGCAGAAACACAGTATTTTCCAAAAATGCTATCTCCAAGCTAGAAGAGCCACAAGCCAGCCGTGGGTTTGCCCTAGAGGAGCATAATTAAAGTTTGGATTGAGCTCCTGCTACGTGTTTAATTGCTGCCCAGCGGCAGCTTGCTGCAGCACAACACTCCCGCCCTGGGGTCCTGCAGGCGATGGTGGTGCGGCTCAAAGCGTGGTGTGAGAATTAAGCCTCACCTGGTTTAACGTCCCCATGCTCCGGGCAGGATCCACACGCCTACAAAGAAAACATTCTTGCTGTGGACCCAGGTACCAGCATCCATGCTGGCCCAGCCCGAGATGGGAAGCAGCGAGCCCACCTCGTCCTCATGCCCGAGCCCACCCAGAGGCCCCACCACCTCATTTTTCCTGGCAGCGACAAGCGCTGCCTGCTCCCCACCTCCAACACCAGCACTACCCAATCTGTGCTCTCAGGCCACAACCGATGTGATAATGCCCCAAAAACAGAGTTGGGGTGTCCCCCCATCACTCACCCCCAGGGCAGCACCAGCAGCCCCGCAGCGGGGGCTCAGCAGCCCCCTGGGCACCAGTCCCGGTGCCAAGGGCACCAGGAGCAGGGCTGGGAGCACCAGGAGGAGCAAAGGCTTCATGGCAGGGGCTCACAGCATTAAAACAAGACCCCTCCAAAGAAAAAACCTAAAACACTTCTTCCTCCCTAAAATAACCCAGCAGGCTTCCCCCAGGCATAGCAAATGCTCCAGCCCCTCTCTGGTATATGCACTCATATACTGCCCGGCCACCCCCCTGATTGCAATTAGCTCATCAGGGACAAGAGCCAGCCATCGCTCGTTAGGGATCGGCCTCACAGCATTCCTCCTTCCCTCCGTGCCATCCTTTTGTAACACGTGATGTTGGGAGCTGGAACTAAAGCATTGCTGTTGCTCGTGGTGTGACCTCGAAGCAGAGCCCAGCTCGCTTTTTCTCTCAAAA
>VXAA01007436.1:1062156-1099130 GCA_013399115.1 Anseranas semipalmata | reverse complement strand
GAGTGTTTCCATTCCATTTTAACCAGCTTTGGCTGGATTCTGTGATTTCCCCAGCACTCAGTGAAACGAGGGAAACTGCCTCAAAACACATTCTGCTCTCCCTGTCTATGCAAGCGAAGCACAGAAAGCAAACAGCCCAGGTGATGATGTGTAAATTATTAAATGCTTAAAGTTCTTTCAGCTGCAATAGCCTAGCTTGTCATTAGGGGCAACGCAGAGAAGGCAATTAGGCTGCTTGATGTACGGCTTTGACAACATACCCTTTAAAATGTCAATCATAACTTAGTACCCAAAATAATAATAATAATAAATCATTTCTTCTTCTAAGTTGTCACAGCTTGACAGGCTGGTGGATGTTCAGTGGCAAATACATCTTTTTTTTTTCTTTTTTTAAGCTTTTCTGCCCATTATACGTGCGGTGCTGCCGGCGCGGATGCCGGCGAGGGGCTGTGGCTGTTGGGTGGCACCAGCCTTCTCCCGCGGCTGTGTGTCTGCACGCTCGCTGGCATCAGGCAGCTTCCCACCGGGATTCAGAGGGGTCCTGGAGGGGCTGGACAGCACCGTACGGCTCAGTTTATCGTTAATTTGCTGATAGATAAATGTTTGGGGGATTTTAACGTGCCGGGGTTTGTTTTCTTTGTTTGGTAGCTGTTTCTCTAGGGGCTTCCTCGTGCTTGCAAATCTACTGACATCTACTCCGCTGTAGTTTATACAGCGGCATAATCTTGCTGAGTTTAGGATAAATAAATTTACCTTATACCTCCCCCTAGCGATTGCTTTTGTGCACAAAGGGAGAGGGAAAATCAAGCTCGGGAAAAGTTCTTTGATTTTTCTTTTTTATAAAATAAGCGAACACTTCATGTGTGTCTCCTACTCGCGATTCCCTTTGTCTTACACACCGAAAGTAACAGGAGGAAAAGAGGTAAAGGGAGAAGAGAAACTGGGGGTTCCCTCATCTCCTCTCTCACCAGAAATAACTAAGGTCTGGGGAAAAAAAAAAGGTGACGTGCATGGCAGCTGAAAACCAGCACCTGAGGAACAGTGCAGCGATGTCGATAGGAGAAATGGTAACGCTGCCCGCTGGGTCCAGATGTGTGCACCTCTGTCCTCCTCTCTGCAAAACGGTGCAAAAATTCCCGAAGGTGACTGCATCTCCCCAGCCCACCCTGGCTCACTGGCCAAGCGGCAAAGAAACACCTTTCTTTCCTAGAGAAAGAAACCCGTGCTTTCCAGCTCGAGAAATGCGGGTGATGCTGCTGGAGGTCGAGCCAGGGCCCTGCAGCGTTATTTGTAATGCGGGGCTGGCGCTGGGGTGGAAGCTCCCTGTGGGCGCTGCGGGTGATTTCCCCAAATCCGGCCCTCAGTGGCAGCCCAGGTCGGAGCAGCCCCATCGCAGAGCTGGTTCCAGAGCAGTGCCTTCCCTGCAGTGGAAATGGTGCCTGTATTCCCCTATGGACTGGGAAAAAGGAAGGAGGAGGATGAAGGAAGGAAAGAAGGAAGGAAGGAGAAGGAGGAGAGGGAGAAGAAGATGACAAAAAAAGACAAAGAAGAAAGAAAAAAAAAGAGAAGATGAAAGAAGAAAAGAAGAGAGGAAGAAAAGAAGAAAAGAAAGAAGAGAAGAAGAGAAGAGGAGAAGAAGAATGGAAAAGGAAAAGGAGGAAGAGAGGTAAAAAAAGGAAAAAAGAGGGAGAAGAGGAAAAAGAAGAAGAGAGAGGAGGAGGAAGAAGAAAAGAAAAAGAAAAAGAAAAAGAAAAAGAAAAAGAAAAAGAAAAAGAAAAAGAAAAAGAAAAAGAAAAAGAAAAAGAAAAAGAAAGAAAGAAGAGGAAGATGATGATGGAAAAGGAGAGGAAGAAGAAATGAAGAAAAGAAGATAGAAAAGAAAGAAAAGAAAGAGAAGAAAAAGAAAAGAAAGAGAAGAAGAAAAAGAAAAGAAAGAGAAGAAGAAAAAGAAGAAAGAAAAGAAGGAGGGAAAGAAGAAGGAATAGAAAGAGAAGAAGGTAAAGAAGAAAAAGAAGGAAGAGAAGGAGAAGAAGAAAGAAAAGAAGGAAAAGAAGGAAAAGAAAGAAGAAGGAAAAGAAGGAGAAGAAGAAGAAGAAGGGAAAGAAGGAGAAGAAAAGAAGGAGAAGAAAGAAGGGAAAGAAGGAGAATGAGGAGAAGAAAGAAGGCAGAGAAGAAGGCAGGAGAGCAGCGTGCTGCTGTGCCCAGGCCGGGCCGGGCTGCCCAGCTTTCCCCAGCTGCGCACCCTCCTGGGGGCCATGGCAGCGCCCGATGTGGCCCCCCCACTTCTCCTGGTGCAGCGCCTGGGCACGGCCCTGCCCGCTCCAAAGCCCCGCTCCAAAGCCCCGCTCCAAAGCCCGCACCATGCAGCAGCCCCGGGGCAAAGCCCACCAGGTGCCGGTGCCCGGTTAATGAGCGACCTTGGGAATCCAGCACTGGCTGCCCAACAAACCCAAGCCCCATTTCGTTTCTCAAAGGTGTTTTCCCTCTCCGACCCCGCCCGGGATGAGGTTTTCCCGGAGGACCGCTCCCACCACTGGCTCATTGGGATATTTGGGAAATGCCCGTGTCCCGCTGTTTAGAAATTGCTGGGAAAAGGTCGCGGCGTGCCGGTTGTGTCCAGGTTCCTGGGAGAGGTGGAGCACTGCCTGTGCTGCGCCCCGACGGGGACAAGGGGAAAAGAAGGGAATAAGGAGGGAAAAAGAAAAAATAATAATAATAAGGGAATGGATAATAATAGGAAGCAAAATAATCAGAAGAAAAGAAAGAAATAATAAAAAATAATAAGAAAAGAAATAATAACAACAAAAGAAAGAGGCTTCCAGCTCTTTCATCTTAAAGTCCACATTGACATAGCAAGCAGAGCACATGATGAAACTCATTTTAAAGGAGCTGAAAATAACCAAAGCCAGCACGGTAGGTGGTAGAAATAAGTATCTGCAGAAACATTTTTCAGTAAGATATTTTTAAAGTTTAGAAACACGTGCATCTTATACACATAGCACAAGTGGCGCTGCTTCCTTTTCACCCAGCCTGATTTTTTGGTTGCTTAATCCAGCATCGCTTGGTGTCATCTTCTGATGTATTCTTGAGAACAAAAGGCCTTATTTGCCTGCCAGCAGCTCACAAGACCGGTTTTCCATCAGGCTTAGGAACAAGCCCACAGCGATACCTGGGGCTGGGACGTGCAGAAGCGAGGTGGCCGTCCCTTGCCACCTCCTTCGGTGGACCTGCAGCCCCAGGAGGTCCCCAAACCACGTGCGTCCAAGCGGAGGCAGCTTCCTCCATCCCTCTCCTCCCTACCCCCTGTTTCGGCTAAAAAATAAACAACAACGACCGTCCGAAACTGGCAAGAAACCAAAAAAATGACACGGGTGGCTTGAGAGCGGCGTTATCCCCGTGCTTCGGGCAAACGAGCGCTAATTGCGCTGCCTGGGAGCAGCGCACCCCAGCAGCGCCAGGGGTTGTTTTTCTGCTGGTAATTGCTCGCAGGGGCCGCATCTTCCCCATGAGCTTTCGTTTGCCCTGGGGGAGAAGCAGAAACACCGCAGGAGATGCTGGCAATGACCAAACCCGGCCCTGCTTCCTCTCCTGCAACTGCATTTTGAGAGCTGATAATGAAAATAAGCATCGGCCACCCCTCAGCGGGCACGGGGAATTTGGCGGGGAGATGCAGCCTCGCATCTCTGCGTCGGTCTCACCGAGCTGGGAAAAACCCAGCACCCCGGGGATTTCCCCAGCCTGGCAGAAAAATTTAGCTATATCGCTCCCTCTGCCCTAAAACAGCCTGATCTGGACCTAGAAAGGTGGTGGCGCGATGCTGGTACATTGCTTCGCAAATGGATCCATCAGCTCCCACCTGAAACTTTTGGGATGATTGCAGCTAGACGAACGCGGCGAGAAACGCGCCTGGGGCAGCTGCAGGGCGATGCAACCCCTGCCCCATCCCGGCCGTGTTGGTTCAGGATTGAGAAGCAGGGGACAAAAATCCCAACCTCTCCCTGTCCAATTGATTATAAAAAATAATTTTTTTTTAAAAAAAAAGCTGAAACACTCCCCCCCAAATAAAGAAAAAAAGAAAATGGAAGCCACAAGCAGGCAACAGGGCTCTGTGCATTGGTTTGCTCCCATTTCCAGGTGCTGCCAGTGCTTGAAAAGCTTCCTCACTGCTAGCCAAGAAATGGGTGATCCGAGGGTGATGTCGCAGCCAGGAAGCTGTTTAAGAAATGGTACAGAAGCATGAATTGAGAACATCACCCCTTTTTCCTTTAATGTCTCTAACTGTGTGCAATTCTGGAGAAAACCTTTATTCCTTATACAGACTCAGTGCTCCCTGCCCCGTCTGAAGGTTTTGACACCGAGGAGAAGGGAAGAGAAACCTTAAAAATTGAACAACAAAAAGCCACCAGACCAACAGATCTGAAAAGTCAGGACAAACCCTTGCTCCCAAAGGCTGCAGGAGATGCTGCAGCGTCCTCCATACACCTGCACATCAGCTCCTCGAGAGCAGAACGGGAACACCTCCCGTTCCCCAGCAGGACAGCAGCGTTCGAATGGCCACGGGCACCTTCAAACAACAGGCTGCAATGGATGCTGGAGGGGAATTTCCCCTCCCTTCGGTCTGAAGGCTCTTTTACTTCTGCTAGCGACTGCACACGAAGGAATCCAGATGTTAGGAACCATGGCCAGGCCAACGAGCTGTGGTCTGTGGCACTTCCACATGTTCCTGGAGCAAAGGTCTGGCTGGGGAGCAGCTCGCCGTAGCTGAGCAGCCACGCTCGGCCAGAGCCATCCCCAAAGCAGGAAGAAAAATCCCGCCTGCAGCAAGCCGGGACAGTGGCGTGTCAGAAAACAGCCTGGGCAAATGTCACAGACCTTCACAGCTTTGGGAAAAAAAAATAAATAAAAGACAACTTTCACCCGAAAGCCTAAAATTTACTGGCACCATTGGTTGGAGGCGGGGCTAGAGACGATTATTTATTGAAATAACTTATTTAAACGTGTTCACTAGGACTTGATGTCTGCCCACAGGCTCGTAGGAAATTGTTGAACCCTTTGCTCTTCAGGCGGCTGGGTTTGCATGATCCGGCCCTCGGGGAGCTCCGGGCAGGGTCACTGCTGACCTTCAGTGCTGATGCAGGCGGTGCGAGATGTCCCAGGTCACCGACTCCTCCAAGGTTTCGGGGGTAAAAAGCAAAGGGTTCGAGATCTCCTGCTCTCGCTGCAGTCTCCTGCCCTTCTGTTTCTCCAACAACCGTGTCTGTTCCTGCTGAAGAGGGGAGCGGCACCGAAAGGAAGTCACGGGAATCAAAGCGTTTCTGACATAGACTTCAAGTGCTAGTTTAATAGCAGACGCAGGAGCAATACGCACGTCCACCACCGAGTGACACCAGCTTCTTCCCTTTCTCCACTGGGTTCTTGGTCGAGAAGTTGTCCGCAGAGCCAGAGTTGCTCTTGCCTGAAAAGCCTGAGTTTTAGGACCATCATTTTGGGGAGTTTCATCAAAATGAAGACAACAAAGTCTTAGTAAACGAGCACTGCCTACGTGCAATGGCTTGTTGTGAAAACGATGGAAATAATTATCTTCTGTGTGGTTATTACAGTGTTGGTGTTCCTGCACGTTACGCTGCGGGTAATTGCTAGGAATTTTGTATGCTAAGAGAGATTTTCGGGCTGGCTCCTGACAAAACTACCGAACACGAACAAAGGAACCAGCAGCAGGTCGGTCCAGCGAGCCATCCAGCAGTACTCATAAGCAAATAACCAAGGAGAAGCAAGGACAAGACAAGCACGTAAGGTGTTTGACCCAAAGTCCTCTCCTGCCCTCAGCTGGTGGCAGCCCAGGGGACTTCCCGAGCCAGATGTGATTTCTGCGCGGTGACACCCCACACACTGCTCCAGAGCAGAGCCAGGTTACACCACCTTTTCCCCTGCTGCGTCACCTTCCACCTACCTTCCTTCAAGTCTACCTCCCATTTCTCTTGGCCTCCTGCAGACCTTCTGAACCGCCCCCAGGCTGCCCATGTCCACATCACCACCCTCAAAACTTCATCTCAAAAGCAATCTGCCCCACCCCACTGCTCACCTTCTCCTCCAGTTCAGTATCAGCATGTCAAAGACCATCTTGGTTCCCGTAAAACACTGCCCTGCATTCACCCGCCTCAGACAGAAGATGGTAAGTGAGGACAGCCCAAATAGGTCTAATTTCTGTAATAGAACATTTGGCTTTTCTCAAAAATATCTTTTTTTTTTTTCCTCCTCCACAGAGTAGTATGTGTGCCTGAGTGGTTAGGAACAAAAGCTGTTCACCAAATTTTTACAAGTATTTATATAGCATCAGCATCCTGGAGCCGAATTTCAGAGGTTATCCTTTTTCCCCAAAAAATGTCAGCCCAGGAGGACATGATGCAGCTGGTAAGAGCACTGAGATCTTCTAACTCTTTATCCTGTTTCTTAAACACCAGACTATTTTCCCTCCAAAGATGTGTTTATAAAGATTTTCAAATCTTAACATGAACAAAAATTCCCCGGAGTACAGGCTGGCGTCACGCCACGCTATATATCATTGTAAAAGACAAATTCCAGACACTGGGATATTCAGAACAGACCAGAAATAAATAGGAAGAAACAGTGGGAATTTGAAGAGAAGTAGGTGGAAGGGATTTTTAATATAATGTTAAAGAGGTACTCGTGCATTCACGCAAATGCTAAGTGAGATGCCAGTTGTTGCATTGCTTTTGCACAATTCAGGCACCTCTGTTTCATGGATCTCCCTTCTGGGATTAGCAATAATAACGGGGTCCCCAAAGTACCATGTTGGTCTGCTCCCCCTCACAAAACTGGTGGAACTCTGATGTCTCTATAATTTGGGCTTCTGTGAAAGCCCAGCTATTTGCTGCAGTGCTTTAGGACACAGCCCTGCAAGCTCATCAGCTAAGAACATAAAGGATAACTCTACTGGGTCAGGCTAGCAGACGCCTTGGGAAGGATGTAAAAAGGATGCTGTTCTCTGCAAGTCCCGCTGTCCCCATTTGACCTCTTTTCCACTTTTGCCCCCCGCAATCTCCATCAGAGATCAAGATCTCAGGTGGGTCCTCCCCGGTGTTAGAAGAGGTGCAACATAGCCTCGCTGAATTCAACCACAGCTTTCTCAGGAGAGAAGTTAAGCTGCAGCAGCTTCCTTTGCTTCTCTGCGCAGGAGGCACGCGGACTTGGAGGGTTACCCAACACGAAATAAACAGGGAATTAATTTCATCGAGTGCCCTTATTCTTTGGAGGCACGGAAGGCAAAGGACTGAATCATAAAGGTGGGGAATGAGGAACTCTTCTAATTATTAACTACCATTAAAAATTTCAGTGCAAAACTCATCTGTGTAATTAGGCCAGTATTAATCACCCCGAGTGAATGATTCAGCTCTCTATGCTAAACACCAGCTACACACAACAATCACCCTAAAAGAGGGGAAATCCAAAACAAACCACCTGAGAACAAGCAAAAATAAACCAGGGGAAAGGGTGTTACTTTCCTAACCTCCCGACTGAAAGCAGAACCCACGCTCTCCCCTGCCCTAAAACACGGGGAAAAAAGTGCACAGGCACGTGCGAGGACCCTCACGTGCACCTTCCAGGCAGTTCCAGCACAAAAAGCGGGATAAAGGACCAGACATCGTCTGAGAATTATGACGCTGGGTCCATGCCAGTTCTTCCTCCCAAGACACAGGCACGTGTTTCACTTCTCCTTAAGCGGGGAAATTTTCTAGCAGGCAGCTGCAACTGCAATCCACAGTATTGCTCAGGCAACACTCGAGAGCCAGGCCCGGAAAATAGGACAAAGAATGCAGTTTTGGCGCAGCAGATAGTAGGAAATCAGTTCCAAAGTTAGACTGAATATGAATGTTTTTGAAAGTGTTTGAGATGCTTCAATTAGAGGTCTAAAGACAACAACTCCGTATGCCCCTCTTGTGGCTCTCACTTTCTGGCAGCTCTGAAACCAGTTTTCTCACGCCTAAAAATATTCTTTCACTTGTAGCTAAGGTGGTTTCTTCCGCTTCCCTGTGAGGAAGAAAGGACAGGGATTAAAAAGCGGGAAGATGGAGCAAAATAAATGGATAATCAGCGTCAAATCAGAACTGCTGACACATGACAGGAAGGTATAGGTCACAGAGGTAAAAGCTCTGTTCTATGCGTCACGGTATGAGCAACCGATTGCCTTTAAAGTAAAACGGGGAAAACGGAAAGTTTTGTTACTAAGAGATCACATGGGCATCAGGTTTGATTTACATCACTGATGGCTGTACCACCGACACCCACCGGGCATGGTGGGATGGTCCATTCCAAAAAGATGGATAGATAGCAAAATAAATATACCCTTCGTGATAAATCCATGAGCCCTACGGATCCTCATGTGGTAAATACCTCCTGTGCGGATGTTTTCCTCTATGCCAAGAGTGCTTCAGTAGCACTTCAGGTTTTTAATGAGCGGGCGTAGAAGATGCAGCAGAACAGTGATAATACAATATATCTTTGTACCAACTCTCACAGCGCTGCTGCAGGTCTCACAGAACAAGTTATTTTGTTGAAATCCCCTTTTGAGACCTGTGCTCCTGAGTCTCAGCTCTGAGAGCAAGAGACAAGTTTCTACTGCTCAAGTCAACCCTTCAAGCTCTCAGGCATAGATGACTGGCTTTGATAAGGAAGGGGGTTAGTAACTGCATCCACCCCAAATTGCGAGGGAGGGAGGAGACAGCTGACTAATGATCGTCTCATTCTTGGAGTTCCAGATACTGAATTTTCATACAGCACATAATTACATCGCAGAGCGCTTTGCCAGAGCATGCAGCGAAGTTCAAAAAAAGAATTAGATGAATTCCTGGAAGATAGCTTTGTTACTCGTCACTAACCAACATGGTCCAGAACCAGTCAGGGTTAAAGGCTTTGAGCTACCAGAAGTGTTCTGTGCTTCCTCCGGTCCGTAACACTTCAAGCACATGCTATTGACCACTGTCAGTACCTGAAACAGAAGAGGAGCATGACGGACCACGCTAGCCTTGGTTCAGCCAAATACAACTCTCCCTAGAGCATAAACAAGTTAGAACAACCCAGGTTAAATTTCTGCAGAGAACCAACGACAGATCTAATAATAAGAACAAATTCTCAGACCCATTCCAATGAGGAACCTGTACAAAAACTGAAGGGCATGAACAAACCAAGACCACACAGCTCTTCTCTCCTGAAACTCATCCAATTTCTAGGTATCTTAAAGCATTGCTTATGTTTTAACTTCTGTGATAGTGATATTCATCATTATCTTCGTCTAAACATCATTAATATTTTTGCCGAGCAACCAGGATTGTATCAAAACCATGCAGGATGGATTTAAGAAAAACATAGTAATTCATTGGCTTCTCTGGCATTTGTTTTTGCCTAAGAGAAGCGGTCAGCAACTAGCAAGATGATGAATTTTTTATTTTTATTTTTTTTTTATCACTCAGGTCTCTTGGGCAACTGCCAGATCTACTTCTAAAGCAGAAGTCTGTTTCCTCACGTACCAGAAAGACTGAAAGGAAACAAAAGCAGACAACAACTCCTTTGTTTTTACATCTTCAAAAACATTCCCTCACACTTCACGCTGTGCGTAACAATGGGTCCAGCTCAGCAATAGGTTATTTGTTCCTTCAGCTTAGCCTATTTCCTACCCTGACTGTTTCTTACCTGAAAGTTTTTGCAATGTCTGCAGTGGGGATTTCTGCCTTTTCCCCCCTTCATTTGTATGCTTGAATGCGGGACAATAATAACCGAAAACACAGTGATGCAGATTTTGGAAAAGAAGAAAGAGGCAAGGGGTCTCTAGGTACACAAACATGTTTTTATTTTCTCCAGTAATATTATTGAAGTATAACATTCCAAATCCCAGTAAATTTTGGTCTAAAACTGTGTATTTTTCATCTCACCTCTATCCACAAAGTGAGTTTTCAGTTTTGTTTTCTGTAAAGAGTTGAGAGATGTCGGCCTCCCTATTTGGCTGAGTAGTTATATACACAGAAAATAAATCCCACGCCTGTTCTAGCTCTATCACAACAGCTCACAATTTAGTGTTAAATGATAGCGGAGAAAAAAAAGCAAAAAATGTAATGAAAACATTAAGAAACTGAGTGATTCTGCAAGTAAGAAAACAGGAAAGAGGTGACTTGAAGAATGCCATTTTATTCCTGAAGTTGTAACTCAGATTTATGTTCTTAGAAAGAAGTCAAAGATTTTATGGAAGGATTTCAAACGTTCATCAGACATACATTATGCCAGCAGACCAGCAAGGATGTATGTGTGGTATGTCCAGAAAAGACAAGGTTCAGACCTTAATGATAAGTTGTCTTTTCTGACGGGAGCAGGGGCAGGAGAAATATCAGTGGTGGTGGTAGGAGTGGGGAGGGAATAAAAGACACCACATTTCAGCCACACAAGGAAACACATAAATGAATGAATCATGTACAACCCCCTCACACAGCAAAAAGCAGAATTCTGCCAAGATTTAGCCAGAGGGATAGCAAAGGGACACTAAAATACAGCTGCAACAAATACTAAACTGCAGCTCTTGGCTTTAAAAGCCAGCTTCAAAATCAGAAGGCTTACAGCTTGTTTTGCAATGCTGCACTTTTTGCTTCACTTACTCTACTGTTTGGAACAGTTTGAATTAGGCTATGATAGAAGCCAGTGATTTTATTTTTAAGAAAATTAATTCCCAGAGAATACTGTCCAAACTCTTTCTTCCATCCAAGGGGTCTGTCACTGGACATGAAGCCACAGAAACATCAAGTAGCTTGAGACTGCTCAGCCTGAGGAAGTCAAAATCCATCTGCTAGAGTAGAAAATTCCAGCGAATCCAAAGAGTTGTTTCTGTTGCTCAGTAAACCTTGAGGTTTACTGGAAAGCGAAGAACTTGATCTCTACCAACAGCTGCAACAACACAGGGTAGAAGGAACAAAAACACGGTGACAACATGGAAAGAAACATGGATGCATTTATATGGGGAGATGTACAGCAGAAACTGAAGGGAGTGATGCAGGGCACTAGCTGAATGAGCAGAGGTAGTCAAGGAGCCTAGGTTGATTGGGAATCTTCTCTGTAAAATTTGAGATTGTGTAAATTTCTATCTTGCTAAATCTCAGGCAGAAAATTTAGTATGTATTCATATAACCCTCCCCACCCCTGCCTCAGAAACGAGCACAGTAAGATGGAGAGAAGGCCCTGACCTAAAGTCAGACATTTTACAGAACTCAATAGCAACAGGAAAGATCCCAAAAGCAGAAATCCCATCACTTTGTTGCCTTTCGGGGCTGAAGGAACTCCCTTTGTGCCATCCTCATACACCTACAGTCAGAACTGTGTGACACCTGCCAGGCCTCTATGATCGTAGCACATACCAGGTGTTCCTCCTGACCTGCACGAGCATTTGGGCCATGAGCTTACAGGCATGAGTTTTGAGGCCTCGCTCCGCAGTTCTTCAAAAAGCAGAGATGTTGCATGCTGTGAAACGCCCCTGCAGCATGGAAGGGTGTTGAGTTACAAGCACACAGTTTGTGGGCTTAAGTCCTAGGGCTGGAGGGCAATTTAAAAAAAAAAGTAAAACAACACACAAATACAGAAAACAGCAAAATTTCAGATCACACAGATCTGTTGCATGTTTACATAAACGTAAGCAGTCCCTGAAGTTAAGGCTGATGCTTGTTCAGTCAGTTGTTAGGGCACAAATGCTTCCAACGACAAATGAAAATACTGTAAATCTCTTGAAAGGGCTGCAGCAAACTCCATGAGGTGCTGCTTAGCCATCCCTCAGAGTCACTTAAACACTACTTTGAGAAGACTAGTCCATTACAATTATTATACAACTGTGATTAGATTTTTAGCAACCAAAGACCTGGTTTGAGCACAACAAAAAAGCTGACTTGCTCAGTACCTCATCGCACTTCACATTTGGAAATTTGGCTTGCATGTCTTAGTTCATGGCACACAGTTTGTAATACAATGTGCAGCTACAGGAAAACAAGACATCAGAATGTTCCTGACAGATTAAAATCAAGAGCATCTCTTTGCAATCCTGTCTTCATTTGTGTTCCCTTCTCAAGAAAACTACTAGCAGATGTCTCTCTTTGCATAGCATGGGGCTTGTTGGCCATGACAAGGCTTCCAGAACTGAGCTTGCTTCAGTAAGTTAGCACTCCCACTCCTGTTCTCACCTTCATCCAGCAATGAACTCAGCAACAGCTTTAAAAAGTTTCAGGAAGAGTCTGAAGAGAATTTGGAGAGTGATGTTTTGTGCTCATGCCGATTGACATTCCTCTTTTCAGGCCTTCTCCGTGCATTGTCTGTAAAAGGAATCCATTAAGCAGCTCTCCCTGCCCTATTTGCTTGCTAAGTTGGTTTCATGATTATTCTGTGAAAAGGAAATAGTTCAGCGTAGACATGAACTCATTTGGATTGGTGCCCTCAGGCAAACACAGTTACAGTAGAAATCTTAGGCACGAGGCATAATAAGCTGGAAGGGAAAGAAGGCCAGATTTCAGGGAGTAAACTGGTTACTGAAAGCTGTATCAGCTCAACAGCAGCACAAGGTAAGAGCTGGGTTGCTCATTACCACAGCACAAAATTAAGAATTACCTGCATGAATCTATGGCGATGGATCCTTGTTGAATTACCTAAGATAAAAGTTTTATTGAATTCTAGTCTGCATCTCTTGTATTCTGCAGCCAAATTTCAAGTTTGGCTTTCAGTGCTTCTGACTGTACACTGGAAAACAGAAAGCGTTTTCAAGAATTCTCTTATCAGTGCAGACAAGTGCAACTTTCACTCAAACCTACATAAAAATAAAAAATAAATAATGGGGGTGGAATCCAAGCATAAGGGCATACATAATCCAAGTCAAAGACCAGCAGAAAACTTTTATTTAGAAAAAAGGGACTTCTACCTCTACAAGATAAACATTGTAATTTGTGCATTAATTACAGCTCACTTACCTTCCTTATCCAAAGGCCTGTTATTTCCTCCTCCTAACTGGATTGGGAAGTACAGGCCCGAGTCTTCACACAAACAAGCTAATGGATTCTAATTGCTTACCCTGATGCAACATCAGTTAATCACAGAAGCACTTCATTGTCCCTGCTGTATTCCGGTAAGAGAGGGGAAGAAGGAAAAAAAAAAAAAAAAAAAAAAAAAAAATTCATCCACATTTAATCACCTCTAAAAGCCTCTCATTTCAGTTTTCAAATTCCACTATTCCCATTATTCTCATTGTAATCGTATTTCCTTGCACGTTCATCTTAGCACTTTCCTCCCCCTTAAATTAAAAAAATACAGAAATCCATCTTTAGCTCTCTACATTACCCAGATCTCTTCTCACCAAATAATCCCAAACGAGATATATTTTTAATACCCTACCAGTAATTGTTAGTTCTTGCTCAGCTTTCTCAACTCTAAGCTTACTTCACAGGAAACCAGAACACATTTTAAAAAGTTACTCCCTGCTCACTTTTCTTTTGAAGCAGCTAGTGCTCAGCCAATGCTCCAAAAACCAGGAGCATGCTCCCCCCCCACACACACACATATAAGACACAACACCATAATACTCTGCTTTTCAATGACTTTTCATCTTCCGTTCCCAGATGTCCCCAGATCCCCACATTCCCAATCATATACCCTAGCAGACACCCACATTTCTTTTGGTTGCAGCCCATTTCCTTATTTTTGTTCTTGTTTCATTTGCTCTTTACTCCACAGACTCCAATTCTTTGTGAAGACAATTCCTTCCCCGTGGGAGTGGACTGGAGGCCCAACAGGGCAGTACGGTCACCGGCGTCTCCACACCCAGGGTAAACAAGGGAAGTCAGTCCAGTTCCCTCCCCGCTGTTTTCACTTACCTGTTTAGCCCACTGGGTGTACCCGCTCAGTGTCATTTAGGTGGGTAGATGCTCCTTCTCAGTGCTTCTCTTGGCAAGCATCACTCAGCCTATTTTTCCATATCCTCAGTTGTGTCCTATGCGAGAGGCCTTTTTTCCATCTCATGGTTATGGAATGGTATAAAGTAAATAATTCATGTTGGCACCCCACAAATCCCACCCATTTCACTAACAGGTTAGTATCACATGTGCACTCCGCCCCATGTTACTCATAACATTTAATTCTTGGGCTCTTTTCCTGTCCCTTTGTTTATGCAACCTACTCTTTATCCTTCCCTGGAATTCATCCCCAAGTTTGCTGCTCACCTGCCTATCCTCCTCTTCCTCTCTACCCCATGTCTCCGCTCACCCACGCTGCCCTCCTTTCCTTCTCTCCAGTCCATGAAGACTCCTAACATCTCTACTTGCATTCCCCATCACCTGCATAACTTTTCTTTCCCTTGGCCCAAACTCTTGACAAAAATCCCACTAGTATTTCAAAAGAAACAGGATGCTTAGCATGGGTAGGACGAACAGAGTAGGAAGTAACACATGCACAGTAAAATCTGCAGCTTTCAGAAAGGTGTAATTTCTTGAGAGCGACAAGGAACTGGGGCCAAACCTCATGGCACAATACCAGAGCACAGTCTGTCTGTCTATCCTGGGGTCAACAGTGAGTATCTGGAAAACTGAAAGGTGTAAGAGCAGAAAGAGTCGCCTCTCAACCAGACAACAACAAAATCCCACACCACATCAAGAAAAAGGAAGGAACAAGAAAACAGGTCAAGAAACCAGAAGAGCTGTAGTTGCCAAGTTATTTTAAACAAAAACTAAATTGCCAGCCATTCAATCTACTCCTTGACTCCTTTCAGTTGGATAAACGGTGTTCTGTACATGCATTGATGATTTCTGTATGTATTGTTTTTCCTAGGGCACCTAATGTTCTCTTGCTAGAGCTGCCCATCCATTGCAGCATCTAACAAACCCATGCATAACTGCAGCAACATTTTCTTTGTAACACAAATGTTACAGATGCTGAATAAAGCCTTTTAACTCCTGAAATGTTACTGAATGCCGTATAATAGAGCGCAATTGCACTAAGTCAACACTGGAACTCAAATGAAGCACTACAAGAAATATTTAAATCACTTTATTTTTCAAATTCAAAAATAACAATTAGCTTTATTTAACATGTTACACATCTCACAGGTTTAAAATATCATGCTCTATTTAAATATCTGAGTGACAACACTATACAAATAAAATGTTACACAAAATATATTTAAGAAAATGTTTTGGTCTTCAATCTGAACAATAAATAGACAGGCACTTCTACATATACAAAGGAAGCAATCACTATTTAGAATAGCTCTTATAAGCAAGATGTGGAAATACAGAAGAAAATCTGCGTTTTGAGAACATGTTTAACTCTACATGAGACATCATGCAACTTCAAAGTTTGTTTCAAAATTCAAACCTCTCAGGAACAGCACAATCCTAGACTTGCTACTGCTTTACAGGAGATCCAAACCATGCTCTTACAAGCAATGTGCAATTTCAGTTATTTTTATCAAATCAGCTACCTGATCACTTCTAGTGCCAAAACAGAAAACAAGGACTGGCCAGGGTAGCTTTTCACATACATACCATGAGTAACAAGTCAGCTTTACCTTATATGTAAGCTCCGGGTAGGCAGCAGAAGAATTGTACCTACACTGCCCAGCCCCAACCAAAATCTATTCTTCCTTTCCCTCAGCTCATTTATGGGGTGTTTGAAACCACATTATGCTCTTTCCACGTAAAAAAAAAAAAAAAAGAAAAAGAAAACAAAAACCACATAATCTAATAAAAGGGTAAATCCTTCAGACATAGGCATACTTTGCACAAAAGACCATATGTAAAGGAGAAAATACTTTCCTGGGGTGCATAAAGACTGGAAACTATAAATAAAAAAAAGTCTCGTAAAAGTGTTTCATACTTAAAGTAAAACTACATTCCCCAAATTTGTGAATTGTCAATTTACAGTGGTTTCCACACACAAACACTACTCAAGAAAAAAAAAAATAATCTTCCGCCATCACAATTAATGAAAGATGCTCTGTAGTAGGCAATCCCTGCTTCCAATACAGCTAAACCAGTCACTGGCAGCTAGCTACATCCTTTAAGTCCTTTTTAAAATTTAGATAGATACTGAAACATAATGACCACCAGGACAGTGGAAAAATCAGGACCAAGTCTTTGTGCCATCCCCTCAAATTTTAGTATTATTGTCACTTTCAAAAGTATAGGAAGAAATTTCCAGAGAAAATTTGAAAAGAACTATTAAACACAGCTTCAATGGTTCACCAAGAAAGTCAGACCCAAACTTGGAAAGTTATTTGGATTTAAGACACTGATACACATTACTTTAGCAATTTAAGTGTGGATCTTGCAAGCGTGTCCAAATCTTAATCATTTCTTGAGGTTTTCTACTATGCACTAACATTAAGTTTGTGTAGGAACATATGTTATTTCTGTATTTCTCTTCAATATCGAATGTTTTGAAACCTTTGTGTTTTTCCGGAGCAAGCCCAAGCTTCTGAAGGCACATTCCAGTATAAACATCATCGATAGGATAAAGGAGTACCTGGTCAGATGCATTATTCAGTCTCAATGCCAGATCACCAGAGTACAGAAACCCACCGCCTCCTGCATATGGAGGATACGAACCTTCATAAACACTTTCTGGGATGTAGTACTTCAATTTCTTTTCTCTATGAGGTCCAGCATCTTTGATCACATCACCTATAAACAAGTCTTTGGCTTTGTCCTTTGATAAGCTCTTCAAGTAATCCAGGATCTGATGGGTATTCACAAAAACATCATCATCACCCTTAAAAATAAACTGGACATCTGCACAACTGCTGCTGACCCACTTAAGAAACAGCACCTCTTTCAGAGTTAAATTGAAGAAAGTGTCTCTGTAGTTCCAGAGGAGAATGTCTTGGTGGGTTTCGCTCTCAAATTTTATCATGTCTGAAAGGTCAGGAAAATTATCCTCTGGTGGGGTCTGCCCAAGTAAGAAGACCCTTTTGACCGTTATATCTCCTGATTTTATTTCCTTGCCCCAGGATTCCCTAATTGCTTGCCTTCTATCAAAATGTGGTATAAGTGACTTAACAGCCAGCAACAGAAAAGGTTTATGTTTGCACTTGTTTGGCTGATCCATTACTAATGAGTAATTTCTACATCTCAAATAAAGCAGAAAGTCTTTGAATCTTTCTGGCAAGTTTGCAAAGTCACTAACCTCTGAAGTTACCCACGGGTCAGGGTCACAGGAACTGAGAACACTCGAGTTAGAAATTAAGTTCTCTTCCACAGTCATATTGGAAAGCAAAGTCAGAATTGGGTTGTACAGCAGTTCGAGCTTCTGTTGCTGTTTGTTCCAATAAGCTTTGTGAGGAGTATATTTTCTCCAGAATTTGCTGCGTGGTATAATAACACGGCCTTTTGCATTCTTTTCTTGGCTGCCACTTTTTGAGACTTCCACAATCACATAGATAAAAATGTTTACCATCATCAGAATTCCCAGCAGCTTTAATCTTCTGCGTCCAACACTCATTTCTCATATCTGGAAAGAGGAAAAGTAACAGATTTTTAGCTTTCTTCCTATCAAGTTCTTGATTTCATAAAAATGTAAACTACTTTCAGACAAAGAATGTGCAAGAGAGCAGCCTAAAGACACAGGTCACCTATACCCAAAAAAGCAAGAACTCATCTACTTCTAATACAAGCACACCTGCTGCTAGTCAGGGTTTGGGGTTCCATTAGCAAACAAGATGCTGGTAAGAATGTAAAATTTCCACTTCCTACTTAGGAATTTTACATAGCATTTTACAGTATGTCTAGATTAGCAAGCAGATTTTGATCCTCATTTAAGTCTCCTTGAAATACTTGACTGTACAGTAATTAGAATCTGAGCTCTCAGCTTGGCAAAGGCAGGCAGAGAAACTTTTTTTTTTTGTTAACAAGGTGAGCTTAAGGGTACAGAATGAATTGCTGCACAATAAAGACAGTTATTTTTAAAGTAAGTTTCCAGTTTGTATATTTGTATTCTTATACCTCCCAACTTCAAAATAGGCAGAGCTGAATTTTACAGCATACAGATTGTTTCTAACCATTTCAGTTGGCTGTTCCTTGGGAGAGAGGCTGACAAAACTGACCAGCTGCACTGCTAGTATTCACATCTCTGCAGGCAGCAGATACAATGAATTTTGACTTTTTTCTCCGACTGGAAAAGAAAGTGAACAGCAGCAGAAAGTGAAGTGTAACTACTCCTAGGAAATAAAAAGCAACTGAAGAGAAATTAAAAAAGCAGGTTTCTGATATATATAAGAGCAGGAATAGTAAGTGTTGTAGGTCTTTGTTGTAGCAAAAGCTCTTCTGAGATCCATCTCCACTTCTTACTCAGAAAATGGATCGACCCCTCTCTCTTCCAATTGTCAGAATGAAAGGTGCACTGTGAAGCAACCCCAAAACAGTGTTCCTCTAAAGTAATACTCATCAAGCTGTTTACCAGCCCAGAGGGCTAAGGGGATCAATGTACAAGCTACACAAAATTCAACAAACCATTCTAAGTTTGGATGTCAGACTAGAAAATAATTCAAGATGAATAAGAGAGTTAGTAAGACTACACTTAAGATATATATGGAACTCTGTCAAAGCAGCTTTCATTTGCCTGAAGTATAAGTGATTACAGTAAGACCAGAAAAAAAACAAACGAAATAAAGAACACGAAAGCCCAGTTATAAATTCTAGCTCAGAAGTCAGAGCAACAGCAGTCAGGAAGGTATACTTGACAAGTACACTGTACGGTTAATCTCCTCTTCACTCTTTTTTCCACATCACCAGAGACCTGGGCTATGGTGACCCTTGGTCTCTTCTGGTTTTGCTCGTCTTCTACTCCTCAGCAAGCTAAATGCAAAATTCAGTAAGGCAGCAGCAGGTAAATCATCAGGAATCTTTTTCTTTCTAGTTTCACCACTAGATTCTCATTAAATCCAAAGGAAGAGTATTACTGAATTTAAATATATCAAAAAAAAAAAAAAAGGCAAAAACGGGAAACCCTCCTAGAAACCAGTGACTGTTCAGAGAAAAATCCCTACTCTTCCTTCATGTGACCTCACATAACATCTGCATTCTTATCTTCATGTATGCTCACGCCAGATGTACTTTATTTAATGTCCTGCTCTCAGCCAGCTATGAAGCCTGCTGTTCCAAGTTTAAGGTAGTTTTCTTCCATACCTCAAAGACAAAAGCATATTTGTGGTCAGCGCCATTATTCAACCTAAACAGCTGAGCTGTTAGAAAGCAGTGGCAGCCTCAACTAAAAACAGAGATCATCATATACTATTTTTCTCCACTTCCCATTCAGTACACACAAGAATACTGGAAAACCAGCTGCCCTGCATTTTCATATCACTCCATGCAGCTCAGCATGCGTATCAGTGCTCATTTACCTTGTCCTTAGGTGTTTCTGTAGCACTCCTCGCTAGAAAAACAAATGACGTGGTACTTTACCTATGATCCCTGAACTCCAGAGACAACAGGGTGAGAAGCTCCCCCCATAATAGCAAACAAACACAGGATTGTCAAGAGCTCAGCCAGAGCCTGATTTTCCAGAATATGTAGCGCTATGCAGCTGATCTGTTCACAGCCCCCAGCTACTAAGCTATGAGTATTCAACACTTTTGCAATTCATCTTCTGGATGCTTGAGCTGAGACTGTTCCAAACACAACAGAAACCATTTGCACAGACTGTTACCACGACATAACAAAATCCTTCGAATCTTTAAGTCTTTTGGGTAAGCATTCAAATTCTGCATCTACAAAATCTTCCTTAATCTTCCCTTTTTCACTTGTGGCTTTGCAATCCCCTGCAGCAAATGGGACAGGAATCCTACACAGAAAAATCTCCACTAGTTAGACTTGGCAGAACATTTCATCAGAAAAAACACCAGTCCAGCAAGATCACCCTGGTTCCATCAAATAATGCACTGTAAATGCTCTGTCCCACACGAGCACACTTCTAGTATCATTTTCAGTTTCGTTTTGTAAAAAATTACTGAATATTGCTGATTAAATTAATATTTCTGAGAAAAGATAGGTAATAAAACATTCAGTATCAATACAAGAAAGAGTTAAGTTTTGTAAGACTATCATCTCCCAAGTGATTTTGCATAACAGCATTCTCTTCTGTAATTAAAAGCTATCTACATGTGCTTTTTTTTTTAAATCAATACATTAAAAATATTTAAATCGTATTATGAATACCAAACCAAAAGTAAAGGCTATCAAGAGAAAAAGGGATAAAAACTGCTTTGTTAAAAAAAATTTTTTTTAAAAAAAGGGGGGCCATGTTAAACACTCGCTTATAGCAATAGACTGACTTCTTGAACCAAAAGCAATAGAAGATGATCAGACATCAGAAAAGCTATTTCCATAAATAAAGATAGAATCCTGAAGTCTGCAGTTATTATTAGCTTTAATCATTACACCTGAAGACAGAATTGGTAAGAGGATGGCGGTTAGACAATTTCACATCAAGGGAGGGGGATTTATCACAAAATACATTATTATAATCCCCATCACAAAGGGGGAGGTTGCATTTTTTAAATGTTGTTGCTGGTGCCTTTTTTTCAGCCCATGTCTCAAGGCAGTTCTCTGTTCCTCATCTGCTTTGCTGACACTGCAGTGACCGACCAAAGCACAAGCGCGACGGAGACTTTGTGCTCTGGGCAGCCTGCTAAGGAGCAGCATCGCAGAGTACGAGACAGCACCCATTTCCGACTTACAGCTTAGTGGCCACTGGGACAGATCACAAGACCTTTTCCTATTCCAATAATAGCTTCTTCTATCTCCATTATTATTACAAAATTTCCAGCTGCCTTTCCTTTGCTGAGAATGGAAGATCTGTTAAGGAAGCCAAAAACAAACTAAAAGTGATCCGGTTCATACTTAAACCTACCCAACAAAACTAGTGTAAGAACCCGTTGAAGACACAAGATGAGCAGTACAAAGCAATACTGCTTTTTGTTTTAAAAAATAGAAAATGCTAGCACACATAGCTAGCTAGCATAAAAAGTAAAACACAAGAGCAAATATTACACATCAGTAAAGCAAATCACACAGAACCTCAGGAGCAAGAAATCTCACAAAACCTTGTTCCAACTTCAGCTGGCAAGGCGAAAAAAAGACACCTACATTCAAAGGTGATCTGACACGCAGTTTTTCGATGTCTGCTTTCAACTTCTCAGCTGGACTGATCTGAAGACTGTTCTAGCAATCAGTTCAAAGTTGTACAACTCATCACATTTCTGCTTATGCAACTTCCAGCTGCGCAGTTGTGTGTCAGTACCACTGCACACAAAGTCCATTTGTTCAAAGCCTTTAGAAAGCATCCACGTGACAAGGAAAAGGGAGTTAACATTAACCATACTTGGGATAAACCAAGGGCCTGCTTCAAAACCAGTATTTGGAAAGATTTATTCTGCATAAATGGTTGGGGGGATTTGCCATCTTCAGCTCTACTCCACTGCAGTCAAACTAAGGTATTGACAGAAGGAAATTTGTGGAGCCATGGATCCAGAAATCAAGAGATGGATGAAAAAGTGGAACCTGGGAAGGAAAGCAGCGATTCACAAAACATGATGAACCACAACAAAAGAAGAAAACATATTAGAAAGAAGTCAAGCTATAAGAAAAGATTCCAAGCACCCAAAAAACTAAGTCCAAATAACATTAATGCAAAATGGTGAGAAACAGTGGTCACAGATTGATTTTAAACAGTATTATTTTATGCTTTATCTCAAGAGTCAAGGTACTCCAAGAGCCTGTAAGGAACCTATTCAGAGGCTTAGAAGAGTTGGTATAAGACGAGCATGCGCACTCCATCCACTCCCAGGAATTACACCAGACACCCTTTCCGGGAGGCAAGCATTCTGACAAACATGGCCATGACACTCTCTGACAAGAGGGCTACATCTGGAGGAAGCCAAGCTGAAGGTCAAAACCAAGAACAAGTCCATTTAAATGTACGCTAAGGCTACAGGCGATTCCTCAGTTTGAACTTCTCACGCCAGACTTAGGATCCTATAGATGAATTCTGATTAGCCCTGTTACAGCACTCCATTTTCTGTAATGACTTCCTATAGTTAGCATGTGAAACACATAATGACAACAGTTAATTTATTTTTATTTTTTTTACCCTGATGCCATTAAGGCATTGCTACGCACAAAAACAAGCCGAAACCTCCACTGAAGGTCAGCTGTAGGAGACAAAAAGGCAAGATGAAAAGAGACAGATGCTGCAAAGAAGAGGCTAAAAAAGCTCAGAGAAAACAATCCTCTCTAGGATAGAGACCGTGAAGCACAACGGATTCAGAGGTTGCCCTAACTGGCCCTCTATAGCAAGACGTCAAAAACACACACCTCTACCTGTAGAGGCTGAGTGCAGCCCCATATAGTCAATCCAAACAGAAATTTTGAAGACTTGGAACTTGCTTCGACATCCAGATTTTGGTAGTTTTGTCCTACTTCAAGGTAGGACAGGAAGGTGTTCTTTTGGTAATGCCATCTTAACAAGGACATGGACGAACATGAAACCAAGGGGCAAATGGGACACGTTTTGACAGTCAATCCTACCAGCGAAGCAAGCAACTAGAAAAAGTTTTCCTCAGAAGTCAGACCAAGTTTATATCTAACTTAGCTCATTCTGCATATATTCAACAAAACACCTACTGAATGTTAAAAATAAAATGTAAGTAGCTAATCCCCTGGTAACTGAGGTATCGTACATCAGCTCCAGGGATGCCATTTTCAGAACAAGTAGAACTTTTTCTTACAAGTTTCTTATTAGTAACTCCTGTATCAAAGTGCCATATATTCATACACCCAATATCGACCATATTTGTTGATTATTATTGATGCTCAAGTTGCTAAGCAGTGGAGCCGCCTACTAAGATGCCCAACTGTTGTACGCTGAAGCTTCCTCTGCAGCTGTCTGCACAGTTATCAGTCTCTGTACAGAAATGAGTACCCACCCCAGGCTCCCCCTTGCAGTGGAGTTACAAGCATGCTTGTAACAAGAAATTGAAGAAGGGGCTTTCAGAAGGGACCTACAGAAGTGAAAGCAATTGCTATCTCATGCATCTTAATACTGACAGAAAAGTGAAAGTCTTCCTCGCTCTTAAGTACCTAAGCCCACAATAAATCATGCAAGAGGACAGATTGCTGGCAACTGTTCAAAATTTAACACCTAAAAAAAGGCATTACTGCTATTATTGCAAGCGGGCTCCATCATCTCTCTTTCAAATGAAGACCTAAGTTACATCAAAAACAAACTGGGCATGATGCAAAGCAACACTACGCTGCAAGGATCCTTGAAGCAGTTTCGAGTCAGCAGGTAGGTTCACACAGCACAACCTTGAACCGTGCCAAGGACATCAGCTTGCTTTCAAGAGGCAGCACAGCCTGTTGTTGCGCAGTGATCTGTGCTCAATTCCACTACGTGGCACAGGAATACCCACAGACTCTTTCAGCAGGATGAAGAAAACGCAATATTCCTGTTTATTACATAAATGAGAAAAAGTTCCAGGGAGCATAAGCCAGGTAAGACAACAGCCATTTTCAAGGTTGTAGTTTAAAATAGTAGTGTTTCTAGACACACTGAACATCGATTTCTCGACTCCAAGACCAGCCATCTGCTTTTAAAACATTTCCCCTTGATGCTTTTACTTATGAGTGATATTTATTGATCTCAAGTCTTGACATGAAAGCTCAACAGCCATAAAAGCTGTGACTATCCATGAGCAGTCTCAACAGCAGTGTATCACCCAGCTTTGCAGCTAAGCAAACCACCCAAAGCAGAACTGCCTTAAATCAGCTTGAATATTTAGCATAATTAACAACTCCCCCGGGAAAGGAAGCTCAGAACAGCAGGATATGGACTACTTCAGGCGGTGTCAACACCTTCCCACACTGCACCAGCAATGAGCTCCTAGACTAAATCAAACCTAGGCACGCTGATGCCAACTCCAGAGTGAGAAACAATACATTTAACCAGACCTTCACCTCCTGCAGCAGTCCCAGGCCGTGGATCCACATGCAGCTGAACTCATCTATCCACCTGGGTCCTCCTTTTGATGGAGACTCTCTCCTCTTCCCTTCCTGACTCCAGCAACTCAGCCCCAATCCCTCCCTCGCAGTGGCTCTGGGGCTCTGTAAATCAGTTCATGTCACTTACCCCCCAGAAAACTCGCAGCGATGAAAAAAGGTGTGCTTGCTAGCTAAAAAGGCTCGCAGGAAGGTTTGGTAAGCACCAGAGCAGCTACAGTGAAAGCACTCAGAGAAAGCGAGCAGAGATCTCTCCTCTGCAGCAGGGATGCCAACACAGGAGGAACTGAGCCTTGAACCTGGATCCATAATCCCTGCTGCCCGTTAACAAGAGGCTATCTAGCATCACACCAGCGATGACATTACATGCCCTGGTGCAAGCAGTCATATAGTGCCAGTCTTTGAACAGATCATGCAGAGATGGAGTAAAACATCTAATTTCTTCTTTTAGTCTGAGAGAAGCCATGACTTTTGCCTGTAAATACTTGTATTTTCTACCGAGGATGGGAGTTACGCTGCGTTTTCTAAGTGGGCTGAGTAACCTATGTGCATTATTTGGCTGCCATACCCAAGCATTAAAAGTCCATTTACTTACCGAGGCTGACAAAAGATAAAATAATCCTTACTACCTGCAGGCATTACACTACCACTCCACTGGTTCAGGATCAGACTTTAAGGACTTTGTCAAAACAAAGCTGTAGTTCAGTTATTTAAAAAACCTCCATCTTTCTGAAAGCTCTTTGCAGAGATTAGCAGTAACTGGGGCTACGGCAGACTTAGATCTCAAGACGTAACTTCATTTTGAAGCCTGATATCCCTTATAGTAGTTTTACACACGCTAACTTCTGTAGTGCTAGCAACAGTGCATGCAACAGCAGCACTACAGTTCTGAAGATAATAATAATAAAATACTCAATTTAATTAAACACATCACAAGCTATGCAGTCTCTCTACCCTCTTATGAGAGGCATGAGTTCTTCTAATCCCTCAGCTCTATTCAGCAAGGCGAAAGCGATCAAGGAGTGACCAACAACAGCCTTGGAACGTACAGAAGAGGTTCAGATCCCTGAACTGGTAGAAAATAAGTCTGCGCTATTGCCAACTTTAAAGAACTTGACCACTATTTGTTTTTCTAACTACACACAATCGTATCGCTTTTTCCTCTCAGAACTTCACACAAGTCCACTTTTACACAATTGCAATTAAGAACATCTTAAGAACTGGCACGTATTCAACAGATACCAGTATTCCGCTTCTGCAGAAGCACGCTGCAGCGGTTACCGCTGAGTAACAGCCAATGTTTTCTGTGCTCTTCAAAGACCACAGACAGTCTGAAGCAATGTTCCAGTTTGGGGAAGTTATCAAAATAACACGTTACGCCGTGTAAAGAAATTCAGAGCAGTTGATGTTATTTTCATGAATTTCATACACCTTTTGAACCATCTTTCAGCATATTATTTAGTTCCTGGAGAAATTCAGCTCTTCCGTATTTTAACCCCAAGAGTCACCAGCGCAACTTGGATGTGGAATTTCACGATCCAAGTAACTAAAAAGGCTGGGGAAGGATGTGCTTGTGTTTTCCCAAAACGCAGCTCAAGACACAAAGAACTGTATATAGTCTAAATAAAAGCCAATCCAGCTTCACATTCTGTTTCCCACTAGTTATCTTCAGCACAGTTCCAACATTTTCCTCAAAAAAAAAAAAAAACCACACCACACCAAACTAGTACAGCAAGGCATCTCTCTAGTAATACACACCTGGTTTGCTGCAGTAAGGTATTTGAGTGCGTTCTGGGCCAGGAACTGCACGTGAACCACGTTTAATTACTGTTATTGAAGCTAATCTCACTTTGTCCACTCCCTCTTTGAACCCATTTATATTTTCAACTTTTATGAACTTCACTGGCAATGAATTCCTCAATCCTGCATACAGCAAGAACATTGAATGACTTGCTTTTGAATTACCAGACATAAGGGGAACTCTGGGAAAGTACAATAGATGGAAAATTTTCAATTATTTTCCCTATGTACGTTTGTCATACCAGCTATACAGCAAGCCTTTATTTGCCCTCTGTTTCTTCTTTGCCCAGGTGAAAAGTTCCAGTCTTTCTTTCTGGAAGGCTCCTGCACTGCTGTGTGTCCTTGTAATTTTTCCTCCCCACTTCTGTTAAGTCATTTTTGATATGGCAACCAAGAAAGCATTTAGTACTTAAAGCTCACAAATAAGAATTTGTGAAGACTCTTTTCAGAGCCATATACCAATGGTGCTTAGTATAAGGCTCAAGCCAGATGTTATAGTCAGTCTTGCTAAACACAGTAAGGGAAGAGAATTACTTGAAAAATAATCGTGAAGTTTAAGAAATAACTCTTTCCCACACACATCTTAGTGCATTCCCATTAGCTTAGGAAGCTTTTTTATTTATGGCAGGTAGGTGATGCTGAGTAGATCAAAGACTTCAGTTTTTGTCATTTATGCTTTTCAGGAAAGACATCACTGTCTTTTGACCCATATAAAGTTAGATCATCTCAATTCAGTTTTTAGCACCCACAAATTTTACCCCAAATTATCAGTAGTTAGCACTCATTTTGGCTGTCAGGTTAAAAGATTAAGTGGACCTGATGCCTTAGTATTCCTAGCATTACACATACTAACCCAGTTACTCCCAGACCATGCCCTGTGATTTAAGGGAATGAAACATTCTGTGCACCGTATCACAGGTGGTTTAATCAGCTTTGTGCTACACTTTAAAAGTCACAGCATGGACAACGTGAGCAAGGCAACTCCTTCCCCAGACTGACTCTCCCTCCCTCTTTTCTGAGATGGACTGATGAAAACAAGGGGTAAAATCTTCACGAATACAAAAATTCATCTGAAACTGCCAGCATGAAAGTAGGATCGTTAGGTGGTTGCCTGCCTTCTAATGATGCAAGCTTTTTTGCGCTCCTGCCCTGCTCAGTTCACCCTCTGCCACAGAGGGGCTGCCTCCTTGTTAGTCACTGTTTTCCACTCCCCCTAACCCTCACCCATGCACTCGGCTCACAGAAGTAACTTTACAGTAGCTGTGACAATAATCTTGGGCCCTCGCCAGCTCTACCACAGGTTTATCTTACAGGTTACAAACTCAGCTGGCACACTATCTTTTCAAGTCTGGAACTGTGTCAGAAGAATCGAAGCTTCCGTTCTCTCCTCTTATGTAAAAGAAAAATATCTCCAAACCTCAAGCTTCAGAGCCGCCCTAGGCACAGGGACAAAGCTGTTCACTGCCCCTCCTTTTCCAATATCGCCTTGAAGTAAAACCTCTTAGCTTCACAAGCACTTCTCAAAAAAAGTTCTACACTGCCCCCCCAAATTCCAACAGAAACTTCTCCTCCAGCAGCAACACTGGAGCTACCTACAGACTTCAGGAATAACTGCACTGTTCATTCCCAATTCATTTGGCAGGTTACATTTGCGATCACAGGGAAAAAAGCTTGGACCCATCTTCTAAAAATACGCTGAACAAACATATGTCTGCAAACAGATGGGTGAAAATCCCTCGTTTCCAACTGAGGTGTTAAAAAATGGGAAGAGATATAAACTGTTGCAACTTTCCCACACAAAGATCTCACTCCATGTGGCAGGCATTTAATGCAGTACCCTACAGAAATGCTTTCTTTTTATTTTTTCTTTAAGTGATTGATATACTTAAGGAAGACAAGCTGATCTAATGATCATGTACTATTCAGCCCAATGGTAATTTAACAAGTTTGGAAAAAAGCCTTTCAGATATTGGCATGTAGTACTCACAAGGACCTTTTTTTTTTCCCCCCAGCCATCCAAACTAGGCCTGCACACTTTTTGCAGCAACCCAAACTTTTGCTATCAGCTAAGGAAAAACTACAGCAAAAATGAAAGAGCATCTTTCTAAACTCAGACTTCATCAGGCACTAAAGCAATATTCCACACCTGAAGAGCTACCTTCTTGTTCGTTCTTATAGCAACTACCGTATTGACATTTCCAAGAAGCCTCTTCCTATGATGTTTCCTGTGGTGGATTGAATGCAGCAATAAAGGAATAGCCTCAAACAGTATGTAAGGTGGAAATTAACATCACTTGTATTTGCTACTTCATAAATAAAAATAATTTTATAAAAGCATATGAAGGTTATTACACAACATACAGATCAAGAAATGCACAAGAATGTAACTTTAAAGTTATGTTTTATAGAATTTTAAATGCAGTATATAAAACACACATTTTCTCTAAATGCAATCTAGAATTGTAAATCACAGCAAGGTTTTGTGAACCTCAGCTGGCTTACAGAATAGAACATACAATTTTAACTACAGAGTGGGTAAAAGTTTATCTCCACACAGGTTGATAGCGACTATGATCTAGCACCATGTAAATACACAAAATGGCTTTATGATGTTATCCTTATTTTACTTCTTTCAAGTATTCTAGGCAGCTGCTTGCAAAAAAAAAAACTGTGCAATGACAAGAGAAGGCAGGCACGAGGACGATGAAGTTGTCCCGTGCCACACACGAGCTACTGATCTGAAAGGAAAGAACAACGCAAGACTCCACGTGCAGCCCCTCAAACCTCATCCAAGTCACAACCACAAGGAAGTCGGGAGAACGAGTTCCAACAAAGTTCCTCTACCGCGTAAGCCAGACGGGACCACGTCCCATCACCAGGTCTCCCAGGCACCAAATCACACGAGTGAAGACTCAGTCTGTGTTAGATAAGAGCACCGTCGTACAAGCTTGTTGGTGGAACCACGTTATCAGCGATGCCGATTCCTCTAGCGGCAGCGCAGACAGACCCTGCGGCCACCGCAAGGGATCTGTGAGCACCACCAACACTTATGTTTCTCAGACTACCACTTCCTAAATTCAGCAGGTTTGTTCTCTGCCTCGTCTCGCTTCTCAAAGCAATCAGATAACACACAGCATTTAAAGGCGTTGCTCAAAGCAGTTATGCTAACATGAAACTCAGGAAGTTAACTTGTCAGAAGTTGCTACAAAAAGGTGGGGAAATCCCTGCTACATTAAAGTCTGTAAAAGCCTAATGAGAATCCCAAGCTCCCTACCCCTCCCTAACATCCTACTGAACTGCTGTCCTGAGACTACTGATGTCAGCTTCCGACTGCAGCAATAAGACTGAACAGTTCTTTCATCTACTGCTAATGGCAAGTCCCGAGTATCAAAACCCCAAAGTCTGAAGGAGTTAAGTTATACTCTAAGTGTTTTCTGTCACCGTTCTGAACAGCTCCAGCTGCTTCCCTCCCTCTAGCTCCACAAGCAGGAAAGAAGTTACCAGAACATCAGCTTTTTAAGGCACACCACTGAAATAGCACCTGCGCAACAAAAGCTGTGTTAACTTCATGTTCCTGCTTAGAAGTATTGCGGCAACATCCACAAAGTTTAGATCAGGTTTTCTTTATAAGGTAACTCATGACTACAATGAGAACACATTTAAAATTTCATTCAGAACAGTTTCTGTGAAATTCCTGTCTGACAGAAGCCTTACAGAAGAGATACCAAATCTCAACTATCTCACACTGAACACTTCCAACCCTGAGCCAAACTGATAGTCACAATACCTTCAACGGTGGAGGGATCTATTTTTTCCTGATTTTTTTAATTAGAAAGCCAATTACCAGTAAATCATTTGGATCAGCCCAATCCAGTCAATATTTGAGGTTATTACAGGTGTCTCTTACAAGAAAGTCTGGGTTTAATTAAGATTATTTAAATATCATGTACCTGTTGAACTCAGTGCAAGCTAAAATTGCATTTAATGCAATCAAATTAAATCCTTGAATCGGCTGAATGATCAATTCACATCTGAATTGTTTCTGATGTCCCTGTAGATCAAGGTATATGCAAGAAAAGCCTGTTCACAGTGAAAAGTTTTCAGTGAACTCGGACCCAGGCTTAGCCTATATTCCATTTTTTCTACTGGCATGAACTACTGAGTTTGGGCATACAACAAGGATGAAAAAGTGACAGAACTCCACAGGTATATCACAGCTACATAAGGTAATTTAGCCTATGGCAGCGTCCCTGTAAATTAGTGCATGGGTATATCATGCTAATATTACCATTCTATACGAGCACACACACAGCCACACTGAACATCTGTGAAGGTTTTCTTACCCATACATCCAAATTAACAGTGACATGATAGATGGGGGGAGATTGCTGTTTTTTTTGGTTTTTTTTTTTTTTTTGTTTTTTTTTTTTTTAATAATTGAAAATTCACACTGACAACCTTGGGTAAGGTCTCAACTTGCTACAGGAATACTCAAGTTTAATACCTCAGTGTTTGAGGGCCTACTGTAGGGAAAGCGACCTGTTTTACACAGAAATCACACGCCATTCTAAGGTCAGTACAAGCTTTAGAGTTGTGACATTGTGCCGTTTGTTAGGAATAACCCTGAGCTGCCAGCTTCTGATTTATTAACTTCTCTTTTTAAAATACATTTGAGTATTTTCATCTTGGATGAACAGTAAATCTTAAAGAATCCAGAGAAGTGGTTTAACTGAATGGCAACAGGGAAGTATTTCTCGGAATAAAACTGTCATTCATCACTTCAATTTCAAGTGGGGTACAGTTCCACGGCAGTTTAAAACAGTGTCAGTCACAGCTGACGTACTCCTGTCATTTATTCCTTCCACTCTAAACTGCACAGTGCCATCCCACCTTTGCACCGATCTGACCGGGGCGAGTCAACCCAGGGAGCTGAAGAGGCTGATAAAGAGCCTAGCAATAAAGCAGCAATTACTTTTTAGCAGGCTCCCGTCACCAGCCAGATTCACTTGCCTCTGTGCTGCACACAGTGACGGTGCCGGAGAAGGGGGAAGACCCTCACAGCCAAGACTGCAGCAGATCCCGTTTTTTACCTGCTCAAGCTTTCACGAACCAGCACCGTGCTGCTGCAGTCTGCTGCTACTGATCCCGTTGCCACCTTCACCAGCCAGACAAGTACCAGCACCGGTCCTGGGGCTTCAATCTCCGACACTTTTTGTAGCGCAGTCAGTTTGGTCGCCCAGCTACCAAGAGCCACCTGTTTCCACCACTTATGCTGTGGTCTGTTACTTGTTAGGGGGTTAATTCAACTCGAGCATTAGCTTTCCGTAACTACTGGAAAGCTAAAGAAGCGGATATTGAACCTCCTTCCTCCCACAGTCAGCATGTGGATCAGCGCTAGTTCTGGTTGGGAGAGAAGGAAGGGGTAACGCACTGCAACCCCGACTGCTGGTATTTAAAAGGAAAGCCTGTTGGACAGGCTCTGTCTTCCTTCATACTTTTATTCTTGTGTTACTAATAAATAAATAAATATTTATTTATTTAGTCTACCTATTGGAGAGGCAAATAACCGTAATATCCACAAACAAGCCGATTCATTTCCTCGGAATCTCTGCCAGCTTTATCTTAAAACCAGTAATTAATACTGCCCTAACCATATTCCAGCAACCTTTACATCTGCATAGAGAACAAACTATTGAGTCAACTAACAAAACCATCCCTTAAGCACTATACTTCACATCATCAAAAATGTTACTCCTGCTTTATCTTCTTGCCCATGTTAGACTGTCAGCGATAAGCCACGCCACTGAAAACTATGTTTTAAAAGCAGGAATGCTCTAACTGGGGGTGCCTGATTAGGTTAGTGCCCCCAGACCATGCCACTTCTGGGTTAAAAGAAAAGAGACGCTGATTTCAATTTGACTTCCATGAGTTGTTGCACTTGCAGCCAGCAGCTGGGTGATGGGATACACAGCAGTGACGATAACCTTCCAGCCACCGCAAGTCACGTATCCCGGCCTATGCAAATGCTATGCAGTTAATCAAATGTCGACTCAAAACAAATTAATAATGCAAATATAATGGTCAGAATTTCTGGATCTGCCTCTCAATTTACAGTACTAAACCAAATAAATGTTTAAGAATGCGAATACATGAAAGTTTTTTTGCCTTTTATTGGTGCGCTTTTCAAGTGTAATTAACAAAAACAGAGAAAAAGGCTTTCATGTTTCTGAATGATTTATTTAAAGTTGAGAAAACCAGTGGACTTGTGAAGTAGGGAAGTTTTCCTCCTTCAAACTTGTAAAACATAAAATATAGCTCTCATTCCAACATATCAAGTTTAAGGAAAAGGGAACAATTTTTCCCCCGGTTTTAGGCAGATAAGGATGCGTATAATACCTCAAGGATTTTGCAAAAAGACCTTTAAGCAGGTTAAGCAATTAGCTCTCTTTTTTTAATTCCCGTTGATGTTAATAGCAGATAAGCACCTAACCTGATTAGAGACTCCCAAATCCAAGCAGGAACTTCCCTACCTGGTACCTGCACACCAATACAAAGTATCCACTACAGTTGAGAGTGGTTTGGGTAATCAATTTCAAGCTGTTTTGCTTGTCTTAATTCTTATTTTTATTCAAAAGCAAATCAACAACTTGCAATAACGTTCTCCATCCCAAAGACAGCCTTCCATTACCACTTTCTAACATTTAAATAGGATTAAAAAATCATTACCCAAGTAAGGTGAAACAGCACTAAATCCACAGTCCAATCTGACATTCAGCAAGCAGTGCTCCTTAAATCGGATCAAGAAATCCCAGCCTCTCCCAGATCTGCACAGCTCGCTGCATTACGTTACGCGTAACCCCAAAGACAAGCAAACAGAGGCTATTTCTCAAGCCCACCAGTTCCTCAATTCGGTTCGCAGCACAGCTGCACAAACAGCTACATCTGCACAACCACGGGAGCGCTGCTAATAGGATTATGCCTCCAAAAACTGATCGGCTGCCTCTGAGGCTGCCCCTCCGCCCGCAGCCAGGCCGGTCTTGCAGCTGCCCTCCACCAGGAGGGGAAAGCTCATCCCCCTCGGCCTTGCAGCCGCTGGCTGGGCCAGGACCAGGAGAAGGATGCGACCAGCAGGAAACCCAGCATGGGCTGAGCGGCAGGAAGCCTTGGTGGGGCTCGCAACTTTCAATACCGAAAGTTTCATATGAACCTGCACGTCCTATGGTGCTTCGTTACTAATGAGAATCCATCTTTTATAAAAAGAATAAAATTAGTCATTCACTCAAAAATCTATTTCATTTAGATAGCTGGCTTATGATTTGCGTCATTCAGTCAATCCACTTGCAGAGTAACTCTTCTGTGAGCTTAATATGAAGCAGCTGCTGAATTTCAGAAGTTATTTACAAAGACGAACAAGACTAGCTCAAAGTTTGTTTTTCAGCACTTGCTATTCTATCTGAAACAACAAAGCTTTCTTAACCAACTGCTGATGAAATTGGTTCATCAATTCTCCCTTTAAAAAATCTCAGCACCACACCCAACACACAGTGGGATTCCTTTCCTTACTTAAATGCTAATTGCTTCTCCTGAGACACCAATTCAACCACTGTTTTGCAGAGTTCATCACAAGACATTTTAATGATCCAGTCTTTTTGTTGCGCTTTACATGATCTGGAGAATTGCAGAGGTCCGCATACTCATCTTTTAAATCCAAAAAGGCCCAATGAAATCAGTGAAAAAGGCAGAAGAGAAATGCAGGAACAAGCTCAATATACCTGTCAGTTCTTCCTATGTAAAAGGACGATAATGTGCTGCTATCTGAGCAGATCCGAGATATTTATTCTTCAATTTCACTTAGCGGCTTGTTCACTCTGTACTAAAGGAATGGGAAGAGCCTGTGTTTCATTATTTCAACTTCATCTTTTCTTGGTTATTTTTTGCTGGTTTTCAAGCACATAAAAATTGCACATTGCAACTGTAAAGTAGTAGCAGACCGATAAAAACATCTAAAGATGTGTATGTAAGGTCGCAACACGACATAACAGGCAGATTAAATTAGTAATTTTTGCTAACTGCACTCAGCAACAAATTCTTTGTGTGAAGCGCTTGTCTGAATATAGCCTACGACAGTAGAAACATCAGATACTAATCCCATGACCTCTCATGCTCAAAACCATAATGACCACACCTTCTTCCTAAATTAACTGCTAACACTTCAGTTTAAAATGTTATTTTACAAACAACCACTAGGGATTAAAATTAGGTACATCTGAAAAAAATTACAAGAGTTGAAATTTAAAAAGTACATGGATACCCGCTTGCTTCAAAATTAGTTACGTACTTCTACTACATAGCAATAGAAAATATAAATATACATACTAGGAAAAAATCCTCAACTGACAACGTATAGTAGAGGGACAGTTTCAACCTTTTGTAGGCTGATCAGCGCTAGTGGACTTCCAGAAATATAAAACCTGACTTGTTAAAAGCCTCATTATTTCAATTAAATACCCCCCCCATACTCTGTGCTTACTACAAAGATACACTGATAAAACTAAATAAAACAGATTATTAAAACCTTGTTGCCACAGTGAGCATACTCCTGACAAGAGCTTTTTTTTTTTTGGCCTATTCTTGGCAAGTTTTAGAAGTATACACTTCAAGAAGCTTTAATTGTATGACAAACAAGCTTACCAGGCTCTACTATTTAGAGCACAAATGCTTCATCTGAAGAAAAATAAAACCAAATGTGATCTTCACAGCCAGAGACACAGCTAAATCCAGTAAAATACGTATCTGGAATGTCATTCCTTGATGCATTTCGACAGAGCTGCTCACTCACTTCCCACCAAAAGCCAGAGGTATGACAGCTAGCCCCACTACAAAAACAGCTGCACCAGGAGGCAGTAAAATGATGATTACTGAGGGTCTAGGCATTGGCAAGTCACCATGGAGGAGCCTTTAAATCACACTCCTGTGGAAGACCTTCTCCAAGGAGTCTGATGGGTAGGCAAGAAGATGAATACTCCAATCCAGCTGTTTTTCCCCCCCCAAGTACAGTGTAACTTACTCATGCAGAAAATTGCATCTATCTGTCAGCACAGAATATAAAAGCACTTTATCCACTTCTCAGTTTTCATCAAAGCCTTTCGAAGGAAGCACTGCTTTGATACTGATATACTGATTTCCTCAGCAGCATCCTCGTTACCTAGAAGCATTTTTAAAAATAATTTAGGAGCAGCTTGCAGGTCATCATAACCAAATTTTTGACCAGCAGTGACATTTTGTTCATTAGGAACAACTTCTAGGGAGACTAGCGAGCTGTATCAGTTACTAGATGGGGCACAAGAGGGCTAGCTAGCACTCCCAGTCACAGAATGCATGACCTTCAGAACAAGTTCCTTTAGCAGTGTTACCTTGCGGCTGTACCTCATTTTCCTCCATTTCCCTCTTCTATTTATACTACACGGGGACCAGAAACAAACAAAAATCCAAGCAAAACCAGTTTAGAGGTGACAAAATTACTCGAAACAAGTTCTAATTATTGACTGCTCTATGCAGCATTTGTTGCCTCCTTCCATCTGAACAGCAGCATTGCAACATTTCAGGTAGAAAGGCACACATTCCAAGCAGCAAAATCTGGGTTTCCTTTAAGCAAAAAGATTTTGATTCCAACCAATGCTGTTATATTTTTAAGTATTTTTTAAATATCTGTATTTTAATTCATCCCCACTACATTGTTACTTCATAAAGAGCCCATTCTCTTTTCAAGTTGTTCATCGCCCCAGGAAAACCAACTGAAAATTATACCTGGAGAAGCTGAACTGGAAAAGCTGATGCTCCGTTTTGTTCCCTCCACGCATCTGATAATAATTCAGCGCTAATTCGGCTCCTCCGCTGGTTTCAACAGGCGTTAGGCTGGGTCACCGAGGTGGCAGCTCCTGCCAGCCAGCCCCTGGGTTAGTCATCTGAGCAAAGCACCGGCTGCACCACGCACCCGCCTGTCATCTCCCCCCACCTGCCCCACCCGCAAGCACACCCCTCCGTGACAGCTTCCAAATCTGACGCAAAAGCGGAACTGCAGGAACACGAAACCGTTTTAAGCAACTTCGAGAAGCAAATTCGAGTCTGTCCCTCTTTCAGACAGGAGGAGTAATTAACCGAAATTTCCTCAAAGGCGAACACTATAATCATGCTTCCTCAACAACTTTCAGATTACATATTTCGCGTGTAGTTTTATGCATACATTCTTCCACATCCAGATTAAACTCTTCTGTACCCAAAGCTTAAAAAAAAAGGAAACAGCTGAATCAAGTAAACTCTTGATTTGCATAGTTAAACTGAACAGGACTCTTTAACAATCAACTCCAAAGCACTGAGCATTTCGGGAGGTCAGACTAAAGGGTTACTCAAGCAACTTTCACCATAAATTTTTGCAGGATGACTAATGAATTGTGAGCTGCAGTTTGGCCACAATCGCAGCGAGTAACCTGAAGTCCCCTCCTGACAGGGTACAGTATGTCTCAGGAAGTTTTAAAGGACTGAGAAGCATCACCAGATGAAGCAACATATATTTTCCGGCCAACTCTAGTTAAAAAAAAAAAAAAAACAGCATTTACCCCCTCCCTTTCAATATCCGGACAGGTTCATCCAAGCCCAAACGTTAGCGCTTTGCAATCCGCCACCTCCTCAGCGCCGCTTAATGATTAACCTCCTGGGGCACAGCCTGTAACCAGCCGGCCCGGGGCTGTGCGAGCGTCCCCCCCACCCCCGAGGGGAGCTTGCCGCGGCCCCGCGTCCTCTCCTCCAGCCCAGGAGGGATTGCAGCAGCAGCAGCAGCAGCCGGCACTGCGGTAACCCAAAACGCCTCGGGTTTTTCGCTCGGCTTCAGCATCTCCTCCCCTACGTTAAGAGAAGAAAAAAAAAAAAAAAGAAAGCAAAGCGACGACACACGTACGGTGATTTCACTCCGCGGCGCTGGCCTAAGCCTCGTCCATGCCAAGCGGCTGCCCGCCTCCTCGCCGGGGTGCTTGCAACATGTGCCGGCTGCCGGTGCCTCTGTGCGCCGGGGGAAGAGGTTTCGCGGCCGCGTGGCTTAACCCC
>VXAA01007436.1:1024672-1061184 GCA_013399115.1 Anseranas semipalmata | reverse complement strand
AGGGAGGGTTGGCAGCGCCGCCTCGCTGGCCCCTTCCCGAGCAGGACGCAGCCTCCCCGTCACCTCTCTCCCTCTCCTCTGCCACCCCACGGCTTGCAGGGCCTCGGCACCCTGCCTCGCGGGGCCTCACCGAGCCCAGCGTGGCTGCCCGGTCCTGCCGCCATGGCTCCTGCCCGCCATGATCCCCCTCGACGCCATGATCTCCCTCGATGAGGACCCCCTTTCTGAGGTCAAAACAAAAAAAAGAAGCGAGAAGGGGAAATTAGTGCTCCCAGGTGCCCACAGCCCACCAAGACATCAGCACTGTCAGCACAGGAGGGAGGTGTCACCAGGGGCACCCCCTCCACAGGCCGGTGCCCACCTCAGACGCCATTTTGAGGTGCAGGAAGGTGAACGTGTTGCTGCCTCACATGCTTCATTCACAGGAGAAGGTGAGGTTTCACCTCCTTCCCTCCCTCATGCATCAATAAAAACAGGTTTTCTGAAGTAGGTACCTACTATGAAGAGTTTCTCTGAGTGGCAGCCTTCACAGTCACGGGATGCTGATTATGGCTACAAAACACTGTTGTGACAATATTTGTTCCTTCATTCTTTTTTCCATGTGGCATTGAGCAAAAACCAATCCCCCCAGCCATGCTGGAAAGTGCTGTCACACATCACATTTTTCAATAGGTTTCTCTTTTTTAAACAAGAAGGCAGTTGGCTCAGTTTAGGTGATGGTCCACAAAGCTTTTGTCAGATTTCAATGGGAAGAAGAAAAGGACCAATTTAGGTTATCAGTGCTTCCCTTAGTAAGGAAGTTTCTGAGAGTTTCAGATTTTGGAAATTTGCCCTCCTGAGCTGATACTAATCATGCATGACTCACTCGTTAGTAACCCTCTTTTTTTTGTTGCTTCGTTACTTGCAAAGTTGACAAGACTACAAATCCTGGCTGAGTAGCCCTATTAAAACAAACTAGAGAAGTCTCTGAGACCCCGGATGCTTACTGAAATAAAACATAAAAATGTATGCTGTTACAGCAAGGAGTACGGTCTTCAGTCTTGTCATGACCAGACTGACAGCAACTAGCAGGCTGACTTACGGTTCCCAGGGACTGTGAACATCACATCTTTTTGTCCTATACAGGAAGAAAATGAACACATGCCATTTGTTTCTCTTGTAAGCAGTTGCATTCTCAATCCAGTTTAAGGAGAGGCCCAACCAAAGTGATTATCTCAATGTCACCTGGCACAGTCATTTAAAAACTGCCTTCACTGCAAAGCAGGAGTCTCCACAAAATTACGCAGTTATGCACTTCCATTTTACAGTGCTTGTTTTCACCAAGATTTGGTAGCTGATGCACACAGCCATAGGCACAACTGGTTTGGTAAACAACACGAGTATCCACAGCACATACCCAGCTCCCCATAGTCTGTATCATTAAACGTTAGAGGCCATAGAAAACCTGCAGCAAGTTTCCTGGAGCGGTCTCTTAGACTGCTCCAAAATCTTGTTCAGGAGTCTGAGAGGACCATTCCTATCCATGACGCATCAGAGGGACAGTGCATATTTCATTCCTCTTCAAATATTTATATATATACTTCACATTTGAGTAAAGTTGTCCTCACTATCAAAGTAGAAAGATTACAGCAGAGGGAGGAATTTCCCTAAATTGGCAAGCATTTTTGTCCATTAACTAATACAAGGCTTGAAAGGAGAATTAAGCGTCTGGCAGCCAGCAGCTAGGCTCCACTGCAAGAGAGATTTCATAACAATATGCTTCAAGATCAATTCATAAAAAAGGAAAACAAAAATGAACTAGAACAGTGTGCTGCATAACACTGGCTGCTAAGGAGCCTGGAAAAAAACATTAAATCTTCAAAGTCAGCCTTGGATGACGGTGTAATGGCCTGCTGTCTTTGGGGGAAAGACATTTCCCCCACCTCTTGGTCCCATACCCGCAGCTGTGCCTGCTCCTCTACAATCGCACCGACTCGACTGGTCATGGGGCTGCATTGTGAAACCTTAATGGAGAGGAAGGGTGTTTTAATCCAAACACATTCCCTGATCCAATTCACAGCCAAGCCTCACCAATTAGCTGAAAGGGGTAGAATACCTAGAACCGACGTTGCCACCAAGCACAGCATATCTTCAAACCTAACCATAACATGCCTAACCATGACACCTTGGCAGTACTCGGGGCAGCTGTACCCTAAAAACTTCGGTGGGGGGTAAGGTAGGAGCTTGCTTTCCAGCCCCCCTGAGCGCAGGCAGCGTGACCTTCCCCATATCTGCATGTCATGCAGGGCAAAGCGATAAGTTTGGGGAGGTTTCATACCTGGCACTGCCGATTAACCGGTCCCAGCAGGAGTAAGAGTAAGCGCAATGCCGTCCCGGGGCCGCAGGGCTTCAGTGCTCCGCAGCCTGCAGCGACCACACAAAAACCACTCCAGCACTGAACCCAAATCTCCTCTGTCAGTCGTCAGGTTTAATTAAGTCTCATTAGCACAAAACAATCACACTGAGCAACTCTCCCCTACATCCTCCCTTCAGGCTTCACCCCCCTGCCCCAAGTGCTCTTGCTGGGACCAGGACTCGTCCCCATAAGTCCCTCTCCCCACCGGGGTGCAGGGGCGAGGCGAGCGCTGGGGCTAACAAGCTAACCGACCCCTTTGCAAAGCAAGGTGCAGGGGAAGCCCACGTCCAGCCCATGCCAAAGGCAGCCCGCTTTTATTTAAGCCAACTTCCTTTCTTCATCCCTCACGGCCCGCACCAGCTAGTGCAGTGGCACGCTAAGCCCACACCAGCACCTGATCTTGTGTAAAAGCACCTCGGTCACTCTCAGATTTATATTTATTTGATTTTATTTATATCTCTCTCCCCCTTTGCAGCAGGCCACATGATGCTGGAGAAAACAACGCTGTCAAGAGAAGACACAAATCCACCTGATGCCCTGCCATCCTGTGTCATGACCTGATACAACCTTGTACATTAATTAATGGGAACCAGTTCCTAACAGCACCTAGACACGCTGTTCCCAGGCTTGCTGTTGTTGTTGTTGCTTTGAACAAACCACAGGCAGCTTGGCAGGGCCTGCTGGGGAAGAGGATTTTATATCCAGTTCTTGAGACAGGTAGTGGAGTGGCAGGGTGATGAGTAACCTTATAAAATACACTTTTTAAAGCACTGGTGATGGAGTAGACACTAATTACACCTGCCAGTGTAACTGTTGGGGAGTACAGTCCCTGGGCCACCTCCAGCATGCATGGTAGGAGGAAGCAGGACATGAAGGACCACCGAAACACAGTCTGAGTACATTCTCTCCTGGATGGCTGGTTGTGCCTGGGCGAAAGTAAGGAAGCCCTGAAAAAATTGATATTAAAATTGTTCCACAGTTTGCTTCACCAGAAAGGAAGCAGAATTTTCATGTTTTAGGTCTGTAAAGTTGAGCTTTCTTATAAACACAATAGTAAATTGCTGTGTTCTTTTTTCTCCTGAGAAAGAGAACAAATGCTTTTAATTGCAGCCATTGTCAATGGCACGTACACACTTTAGTCTGAATCTGGAATAACTTCTTTGCCTACATATCAAAAATATCACACTCACGCACCATCACAATGCAAATTATTAGGTGCAGTGTACGGCCCTTGCTGGTGAATTGCAGAGCATCGAACTGTTCTCAGGGGATGGTTGCAGTGAACTTGTACGTCCAGGGCACTGGTGTTGTGTCACTTGGTGACATGAATCCTTATTGCCTGAGTTTTTCTGCAGGAAGTGTGAGATGCACAACAGCCAGGAAAGACAGTCTTTTAAAAGGATTCAACTCTCATTTCTGATCGAGTTAAAAATAATTTATTTTCTTTTTTTTTTTTTTTCCGGGCTATTTATTCATTGCTGTCAGAGCAGTTGGGTACACTGTAATAAAAAGTTATCTTGGGGTGCCACTGCTTTTACAGCTGAGCTATGTTAGCATTTGCTTGTTAATGAATAACTGGTATGCTGCCAGGAGCAAAAGAGAAGTAAGAACGAGTCCCAGGTTATAAAATCTTCAAGGTTATCTTGCTCTTCCTGTTTCACAGCAGCAAAGTAAGAGTGAGAAACGTCAGACCCAGCCAGCAAGCGAGCACGACCGCGACCGCTGCGACATGGAGCCACGGCCTGGGGACGGCGAGCTGCCCTCTCCGGGTACCCGCTTGTGAACGGGGTCGGTGCCTCCTCCCCGGCAGCAGCTCCCCACAGAACGGGACCTGTTTCATCAGGAACACTCGCTAGTCCTTTCCATAGGGAGCACCTGTAAGTCCAGCACAGCCGGTAGTTATTTATGCTATGGAAGTGCTTGTCCCAGAGCCCTCGCACCACATCCCGTACGTTAATGACTTCTGTTAGCACCACAGCCCTGGCTCCAAAGCGTGCACTAGCCAAAAACACTGCTAGCTGCAGGCATGCGTGTACTGAAACGTTTCTCAGCGTCCCTCTTGGAAATGCCTAGTTATCCTGGTTCAAATGCTCCCGTAAGGCCAGTGCAGCTGGAACTAATTTTCTGTGATGGACCAAAGCCTGCCTATGACAGGAATCTATCTGATTTTTGTGGATTGACTGGAGCGGCTGGAGAAATCCAGCTGGAAAGCATGGGACAAGCCTCAGTGTGCTTCTGTGACCAAGGAGGATAAGAACACAAGATAAGAGGTTAAAATTTAAATAACAACAGGAGCCTGAAGATCGCTCCCTTGGCATGGAGTGCTTCAGTGGCAGTCCTGATTTTCAAAGGCTGGAGATAAGAAGAAGAAAATAAAAATGAAAAGACAACATGTAACTGGAGCTGGAGCATCTCAGTTCTTCCAGGAATGAGCCTGTTTATCCCACTCAGAAGGTTCGAGCCTGGAATTCAGCCAAGCAAAGAGCTTCTCCCAGGGCAGGCAAGGTTTACCAGCAAGGTTTGTTAGCGACATGAACGCAACATTTCAGTGGTCTCCTCACACTGCAGTTTTCCCCCTCTCCCCCACCAAGACACTCACGCAAACCAGCACAGCAAGAGCAAGCACTGCTGGGCTGTTTTGCTCCTGTTCCCTTTGCTTTCATGCCTTGGTGAGATGAGGGCAATGGGGATAGCATATTCACCTCGGGCAAAACCACTCAAGCTGAAGAGAACCGCACATCCGTCCACGTCTCCTGGAGCACCAGGTTTTTTCTGGAGCATTGCAGCTCGCTCTTGCAGGCAAACTGGGGCAGGACAGCAATGGCAGCAAGAAGCTCGTCCCTGCCATGTTGCGTACTGTCACTGGCAAGCTGTGGGCAGAGCTGTGTCATGTTCTCGTTGATTCACATTTGCCAAGAATAATTACTCCTTGAGCTGCTTGGATTAAAGTAAACAGTCTAGAAGGACATACCTGCCTTTTCTAGATAAGGGTTGCAATAACCAGTAGTGTTTTCCCCCCAGGGAGGCTCCCTTTCTGTGCAGATCAAAGGCATAGCAGTGCAGGCAATGGGATAGAGAAGAATCAACTTCTGTATGGGTAGCAACTGGACAATAATTATTCTGCAAACAACAAAAAAACACCCTCTATGTACAAAACATCTTTTTTCTGTCCTGGAAATGTGAACACCTTATACCTCTCCTCGCCTCACTTCAGAGGCATCCTACAGGGTTTTGCAGCAAGACCTGAAGAGCTGCAAAACTGAAATTTGCCAGGCAGCAGAGGCTGCAGCCAAGTCTCTTCGAAGGTGAGAAAACTATTTACACTTAAGAAAAAAAACGTACTGGACCAGCTTCGGCTGAACCTCTTCCATTTTGTTTTTATTTTTTTTGCAGATGTAGTTTTAAGCACCAGTAAAACCCCAGCTGTGGGCAAACAGCCAGTCCTCACGTGTAACTTAAGCTTTTTAAACCATCTTGACTTCAGGCATCTCCTCGACGAGGCTCTGCTGCGTGATTTCCCTCGGACTCTCGCAGAGCCGGCTTGGGTAACGCGACTCCAATTAGAACCAGTCATTTCGCTGGAAGGGTGCTGACATCCAAGCTGGCTGTTCTCCGGACAGCGGGAAGGCATGTCAGCAAGCAGAGGAAGCTAAGCCAACACCACGCGCAGGAGGTTTTTCGAGACACTCCCAAAGGTTTGGCAAGGAGCTCGCAGCCGCGATGGGAGTGACATTCCGCTCAGCCCACGGGCACGCAGGGCACAGCGGGCATTTCACCACCGGGCGTGGGGCTGGCCCGTTCCCAGTAAGACAGAGAGAAACTAGGCTGTTTCGAAGCTCCCTCGGAGGCACTCGTCGGGCTTGATCCCACGGGAAATGCGGGGCGTCCTCGTTGTGCCGGCTCTCTGGGGACCGTGGCAAGGCAGCGGTTGCAAACCGTGGTTTCGGTCCCGTGGTTCTGGCTGGAAAACTCCTGCCCCGCACCGTCCCATCGCCAGACCCCGCAGATCCCCTGTAACTGGTTTATGTGGGTTTATGCTCATAAAACCTACACTGGAGGCCACATTGCTGGGTTGCACACACCAGTCACCGCCCGTACCTCAGGCTCGTTGCAGCAAGCAGGGGCCGGCGGTACCACCGGGGTGCAGGCTGTGGCCCCCAGCACCCTTCAGAGGGGCTCCCCGTGCTCAGAGCGCGACGAGGCGAGGACATATGAGGAGCAGGGGTGTCCGGCTGTGTCAGACCAAGTCCCCACCACCACCTTTGGCAAGTGCGGTTCATAGAGATACCACAAGAACATGATAACCCTTTTCTTCTGTGGCAATATGTATGCATATCAGAATTATATCAAAGAAAGAGGTCAGAAAGCTCTTAACTTGTTATTGTAGGGCCTGCAGATAAACTTCAGAAATAAATAAATAATAATAATAATAATAATAACAGGGAAAGGGAAATGGAATAATCCACATATCTCATTTTAATATCCAGCCTCATAGCTACAGGTTACTGAAAAATGACGTGGAGGGAAGATACGCTTAGAGACTGAGATCAGCAACATCATCAGAGTAAATAATGGGTTTTTGTCACACTGTTCCGTGGAGAAATCCCTGTGACATGGATGTGTATAAATAAATAAAACTTTAGAAACCAGCACACAGCACAGATGAGATCTGGCCTCGTAAATTAGTAAACCACTGCCCCATGTATGAAATCGCTGCAGGTTTTGTGCTTGATCCTGTATGTATTTAACCTTCCCCATGTAAATAGTCCTCTGAAGTTAATGGAGCTGTACTAATTTGCAATGGCTGGGGATTAAGCCAGCGGGCTTAAGCATTTCTGCCAGCTCAGATTGCAGCACGGTGTAGTAACCGGGCTGTAGGACAACTCGGAGATGTTCCTGCTCTGGAAAAACCACCCGTGGCCATTGCACCACGTCGCTGGCAGCTCGGTGCCGCAGTCCCGAGAAATCCCGCTCCAGCCCTGCAGGGAAGGGTGCAGACGTTCTGTCGGCCGCACCAACGTAAAGCCCGTCTCTTGCTTTCTCTCATTCTCACTGGGGACGTGCCAGTCTTTTCCAGAGACCATTTCATTACTGTTACGCTGCTTACAAGCATCTTAATTTAAATCACATTATAGATGCACCGAGGCAAAATGATCTATCCCCAGCCTAAATAATAAACTGGAGTGAAAACATCCTTGGGCTGCAAGAGGCAAGAACAAGCACTAATTGAAATGTATAAACTTACATAACATCATTTATAAAACGGAGCCCAATTGTCAAAGGCCCTAAGAAAGCTGGAGCATGGGAATGTTTGTTCTCCCCGCAAAGCAAAATTAATTATGTAAGTTTATAAATTCCAGTTGCTTTGCTTGCTCGTCTCCTGATGTGCCCAAGGACTACTTGAGAGGTATTTATGGTTCCCAGCCGCTGCTTCTTGATGGTGTTTTTTAACTTTGTACTTGCGCACGCCGTTGCCTCGCAGGATCTTGCAGTGAGGGAGGGATTAGCTTTACGTACTGTGCTCCTCAGCTCTAAAAAATTCAGATTTGCCCTGAGGTCCTGCAGTAGCAAATTTATTGTAGGCAATGCTGGGAGGAGGCCAGGGCTCTCCAAGTCACCGGGTACTTTGTGGAGGGTGGTGGGGTGGCTGCCGTGTTTGGGGGTGCAGGCAATCAAATCCAGGCCTCTCTGCTCGAGCCTGCCACCTCCTTCCATCACAGCTTTGCTCATTTTCTTCTCTTGCTGCCACGCAGATGCCATGAAGACCCTCTGAAGACCCTTATGCATGGCTGGCTGCGCCAGGGGGCGGCCAGCAACCCAGCATGGGGCCAAACATCCTCCAGCGAGCACCTCGACCCAGCTCAGGCAGGTAGGTATGAAAACATCCCTCACCTTGCCCATGGGCCAGAGGTTTAGCAGGTGAGTGCTTGTGGCATGAGAGTTAAATGTTTTTGCTGGGACCCCCATCAGAAGCAGCACAGAGGCAGCTTGGCAATGCCACGCTGGAGGGAAGGTCGCTTCCCAGCTGCCACCATTGCCTCGTGGCTGTGGTTGGCACCTTCGGGGAAGGGAAGTCCCTTGGCCCCTGCCCCTGCGTTTCTGGTCCGTCTTCTCATGGCTACCGTTGCTTTTCATCACAGAGAAACCCACTTATTGTGAGTTCAATTTGCAAGGCAGGAAGAGTGCCACTTATTACTAAAATGCACATATCGTATAATTTCCCGGTAATGCTGTATTTGGCCAGAGCTGCCAACTGGCTGGAAAGCATAGGAAATATGGCAGAGAGATTACATACCATCAAAGCCAGATGAGGAATGTTTCCTTGGGGCTCTGCTCAGATGCACTGTGGCGTTGGCTTTTATGCTGCGATTGCTGCTTTTCCCCCATCCATATTTGCAAAACTTCACTCCTCAAGGGTCCAAGATGCTCACCAGCATCCAGAAATGCCATTTGTTCAATTACCTGGGTTTATGTATTCTCCAGCGCCATCTCATTATGAAAGCTAGCGGCCGAGTGCTGACGTTTCAGTGAATTAAATGCAAGCTCCAAGTCACCTGTGCTCCGAGGCGGTTAGAAACAAGAAAATGTCTTTGGAGAACACTTGGTAGCTCCCTGTTGGGCGATGTGCAGCAGCACAGCACTGTGGTGGTCTCCCCTCGGAGGCAGCCCCTGTCACGCCCTGCTTGCTTCCATAAAGCTGATGGCCACCTGCAAAATGCCCCAGGGGCAGATGCCCCAGGCAGGCTCTCCTGACATGCTTTTGAACCTGTTTTCCCGCAATTTCTTGCATTTCAAGATCTGCCTTGCTACCACTGAAAGCAAAGAGGAAGGGCAAGGCATTTGGGGCTTTGATCCTGGGGAAAACCTCCTCCAGGACTTTGTCTCTGCAGAAGATGAGGGCACAAGCTGGCTTTCCCCCTGTTTGCAGACCACCTGTCAGCACCCACAAATCCTGGGAAGGGTCTGCTGGGGGGACCCCCTGCCCGCCCGGTCCCTGCAAGCTGTCAGGGAGCTGCGAGGGCAAACGGAGCTTCGCTTAGACATGCTGGGGGTCTTTATCCTGGCTGTGGTTCAAATGGTTTTCTGGTGGGGTTTCCTGCAAGGGCATGCTGGTGGTGTGAAGCAGTGTTTCTTTTAGTTTACAGACTGGTTTAAGAAATTTAAGTGAAAATAACCTGACTTTGCCTTCTTTCTGTCTAGCTGATGGTATTACCCCCACCCTTTGTGTCCACCCCACCTTCTCCAAAGACCCAGCTTATTCTTTTGACTGGAAGAACTGGTGGCAGACATCTCCTTGCATCTGAAGGACATCAAGGCCAGACCTTTTAGGCTGAAAAAAAAAAAATCATAGTTTGAAAAATGCTGGAAGTGTGGGGTTCTGTCCCCATCTCCACCTCAGGAAGCGGAGAGGGGAGCTGCGAGCTGGGGAGACACAGCGGAGGCAAAGAGACGAGGCTGCACCTTTCGCCCTGTTTATCCTGGATTTCAAACCAAAACGATGACGTGCTCCTGGCATTGCCCTGCACTGGGCGAACACACAGCCCACCCTCTTGGAGGGCTCCACAGGGACTGAAGTCGCATCCCGCAGGAGGCCGATGCACAGCACCTCCCCATCACACACAGGGCAGCCGCCTGGCCAACGATGGGGCCCCTGCACCTCTGGAGCCCCCATTGCTCCCCAAAAACTCTGCTTGGCTGCGGCAGGCTCAAACTGGGGACAAACCATGGCATGAGGCGCCCAGGCCACATCTCCACCTCCCAACGCAAGGAGGAAGGACGAGGGTTGCAGTCTGGCCTCCGTGTTCGTTGAGCGGCACCCTTTATCCCTGGGATTTTGAAATGAGTTAGGAGAGGGATTTTTACAGACCCAGTTCCACAGCAGGGAGTTACCGTCTATTTTTCCAGTCACAAACCACACGAAAAGTAACGCATCTAAAACTCATCAGTGGCTGCTGTGAAGGACTCTGCGCTTCCCCGGCTGGGCTGTCGTCTGCAATACTGCCTACTTAAAAAGGCACTCTCTGTACCCAGCACTGACTGAGAGCCTTTTTGTAAATATTTGGAATAAATGAATAAACTGTTCAAATTCCCCTGGAGGGGAAGGAAACATTTCCGCGATCGACGTGGAGCAAGCGTGAGTCATCAGGTAAAGCTTCTCAGAGACTTACACATCCACAAAGGTCCAGTAAATTAATCAGGAAATCCACTCAGAAAGATGATATGTGATTTATTTTATCAACAGATAACAAGGATATAGGAACTGGTGTACAGAAAAGAAAATCTCTCAAAATATCAACCAGTTTATCAAGTTAAAGCACAATAAAAGATCATTGACTGCAGTGGCAACTCTTGTATGAAACACAATCAAAACACAAACGTAAATTCTGATATTTGCACTTGTAAAAAGGATCTGTAAGAAAGAGAAAGAAAAATAGAGAGAAATGGGGGGAAAAAACAGAGACAAAAATAACCCGAACAATGGGAAAGTAAATCCACGTGAATATAATGTAAGTATGTCTCTGCCTCTGCTGTTTTACATGGCCTAAAGCTTTATGAAATACAGTGGTTGCTTGGCTTGGATTTGGAAAAATGTGCCATGCGTGAATTATTTTTTCAGATACAGATATGTCTAGAAAAACACTCTATGAATTAAGCAATTCTGGGAATATGTGGACCAAGAAAAAAGAAAATTGCATCAAGAGGAATCTTTTTGCAAACAGAGTGAATGCAAGCCTTGCCAATTGTGTAACGCGTGATTTAAGGCGACAGCACTGGCAGATATTTTAGGGAGCACCAGATCATAAACCAGCGGCAACTTGGAGGAATTCCCAGAAAACAAGAAGTGATTGAATGAATAAATTGCAGGGCATTTTAGCAATGCAAAAGGTGACATCTGGGGAAAAGCAAGCTGAAGGTTGCGACAACGCGTGGCTGCCGTTCGTGAGTTTTCGGCCGCAATATGCAGCAGCAGAGGTTGGGATGAGCTGCACCTCTGGAGTTGCACATCTGGAGTCATCATGTACGTGGTGCCGGAGCTGCAGCCTCAGCCCCATCCCACTCTTGCTTGCTACAGGTTAAATCCACCATGATTTTGGGGAGCCGTCAGCTGGGTTAGTGGGAAAGTGCTGGCAGGAGCAGGACCGGAGGAAGTTGCTGAAAACCCTGGTAACAGCCCAGCTCACCCAGGCGGTGCCACCACGTGCCATCCCCTGCCAGAGGAGCAGCTCCTGTGCCCCAGCGATACAGGTCAGTCTGAATATCCGGCCTTTGATCAAAAGCAAGCCCAGCAGCATGTGGCAGTCCCACTCCTTCCTGGTTTCCAGTCATTAGTGAATCAGGAAGGATGAAGATTTGGCAGACTGCAGGGCTGGGGAGAGCCAGCCTGAACTGACTTGATGGCCAAAAGAGACAGTGAAGTGGAAGGTTTCCTGGTTAAATTCATCCAGAACTTTGTCTGCTTGGAGACCTCTATCCCCGGCCACTGAGCAAGCCGTGGTGGGGCAGGGATGGTGGTCAAGGGGCCGGAAACAGGACCGGTGGCTTGGGGTGCGCTGCCACCTGGCCGCTCCCCCGCAGGGAGGAAGAAGAGGAAGAGGAGATGGAGCTGGCGTCACACCGCTGGCATGGCTCAGCACGCAGGCACAGGAGCTGGTGCCACAGCAGGCCTCCAAAACAGGATGAGGCCCCTGCTGGGACACCCGCCCAGCCAGACCCACGCAGGAGGTCGCCATCCACACGTGGCCCCAGCTGCAGCGGGAGCTGCCCGGCCACGCGTTCGGGCTGATTGTGGTTTACACCTGGCCTTTGGGGAAGGAATTTGAGATCCCTCCCGATGCACGTAAGCAGCAGCTTTCACTTGCCAACACCACAAAGGTATTCAGTAGGATTACCGGTAGCAAGTAATGTCCGTGAATCCAAAAAAAAACCCAAGGGTGCTTGGGTCCTTCACTCGAGGAAGCAAAGCAGAGCAACATCTGAGGCCTCTTCTTGTCCACCAAGCCCAGCTGAAAGTGGCCAATAGGTTCAGAACTCGGCAGTGAGGAACAGATGGATGGACACACACCTAAACCATGCTGGTAGGAAGGCATGGTCCTGCTCAAGGCAGAAATCTGTTCTCCTTGCCCAGCCTGGGGAAGTACAGCATCCTCTTCCCTTGCCCATGTCAAGCTTTGTGAAGCAGAAATGATTTTGCTGCCCAGTGACACTCCTGTGCCCTTATGAAGGGCTGGGTAGAGTGTGGTCCCCAAAATATTAAGCATATTTTTCCAGTTTTGCATGGTAGTTTGCAAAGATCCACCAAGAAGAAAATCAGGATTAGATATTCACGGGAAGGAGGATTGGGAAGAGAGAGAAGCAGCAAGCCATACCAATGTGCTCCTTTTTAACATCTCACCTCTACTAGGAAAGTATCCAATTATTTCTTAAATGACCCAACATTTTTTTTTGCCTCAGCCTCCTTCCCTGGTTAGTTTTTTCACATATTTATTATTCTTTGCATGAAATAATACTTCCTGACATCTGTTCCCAGTTTGTTTCTCTTTAATTTCCATTTATAGCACATTTTCCTATCCTCTGACCATGTTAAAATAAAACAATAAGTATGTTTGACATGGTGCAAGTTACTTAAGATCAGGATCCTTCCCTGACCTTGATTTTCATTTTTTCTTCACATGCACTAACATGCAGAAAAACTAACGAACTTTGTTGAAGAATCAGCGAGGACTCGGCATTTCACGCCCCTGCTGGCAGCTGCTTACCCAGGGACTGGCGGGAGGAGCGGGCTTGGTGGTCCCAGCCCCGTCCCACTCCGACAAGGATCAGCTGCAGCCAAATGGGGAGGGCGAGGAGCCGGGGCTGCGCAGCCCCTCCCCAGGGCAGAGGGGAGAAGCAGGCGGCTGCAAGAATCGGGGCAGCAGTGGGACGAGCATGGGAAAGGAAATGTTAATGCAATGGTACGAACTGGCTTGGGTGATGCTTTACCTTCTGACCAGGCAGATGGGAAAAGGTGCCCTTTCCTTGCTCTGAAGAGAGTCTGCTTCCAAGTGCAACCTGGCAACTCCACAAGCAATAAATTCACAAGGTGAAGCAATGAGGAGTACTTCAGCAATGGCACAAGAACGTTTTATGTTGTCATCTCTGTCTTGGTACAAGCAGTCAATATAATTTTAGCTCAGGAGGTTGCTTATAAAGCTAAGATAAAATGGAAAGAATCAGCGTAGCCTCCAACCAAATGTGTAAGCATGCATGCCTTCCAGCTAGTAACAAAACCAGCAAGCCAGTGTCACGGTCCAGCTGGTCCATCACTGTTTTATGGACTATCGGGCAATTCTCCAGTAAGATCCATCATGCTCCATGCAGCTCCTCCACGTCATCCTGCACTGAGAAGCTGGTAATTATGGTTAGTCATCCTGTTGTGGCAAAGTGGACGAGACTGCAGCCCTGAACTGAAACATTTGAGACTGAAAACATTTCAGCTCAGTCCTCCCTGGCTGGACGGGCAGTGGTGCTCAAACGCACCGTGCAGCCCCATGCCAGGGCTGCACCACGTTAGGCTCGGGAGCTGCAAGGCTAACGAGGGCAGCCGGCCTTCAGGGAAGCCAGAAGTGGCTTTGGAGGCTCGCCAGCAGGTCACTGGATCAGGTTTTTGGGAAACCAGTGTCACCTCCTGCTGCCCAGGAGATGCTCCCAGGATTGTCCCCTGGCTTTCTGCGGCACGGGGCACGCGTGCATCAATGGGCCAGCAAGGTTGGCCACCTCACACACTTGGGAACCATTTAATCCTCAGCAGCACAGAGGCCTGTGATTACAGAAATGAGCATTTGCATCTCTCCTCCCTGAACTCTCTGGTCCATCGACTCTCCTGAGCTGTGAGCTCTACGCAGGCAGAGTTTGCATGGGTAGATTTGTCCTACATAGCCCGTGGTTTGGAAGGATAAACTTGAGTTCCCCCTCATCTGCCTGTTCCTTCTGCTCACTTCTCCCCTGCCACAACCGGTCAATTTCCCTTTGCTGTTCATCCAGCCTGGTATTTACAGCATCTGGAAGACTCAAAACTGATTTGGGGAAAAAAAAGAGAGAGAGAGAGAGAGAGAGAAAAAAAAGCTACTCTAAACTCGAAGGCCTGATTATGCAAAGCTTTATGCAAACAACACCACTGCTGCCTTGGAGAACGGGCCTGGAGGAAGGGTCAGAGAAAACTCCACAGCGTAACTTAGCCCATGCCTGGTTTTGAATGTGTTCATACAGTTATAACTGGGACTTAACAATCATTCGCAGAAACAGGCATTATGAAAAAGTACCAAGGCCATTTATTTTCTGAGTTGTAATCTCTTTATTTGCTGTAAGAGTCAAGTGGTCTGAGTCAACGCAGTCATGCTCTCCTCTATTTCCGAGAGTTTCTTCAGCATCTGGCTCACCTTGGCCTCATCAAACTCCAGGCAGAGAAACTCGGATTCCTACAAAACAGAATTGAAAGAACAGCAGTTGACAAAGATGATTGTTTTTCAGGCATACAAAGGAGGAGGGATAACGCGTGCTGGTTTCCTGATGATACGTGTCCTGTATCTCCTTTTTTCCTGGTACCACTTAAATACCCACAGCACACCCAGAGGTTTGCCACCAATCTACCAAGCGAGAGCAGCACGTGCTGGCAGGCCAGCCAGCTGCTGCCAGAGGACACACGAAGGCTGAGCTCTGCCTGTCCGTCCTTTCAACGCAGGCATCAGTTTGGGTCTCTCCTGAGCTGCAGTCTGCTGCAAAACTTTAAAAAAGTTTAATTATATCTCAGACTTCCACTTCTTCCAATCTGATGATCTGTGAAGCTGTTGCTGCAGATATCGGGCACTGCAAAGCGGCTGGATTCACTGCACTAAGTTCATCACATATGAAAAACAGACTTTATCCAGGGAAAACCAAGACTCCAAAAACCACTCTCCTACAGGACATTCCAGTGTGGAACTTTGGCAGTTGTGTATTCTCTTGCACAGGGGCTCTAGTGTCAATTTAAACTCACAAGTTAAGCAGCAGCACTGACTTGCTGTTCTCTGACAGGATGGATATTGGGATGTAGTGAAAGGACTAGAAAGGACCTCATCAAGGGCCCAGGAAGTTTTAGCAATTGGAATCACCAAGTATCTGTTGAATTTGTATATGTAACACAGATCCTGCAGAAGGGCATCCCCAGGTCTTGTTTGGTTTTGAGCACACTAAACTCTGTCATTATTTCAGAATATGTCTTTTCATATAATTAGCATCTGCCAAAAATACTGCAACCTCTTCTTTACATTCATAGAATAAATAGTTTATACACAAGGATAAAGTCATCAGACAAATGCAAATTAAAAACATCAATTTTTACTAACTGAATTTCTTACTAACCAGATTTTACAAGTATTTTTCCCCAAATATCGGAAATAATTTTACCTTGTACCTTCTCTCACTCTCACGAGGATTCTTGGGTTGTTCTGTTCTTTGTAAGAATCAAATCAGAAAGTGATATGCAAACCAAAATGCTGACAGAGGAACCAAAGGGGATCATTTTGTGTATGATAACCACAAAAGGCACTGCCAAAAGAACACTAACAGGAAAGAAATGAGGTGACAGACGTCAATGATCAAGAAGTCAAGCATGTGGAAGTGCACGAAAAAGCCATGCCAGGGTTTCTGCCCTGACATCGGTCACATGGGGAACTACCACAGTTCAATGTAGAAAGCAACACATTGATTTAAGCCTTGAAACCGGAGAGAGAAAACTACATACTTACATCCAGGTTCCAAACGCTTTAAGAGAGAAAACCTGGCAAAAGGAAAGCATCACGCACTGTAAACTTTTTTTGTCGTCAGGTATGACTGTCTCTCCCCTAATGCTGCTATTCAGGCACTGGTAAGTCACTTTGCGTAGCCACACCGGATGAGTCCATCTTCGTGAAATGTTTATCTTCTCCGCTAACTACCACATAATCCGACAGACCACAGTGCAGAGTTCGGGCTATGTATTTGGTATGCGAGTACTTCTGATTAGCAAAGGTTTCATAGAATTAAGGAGAACGTATTCTATGCCACTTCATTCAATCAAAATTCAGTAACAGCCATGTAACTGAATATGTACCAGGTAGAATATACAGATGACTGTTAGGAAAGACCTTTGCCTAAGCAAGCAATTATGCTCATAGAGTATGCTATTGGAAACTAGCGCTGTAGGTTGTTTTTTTTTAATTATTAGCCTCTATACTATTACTTAGTACAGTCCACTAACATCACAGAACAGTAGCAGCAAACATTCAGGATCAATAACAATACAGATAGGAAGTCCAGGACTTGGATGCAAGGGCTCTCATACCGTTTTTCTTGTCCTTGACAATGGTTATCAACAGATCTTATGGAAAATACCTTGGTGCTAGAGCCCATGTATAAAACACATTGAATACCTCTGCAAAGCATAATTACAGCTGGTCAGCATGCAGAAAAAATGTTTGGTGAGGAATTAGACACTTTAACTCCATTTGGCAGTGGGCTTTCCTGTAGATTCCTTTCTGATTAAGAGTTATTGAAAACGTAGGTCATATCTGCCTGAAGAAGATGTGTTTGCAAGCTCAGGAGATTGCATAAGAAAGCCTAAATGAAACCCTGAAATATCTCCTTATACATTCCTTGATTAGGAAGCACTGGAAAAGGCAGATCTCAAGCCATCAGTCAGTTAGCAACCTGAGGCTTTCGGAAGCATCGTACTGCAACCAGACAACGTACCCTTGCTGGAGTGAATCATTCTCACTGAAACAAGCAGAACAGGGCAGTGTCAGCCCAACTGCACAGGTTTTAGTGCAAAGGCGGCAAATCGGGACTGCAGAGCTGATGCCTCTTCAGCTCACTCTGCTAAATCTCTGCAGAAGCAGAAGCTTTTCTTGCCAGCCTAAAATACTCTGAGTATCTGTAACACGTTACAAGTCTTGTTTCATAGACAACATCTGAAAACAGCTCTTCTCTCTGTAACCTGACATCTTTCCCACCGCGTGTGCCATGGCCACGGGCTAATTTCTGTCTTCACCTTTTAGGGAACGACTGGCGGCGCCACGCTTCACAGCCCTGGGTCATAGTCCCCAACAGGATGAACTCCAAGGCCAAAATCTTGCTGACATCTGTGGCTTTCCAGCCACAACTGTGCACCTCAGGTCACATGCGCTGCTACTCACGAACAGATTTCCCCTGGGCAAGGTCTGCCCATGCAGCCTTTAAGATCTGCAGAAGCTGATTTTACAGCTTAATCACGTGGTGAGCATGAGCAAACAGGAGAAGACCAAAGCTCCCAGTTCTGGTGGAGGAGTTTTTGCATGAGCCTAAGGTAGCTTTTTTTCCTCTTCAGGTTTTGTCAGTTAAAAGGACTGTAAATTGAGCAAAAGGACACTCCTGTATTACACTAAGACTGCGCATGCCACTTTATGGAAATGTAAGTGTACTCGTAAAGCACATTTTTATCTATAAAGCAGCCAAAACTTTCCTACATGGATGGGACGATAGCTGATAGCTATCAGCTGATAGCTGATAGCACATTCTCACATGGCCCAACCTGAAACGTGAAGGAGGGGGTGGTAAATCGGGCTGCTCAGAGTTGGGTTTTAGTTTTATGTAATGCTCAGCTAGTTTATATCCTCCACAAAGTTCCAAAGATAGAGAAAAAAGAAAGAAAAAAGAAGACCGAGCTCTGAAATCCAAAATTCATCACTCCCCTAAGCTGTCTTCCAGGAGAAGGACAAATTTGGTATCTCTACTGTTCCTCAGCAAGAAACAAGGCTTTTTATCCCTTTTGATATTTCTTAGTGCTAAAAAAATTTTCATCCCATTTGGATGCCTTGCAATTAAGCAAAACCAAAACGCAACGAGTCATTCATTAAAAACAAACCCAGTAGCTAACAAACAGGAACATCACCAGACTACCAAACACTTGCTGACTGCTAATCCGAAGCCACCAAACATGCGATGACAGCGCCGTGAGCCCCCTCACTGGATGGGGACCTGCTGTGGTTGATGTTCCATACTCAAAGCATGAAGTGGCAATGCCTTGAAGCTCTGAAGCACGGCATGCTTGCCTGCAAGACAGAAACCTGGACTTAGCTGAGCCCTTCATGGAGATGGAAGAGGTCTTTAGACAGAAGGACTGTGTACGTTCATGAGCGGGGATGTCAAAGCACACGTGTGTGCAATGGAAACAGCACACGTGTCCTCACTTTCAGGTTGGAAAGCCAAGCTGGAAGCACACAGAGAACCACACTTCTCTTCCACCATCGAATCGAGCCTCTCGGAGAGGTGTGGGAATGGACATCCACTTCCTGCAACCGTCCTGGTTTTCTCCCCACACGCTTTCCCACCCCTCCTCCTATTTCCTTTCCAAGCCTGGGCTATAAAAAGGAGCTGCAAAACAAACATCCAAGAAACACACACTCCCCTCAGCCATGAATCAGGTCTTCCAGGTTTGTTTTTTTCTTTCAATAACAACAGAGAAATGCAAAAATATTTATATGAGAGAATGTCTTTATAAACATCAGCATTCTTGCTATCTACTAGAAAAATACTAAGAGAAGCATAGCTTTATCTCAGTAACAACACTAAAAAAATGTATTTTTAAAGAACCACTTCTCACATATTCAAAACTTAAAAAAAAATAGTTTACAGTTGTTCTCTATTGTGTCATTTTGACCAGCTGCTTTAAAAGGTTCCCAGTAACTTTGATACTTCTAGTGTTTTTAAGTTCTAACAATAGATCTGCTTTGGATGCTGAGACGTCTTGACTACTTCTTGTTCCATGTGGCAGGGGTGCTGGTTTGGGGAACCTCCCCGTGCAGAAGTGAGGAAGTCACGCAAACGGAGTCTCGAGGGAGACGCTGGCACTGGTGCCATCAGCGGGGAACAGCCGGTGCCACACTTCACGCTCACTGGCCCAAGGACAGTGAAGGTTGCTACTCACAAATATTTGCCGACCCAGATGGAAACAGCTTGGACAAAGCCTTGACAGAGGTAAGGAGAACCCCTCGCTAAGCAGTAGGAACCAGGAAAAATGCTCAATAACTCACCAAAGGTGCCAAGGTGTTGACGACAGCCTTAACAACCCAAACCCAAGTGGGTTCAGGGGACCAGGGACCACTCTCCTCCACTGACAGAGCAGCTCCATGGCTCGGCGGATGCGTCCCGTGCAAGGGGAGAGCCAGCTCTGCCTTTATGCACAGCGTGCTCTACGGCATTCAAGGCCACCAGGTCCCGGTGGTGCTGCCGCGACAGGCCCACAGGGCACTGGTGCCCAGGATTGGCACTGGAGGTGCACAAGGAGAAGTGCTTCAGATCCTGCAGAAGCAGAAGAGCAGAGAAGCTGCGAGCAGGGACTGCACAAGTTGTGCTGATGGACCAGGAGGGAAGAAGAAACCCCACTGACACCCCAGGACAGGCACCCACTGGCCAGCGCACCAGGCCCACCCACAAAACCCTTCCTAACTGGACGCTGTGCTTGTAAGATATCAGCAGCTCTGCATGAAGAAATTATGCGGCCTTCCCTCCTACCTGACACTTGGGACGTACCCTGGGATGAACCACCAAGAAGGCGAACTCTTCAGACAGTGAAAAAGGATTGACTTCTGATGCCGGCATGGAAAGACAGCCATCCATCCAGGTACAGGCATGGGGCTGTGCACCGAAACAGCTGGTTACTGGAGCAATGGGAATACGACGGTTTCTTAGGTCTTACGTACAGTCACTTGCTCCACAGAGGCTGGGAGTCAATGTAATTTCATTGCTCTGGAAGATATTTTATTCTCCTGACTCACATTTTGCATTAGATCAGAATTTTTAAAGATTTGACTGCCCCTTGCATAAGTAAACATCAAATCTATAGTGTCACTAGGATCCAAACTTGCCTTCAAACATTTCAAACATCCAGGTACCTTTTGTTGTGACTAAGAACCCACATTAATTTTTGGCCTTCCTATTTTTGTTTGTCTACAAAGACATTAAGTGGTTTTAGAAAGGACTAGCTGATAAAAGTTTTACATTCGCAGTAATGCATTCCCTTGCTAACAAGGAAATGTTGCTATCTTTATTAACAGTTTGTGATACTGTGGTAAGCAAAGTGCTTTATTTATGGAGACTTCTTCTTAATTAAAAGAACTGTCGAAGCCAGAACTCCAATAAAATTTATTATCCAAAGTGGTAGAGTTTAGAAGCATTGCCTTTTATTGGGCTGAAGCCCAACCGTTCCATGATAGGTGATTAAAATCAAAAATAATTTATTTCTCCACTTAATCGGATGTGTGAAAGACTGAATCAAAGACATTTCTGACATAACATTTCCTACAGAAATTAATCTTGCTGCTTTTTAAAGACCTCTTTGTTCCCAGGGCTAAGCAATAAATAACAGATTCTCTACTTCTACGTGTCACTTTTCCTTCCAGATCACTGAATATTCTGCAGCCAAGCAAATCTCCTACCTCCTCTGTTAACCAGGAAAGATACCAGGTATACATTATGTAAGTAATTAAGTGCATCAGTGGTAAATAAAGACACTGAAGTCATGACTGTCAAACGTCTAAGCGTTTTATGTTAGCTTGGAGAAGAAAAACAGCGAAGGATACCTCCAAACCACTAAAATATTCTTGTGATATGCCAGGAGACAACCACATATAGCTTTCCACCTGAAAAGCGGCCCTGGTCTCCTCTGCAGACGAGGTGGTTGGCCAGAAGTAAGCTGCAGACTGCGCCCGGCCCGGGCACCACAAGTTAAACCCCGCGGATGCACAGAGGGCAGGATGCGTGCAGCAGCTCTGTAGGGAGCCGGGAGGAGAGAGCACGTGCGCTGCCCACCCCGCGGGGATTCACCGCGCCTCTCGCAGACACCCTCCTTCGGGGCGGCGAGGCTGCAAAGCGAGGTGCCGGGCATCTTGCTCGGGCGGTCACGTTCCTCGCAGCAGGAAGAAACAGAAGTCACGTTGCTTCCGCGGCATTAGTTACACAGAAAAGATAAAATGCTGATTTCAGAGTAAGCCTACAGGCTTTTTATTTATTTATTTATTTATTTCCCATTTCGCAAACAAGTATTAAAACACTACTTATCTGGAGTAAAAGGAAATGGATGCACGTCCTTAGATATGACCTGCTCCAGCAGCAGGAGTTAGGATTAAAAAAAACTTCTGATTTATCAAAAATGTCAACTCTCCTGCTTCCTCAAAATTCGCTAATTACATTTAAATATTTTTTAATAAAACACTGCAGACTACCCAAATTGTAAGTATATTTTTATTTCAACAGGAAAATAAATACATAAATACTGGACAACTACCTAACAAGCTACCATCTTATACGTTATTGACCTTCCAGATTAAACTGAAGGACTGCACACTCAGCATGAGCTTGCACATATATTGAAAATGTAAATTTTCTGAACACCTTGCCGCAACATTATTGGCTAAGAAAACGTCCCTCTCTGCTTCTGCCTGGGGCTGATGGCTCACAGAAAACCATAATGCCTTCTGGGGACAATCCAGGCTTTCCAAAGGGTCAGGAACAATGTTCCCTGTGGGCGTGCTTGGCACGCAGAGAGGATGAGAGATCCCTAAAAATATTATTTATATAGATAGATATATACAGGTTTTGGTGGCTTCGGTCAACCAGCACTTCTCCCATGAACTGCAGAACCTCACAGCACAGATAGGAGCAGCTTAAGGTTCAGAGTGGGTTCGGCCCATGCTGATACAGCCCAGTTTTCCTTTCCTATAACCAAGAACGGCACATCCCTGGTTACCCCTTTTTTATTCCTTAATCACTACTACATTGTAGTTGACAAGAAACTTCCTGGAAAGGGCCAGTGAGGAAGCCAAAAGGATGTGCGGACTGGTAGCACTGACCTGACAGCAATAACTGCACCTAAACTCCACAGGTGAGGAAATTACAAAACAGTCTGAGTCTCTGAGACCTCCTTAGAGCATCACTCGGCGTGCCCCAGCTGCGCCAGCTCCCCGCCACTGCCAGGCTGTGTAACAGCAATCGCCGTGGTGGAACTGTTTCTCTGACACAGACACAAACAGTAAGGTATTACCCTCAGGGTTTTGATGGACCTGTTTAAAGGCTTTCATGATAAAGAAATGCAGATCTCAAAATAAAATAAAATTAAAATTATTTTTGTCAGAAAAGGTACATTTTTAAGTCATTTTTGCAGATGCCTGGTAGCTCTAGCACAGAAGCCTCCCTTCACCATAGACTACTCTTCATCAGTGTGGGAATTTGTTACTGTACTGTCATATGGCAGAAAATGAACCCTGATAAACTCACCTTAGCACTCTCATTACAACGACTTGCTTCCAACCCCTTCTGCTTGAGGATGCTTAGAGGTTTTGTTCTGTTTCAGATGCTACACTGTCCCACCATCCCTCTTCCACGCAAACATCTGTGGTAGCTGCTACCTGAGTGCCAAAATACAAAGCAAGCTACACCTGATCTTCCTGCAGGCCGCCGCGGAGGCACATCCCTCCCAGCACGGAGCGCTTCCGTACGGCTCCAGATTTCCCTCTCTGAGGAGTGGTTGCTGATGCCAGCTCCAGCAGGAGTGGGGGAAGAGGGAGACAAAAATGACCTGCATAATTCATGCTAAAAAAACATAAAAGACAATGCATGAGTTACCATGACAATGTTCGGGAAAGCATGAAGAGATGACCCAAAAAGAAGAAAAATACTGGATTTGAGCTTATTTTTCCTTCTGTAAGAATCAGAGTGATAGGCACATTGAACTGGGTGATTCATGCTAAGAAGAAATGTATCTTGTCAGATGTTTATCAGAGTGATTTACTCTCACTGCTTAGATTCTCCGATTAGGAACACCTGATAAATGGTAAAAGAGGAAAAAAAAAATGGGCTGCCACAAACCAAGGTAGCATGATAAAGCAGAAGTTGCATCGAATCTGCTATCGCATTGCATCAATTGTGATCCCACTGCAAACTTCGGAAGTTACTTTTAGATTCATTAATGTTCTGCAAGGTACAGTGGGGCGTAGGATAATGATGGCAAAGTATTCCAGAGAAAATTGGAATGGATGGCAATCCATTGATTTCAAATAACCGTACTTCTGACAATGCTAAGTTCATTACTTTTAATTAAATTTAGAGCTATTTTTGCAACAAGCGTATAGTCATGGCCTTCAAAAACTCTAGGGTAAAGTGCAATTCATTTCCATAATACTGCATAAAATAAAGCAGAAATATTTGTTACTGAAAGGGCCTTCTAATTCCTCTGTGTTATTTTGGTATTATGTGAACCAAGAATCTCTTAAGCTAATGATTATTACATCAACACAGAAAAAAAAAGTTTACCCTCCTGCAGATCTTTCTTTAATTCTTTTAATGTAACATCAAGCCTGTAATATCACAGATTAAACAGAAAGGATTGCAGAAATTGGGATAATCTCAGGAGCATAAGCCTAGTTCTCTGATACTGCACAGCAAATGTAATGTCATTGCTTTTATGTTATCGACCTACTGAAAATATTCCATTCAGTATTTTAAACCTTAAATGAAAGACGTTTAGTTATGGATGCAGAGACGCGCATGCTTTTACCTGCTGGTGCTTATGCCTTTTGGAAGCACAGTTTTCTTATCAGAAAATGGTAGGGAAAAAAAAAAGTTAGCAGTGTTACTAATTAGAAGGAAGCATACACTGAAGTTCTTACATATTTCACATTCATATTTTACAAGGGCTACTTATGCACGTTTCCACCTAAAAATACAGTACCACAGTGCGTAAATGCAGAGCCTGACAATGAACAAACTGTCTACATCTAGCACATTTAATTATTCTGCATTTGTGATTTCTGATCTTGTATTTCACCTCATTACTGAAGGAGTGCTCAGTCACAACCACTGTGTTCCAGATGTTGCTAGGACACTGCTCATTCATTAATGATTTAGATGAGCTGAAGCCTTCCGCTGTTTTGGAGAAAACACCACAAATATCTTTTCTAAGAGCGCAACACAACCGCCTTGACACATTCAGGTAACCCGAGTGCTGAGGGATTTCATATGGCAACTCGCTGGGGGGGAAAAGGAAAGGTTGCAGAAGTCACTGTTCTGCTGGTGCTAATATAATTCGTAAAAAGCTATACCCATTTACGCTGACAAAATGCAAATTTAAGTCTCATTTATAGGTGACTTTTTGCAAGATTATACCTGTAACTTTTTATGTGGGCATATCTGATTGATAGTTACTTGCTAAGCTTGCTTACCGGGTTCCTCTGTTACCCTTTTACAGCATGTTCAAGTAGTTGAGAAGATGACTACGTAAAATGCCCTTCCAAACCTACTGAGGTCATCGGTTGTCACAGGAGGTAACCAGGATGGAAAACCCCTTTGGCTGTCCCTCGCTGCCCAGCACCGTACATCTAAATGTATGTAATGTATGTAACGTACATTCCAGTTTGGCCTCCTGTCTGTTCACAGTTCAAGTCTTTCTGCACAAGTAACTAATTATAAAATTGTGAATTTCATAGGGAATTCCCAGTAATTTCTCCAACTCTGTAGTCAACCAACTTCGTAAATGTGGAGTGACTAAAATGCATGAATAATAACTGTTTGAAAATAGTTTGAAAATAGCCCGGCTTATTCTCCCAAGACCCAGCTGCCGATGTTGAAAAGCAACGTTGAGGTTGCAAAGTCGAGGTTGCAAAGTCAAACATCTCCAAGCCGAGAAAGCTGTAGCCCCATTCCTCCTTCACTGCATGCACTGAGAATAAATTCCGCTCCTTATGAACAACTCAACCGTGGCCTCTGTGTGCTGCTGTCCGAGTGTTTCACGTGTGTGAATAATTTTACTTTGGCAACCCTTTTGTGAGCCTGGAAGCTGCATCGGTTTCATTTCAGCACCTGGCAAACAGGCAAACAGATGCAGAACCCAAAATCCATCAGGTGTACCCATAGTTTGGGATATCCACTCCCTGATTTTTCAGAAAATGTCAGTTTTTTTAATAGTGTTCCATACCTTTTCAGCATGGCTCCAACAAGCTATAGTTGGAAGCATGCAGCTCTTTTGTGGATTTACCCACTTCTCCCAGAAAACTGGGAACATCTCATTGGGAAACAACCTTGAAAGGCTCACTTGCAGCCAGCTCCACCACGCCTCATGGAAGGGCTCAGCAGACTGAAACAAGCCAGAGGTAGCAGAAGGTTGTCTTTTACCTGCGTCCTATGCGTGGGTAACCCGTCCATCAGCCCAAACCCAAGCCAGGTACCTACAGCACCCATCGGAGGAGCCGGGCTGCCCTGGCACCTCGATAACCCACCGTCATGGGAAAGCCAAATTCAGAGGCTGCATTTCCACTCTGGAATGTGCTCGATTTAGGCCAAGTTCTCCCAGAACTGAGATGCTGGATAAATTGTCCACCAAGAATGCACAAAAGAGATCTTCAGAGGCTCCTAATGTGTTTATGGTGATTTTTTCATAAGGGTACCAAGACACACCTCCCTGACCTTGCTGTAAGCCTTGATCTTACTATTTTCAAGCCTCCTTCCCACCCCAAAAGCACAGTGGCACAAGTACCTCCTATATGGAAAGATACTTAAGGAGAAACCCTCAAAACATTGTTAACCCCTAGTACTGATCTTGGAAACAAATCCTTGGGGAAGGATTCCAACAGACTCCAGCTGGCATGGGAAACTCAGGGGGTATAGTGACAGGACAAGGGCTAATGGCTTTAAACTAAAGGAGGGTAGATTTAGATTAGATGTAAGGAAGGAATTCTTCACTATGAGGGTGGAAATGCACTGGAACAGGTTGCCCAGAGAAGCTGTGGATGCCCCATCCCTGGAGGTGCTCAAGGCCAGGCTGGATGGGGCTTTGGGCAACCTGATGTAGTGGAAGATGTCCCTGCCCAGGCAGGGGGTTGAAACCAGATGGTCTTTAAGGTCCCTTCCAACCCAAACCATTCTATGATTCTATGAAATACTGACCTTGTAAGTTGGTCAAAGCTGAAGGCTGCTAAACACAGGGTTGGGTAGTGCTAGCTAAAGGCACTGCCATCGCTGTTGCCTTCTTGAGATAGAAATGGAGTTGTGGTGAGGGAACAAAAAGCGTTATGCTCTAACTCCTGGTGCAGAAATGAAAAGTGAGACATTTATGTATCTAAATCACACTACAAACACTATTTTGACACTGAAAGCACATCATGACCGTTCTCTTGTTTTGCTGAATCCCAGCATCTTTCAAAGTAAAGCTGAACTCAGGAGTTCTTTCAAACCCTACAACAGTGAGCGTGGGATGGTTAATCTTTAACAGGGCATTTTTCTCCTACAGCTTGACTGGCTTGAGATAAATAGGTGCAATAGCATGCAAAATAAATCACTGCACCTCTGTAGTCCACTGACACTTCCTTGTTAATGTTGGTATAGAACCCTGGGAGGGCCTCTAGCCCAGTTATTATGCAGAAGAAAATGTTAACAGAGTCAAAATCACCAGCTAAGGACCACATTTGCCTTCTAACTCCCCTTTGCACAAATTTCACTCCCATCAGGCAAGCTTAAAAGACCTCTGGAAAGGAGAGTTGCAGAGCATTTAGGAGAATTTATTTAGGGGGTTTGGTCAATTTTTGGAAGTCACTAGTCTAACCCCCATTTGGGATATGGTATGTAAAAGCTTTATGTAGAATCACATTAATTCTGTAACAAACATGGTTGCCAGTCCCCAGTCATCTGAAAAGCATGAATTAGATTGAAAATTCTTGGAGTTTCACATTATTTTTCCTCCTTTAGAAAAGAGCTTTTGGGGATCCTATGCAATTCTAGTGTCTGTCATAAGATGAGATCTTTGGGAAAACAGAGAGTGAAATTTTATGTTTAACATTTGTATTTATCTTTCTCCATCTGAATGCCCTAGAGCATGCTTACAGGTATCCGAAAGGGCTTAAGAGGTTTTAAAAGAAAAACCAATAAAGTAACACCCATAAGTTTCAACAAACTGTACAGAGAAGCATTAAGGACAGCACTAAAAATAAAGCCTTATTAAATTCCCTTTGTATCACCACGACATTTGAATCAATGTATGTATTTAAAAACTACAGAAATACGCTCTATTTCTGGCAGAGTATCAGCTTCTCGTCTTACTTCCCAGTCACATTTCCCTCCAGCTCATCCCAGCTCCCCCACTGCTGGTAGTCCTTCCACTGCCAGTGCCCACAAGGGTACCAAAGAATGGAAAGCTCCATCATCGTCTAATTGAGCTCTGCTGTGTCAGCTCTTCTCTAATGACAAGCCTCTTGGGGACACCACTGCAAGGTTATGTACTTTCGGGGGAAAGTCCCCTTTCCAAGGGACCTTCAGGGTTAAATGTCCTTCCTCACCTGCAATCACTGCCTTTCTTTCTCTGCTTATCTGTATTTTTATATTTCTATCTTGTTTGACAGCTGCACTTGTTTTCTTGCGCTGTATTTTTGTTGTTTGGCTTTTATACCTGCTCACAGACCTGAAAAATCCGTTACAGTTTTCTCTGTACGTGTTTAAGCTCCAAATACCTCTCTAAGTTTTAGTTTTGTCTCACTTAACTGCAGCTAAAGAGTATGGCATTAGTTTCAGAAAAAAGAGAGCCCTTCTCGAAGGATCTTCCACTTTTACCCTAAATTCAGCTTCTCCAATTCTCAGAGCTGGAATTCATATTCATTACATTTTAACCTCCCTATTATCCAATACAGGAGTCATTCAGCATCACAACAGACTTACCTTTTCAGAATCAAATTTCAACTACTTTGTGATATTATTTACCATTTCCTTAAGCGTATCAGAAAGTATCGTACTGTAACATCAAACCCTTCGTGCCACTGGGGCATATTTTTGTTACAGGGTATTGCCAAGACAGGAGTTTCCAAACTGTGCATTTAGCTAACTCTTAATTACACAAGAAAATTTCTGCAGTTTTAACTCTTTATTTATCGTCAAATTAGTGTCAACCCTGTTCCTCTCAGCTACTGCAATATTAATTGGCAGGAAAACAGCAATGAGCTGTGGGGTTGAGGGTTACTTTTATACCAACTACATATACACAATTTAAGTAATTTGCATTTAAAAATAATCACATAATCAAAGAATACAGTCAAAACCTGAGCAAAGAATAGCTGACCTTTAAGAGGTTGTGTGATTTTGGATCCTGGCATATTCTACACAGTTAATAACTTGGTTAGCATCCCCAAAAACAAATCTCTCCTGCTCCCTCAGAGCTTTTTAATGTTTTAGTTTATCTGTTATATAAAGGCCTCAAGCGCCCATTAATGTCCTGCCTAAAAGTATTATACTGCATATAAAAGCTGAGTGGAAATTAATACCCTAAGACAGCTCAAGCGGCCGTACTTTCCATGACACCAGGCGATGCTAGCTCCTGTTGATGTCAATGGCTAGAACAGCTTGGCTCTTCAACTCCTATCTGTCTTCAGCAGACAATAGTTGGGTTCAGCTGAAGAAGAGAGTGAAGAGTAAAATGACTCTGAATCAACGTTTTGGAATCAGATGTGTTTAAAACCTTCTTTTCTGATCCTTTCCAAACCATGCATGCTTGCATTGTGGCCTAAAAAGCGCCTGGCTCAACTGAAACAGAAGAGCAGATGAGGGAAGTGCAGGGTGCGTTGCTGAAATACTTAAAAATGCACAATGGTACAATGGTGTTTATTTTGGTTGTTGCAAGTTTCGCAAGTGGTTAATAAAGGCCATGCAAATCCTTTGTTTTTTGAACAGCGAGAGGCAATGCCCTCCAAAAGTCCCATCTGCAGCTGTATGCCTGTACCTGCACTCTGAGATCAGCATGACCTGGCCAAAACAAACACATTCGTGTCCATAAAATGGTGTTTTTCATGAAGAAAGTGATTTTTTCAAGTGCATCTGTTTATTCACATCCATCCTGGCTGTGTTTATAGCAACACAGTGATGCCAGGCATTAATTTCCTCCAGGGTATTTTACCACCTAGAGGAGAAGAGCACGAAGATTGGCAAAACAGATACTCACAGGCACACACGGCAGCAGCAGCAGCATCACATCTTCACAAAAACACTAAGCCTCTGTCAGTGGCACGCTGGTGAGTCACGCAAATCCAGAATTACACACAAATATGCCACTAAATGGAGAGTTAAAAGCTACTCTAATTAGGGCAGAAGGGCTCACCTGAAAACACAAAACCAGCATACCAGAGGCTTGAAAATACTCTTGCAGTTCAGCATGTGTTCAGCTGGGTTTTCTGTGAGCTTTTTAAAAATATATATCAAGACAATGCACTCGGGCCAAAAAGGATTTTTTTTTTTCCCATTTATAGGACATTTATCTATACCCTTTCCAATGATCTGAAAATAAAATTTATGGGGACAAGAGGGACTACTCAGAGTTATGTTGCCACTGCAAACACGAATTCTCAGTGGGACCAGAACAACTGTACTTGCTTCTTTTTAGTAATTCGAATGCATAACTTATAAGGGGAAAAAAAGCCAAAGTTGAAAAAGAATGGTTTTGTTTCATTTCTGATAACCACTCTATTTTTTCCTGATTTCTTTTTGAATGCAAACTGCTCTCTCTTGATTCACTAGGGGAAACCTCCTGTGAAAAGGAGGGCAGCCAGGTATTCACAGTCCAACCTGTTTTACAGCCCCTCCAACACCATCCCTGCTGCAAAGCACCGGGACAGACACTGCACTTGGATTTATCACCACAACAGCAGCTTCTGCCGGGCGCGGTGCAAAGCCTGCTAAAGACAGCGGGAATCTCTGCACTGACTTCAGTGCTCTTCAGATCAAATGCACTGAAATATCAGCACTGCTTGCAGGCAAGGACATTGCTCAAGGAATAGAGCTGAAAAAACACAGAAGCTACAGACTTGCACTTTGTTTTGCTTTTTTGTTTTAAACACAGAATACAAGCTTGCTAATATTTGCTGCATGATACACTCCTCTTTTCTTTCAGCTGCTTTCCCTGTGTAAGAGGAAAAGCAAAGGCTCACAATGAAAGCTGAAGCTGTAGATCCAACCCTGCAAAGAGCTTAGCGTGGGAGGACACTTCTGCCTGTGCAGAATCCCACTGAAGTCAAGCGGCCCGAGGCTCTGCCCACACAGCTCCCTTTGCCACAGCTAATATTACAACTTTGTTTTATTAAAGCTGCAATTTCCAAATTCATCTCTGGAAGTGAACACAGGCAGGGCTAAAATACGAAACCTGCATTACAGTCAATGCACCGCACATTGCTCCGTCTGTTTGAAAGTCTAATCAGGACAGATCACGACACCAGTTCTCGACATGTTCACAAAAACAGCCTTGCCATGAAGATTGTTTTAATGCACAGCACTTCATAGCCTTCTTGACAGGCATCATGTTGAACCATAGCTTTTTTTAGAAACAGGAAAGATTCAAAGGAAAGTTATCTAATTTTGGTTGACCTCTCATTCTCAACTCAAGGACAAGTGGTACTGAAGTAGAAATCATTTCCATAACTGAATTGCAGAGCAGTCATTTAACAATTAATGTGTGATCCACTCAGCATATGGGAACTGAATATAAAAATAAGAATGTGAGAACTGGAGATACCTCTGCACAAAGAAAGGCGACAGCTCCTCCACATCACATATTTAATTGGCTACTTCTTTCTTTTCTCCCCATGAACAAGGGAAGGAGAGGGCTATGACATATAAAAGAACTTAACCAGTTCTCCAGAAGAAAATGGAGATGATGTGAATGACTCATTGAGCTTTCTGTACCTTTGAAGCAGAATTCTCTCCTCTCTCTTTTTTTTTTTCTTTTTTTTTTTTATCCACAGCAGCAACCTTACTTTGTCAGTCTGCACCCACGGTTTGGACACCAGCACTTAGCACAGGGGCCTCTGGCAGACACATTTCTCTGAAAATGCAGAGACAGATTTCTCTGCAGAAAATGTGTAACACTGCAGCCTTGTTCTCCTGCATCAACAAAACCCCAGATTTGTAACTGGTTCCCCTTGACAGAAGTAAGGTCAGGGGACCTTGCTTTAGGACTGTGAGGAATCAGACGCGCCTCATGTCCTACCCGTTTCTGTGAGAGCAATAATACAAAATTCAAAGTTACCCCTTCTTAAGGAAGCAGGAAGAGGAGGAGGATGTGTAATACCGAGTGCTGGTGCCTGTTTTTAGACAGCTGCACTGAAGCGGATATATAACAGAAGTTGTGAGGGGGCCCGTGTCCTTAAAAGTGTTTCTTCTCCTTTCAAACTTCAAAACATTAAACCTTTTTTGTCCTTGCAAGCCTGTGGGCTTGTGCTGATAGCTGGGCTTTCTGCTGTACTCTTGACCAGAAGACACTAACAGAGGCAGGAATTTTGCAGACCATCAGTGCACCGCAGCAACAAAAATACTTGTTTCTGGTTCAAATATCTTGCCTTTTTATACCATCTTACAGTCCCTGCTTACTGTCCCATCCAAGGGCTGGGAGGCAGTAGAGACTGTATGGGAAGATTTGGATGATGTCTGGGGGCAAAAAGGGTCACAAGAACAGGGAACATCTGCCTCCCATCCCTGCCACAGGATTTTCACATCTCTCCTCTCCCTGGTAATGCCTATTACATCTTTCTATGTCTATTATATCTTTTGTCAAGGTTAGAAGACATGAGCTAGCACAGCTTTTGCAGCAGCAGTAAATAATTAAATTTTCAGCTTTATTTCCTCCCATTCCTTTCACTTGCTGTCATGGGGCTCACTTTTATCTGCACCGCTGCTGAATGCAGAGTGGGGATTTTCACTGACCATTCAACACTCACACCCCAGCTTTCCCATCCTTTGCAAGCCCTTACAGCTCACACACGACTCAGAGAGGTTTACAAAACCCAAATGACTCCTCCTCAGAGGCATTGCTTCCTTCCCTCTGGAGATTTAGGAACTTATCTTGGCTACGTTAATTAGCAAAGCTGGGTTCAGCTCGTGTTAGCTGTTGTTTGCATGTACCACAAAAACCATAGTGATTAATTTCCAGGAGCCTGCCAAACCATTTTTGGGGAGAATGCAGGACTATGCATCAGCAATGCTGCAGATCAAGAGAGAGGTACACTGGCAGGACAGCGTGGTGAACGCTGGAACGAGCTTGCCTGCATTATGCTTGATGCAAAGCCAAAAACAGTGTTTCATTTTCAGAAGGACTAAAATCACTCATAAATTTAAAACCAAATTTGATAAATAGCTAAAAAGCTCTAAGAAAGAACGTACATGGTGGCATGTTGGGCTTCTTGCATTAATTCTGCTCTACTGCAGACTTGGTAATGTGCCACTGGCCACTACAGAAATGTGCCTTGATTTCCTTGGATAAAAGGATTACCCTGAGATCAAGTATGCTGGGAAGCAGCTTTACATTTGGAACTGCCTTCATCCCCACAGGTCCAATTAACAGTTTTTGAAACAAGTTGTGAACATGCAAAGAAAACTTCACGATAGTGGTATTTCCTAAAATATCAGCCTGGCTTATGAAAAGGGTGTCCTTGCTATAATGAGCTGCTAAAATAAACAGGAGGCAAAGATGGCATTTTTTCCCTTCTTCGACTGATTCTCTGATAAACAAGCTCTCGATCAGAACTCAGCACTCCCATTTAATGGGTTTGTGCTACTTTTGTATGCACCTGCTTAACAAAGGGCTGTAATTAAGGGCTGATAAAATACCTTATCTTGACATTACGGACCTCAACTCCTCACTTCAAACCGCTGTGGTGGCAGTGATGGTTTTTTGTTTGTTTTTGTTGTTGTTGAGGCAGCACAACAGGGGCAGGAGGACATGGGGCACCATAAGCATCCGCTGTGCCATGTTCTGCAAATAACTGGTCCGTGCTCCGGACAGCTCGCAGCCTGGGATCGACAGAGGACAAGCAACAGAAGTTTTGAACCAGACCCAACCTCAAACTTGACTTTTCCTTTTGTAATCTCGCTGGGTTTATCTTACCACATTGCAAAAGATGGACGGAAGAGTGGACAAACTGGTTTTCTTTGAATTTCTCTTGGGCTGGTATACTGAATCGGCAATCTTGATATATAGAAAGGATTGCCTCACCGGATCTGAGGAAACTCCGATACAGCAGTTTCAAGTATCATTTAGAAAACAACAACTCCCCAAACCAAAAACTAAGTTTGGAGATAGGTGAACTCTTTGGGAGGAGTAATAGCAAAGCGTCTGCAAAACCTGGCAAAACTCTGCCTAACCTTCCTCGCCTCCACCAAGGAGCATGGTCCTTCACTGGACTGGGGCTTCTACATCCTTGACTTTAAATTTCACTGCGACATCAGGCAGTCCTGTGCAACTTTCTGACAGACTGACCTTACGACAGACTTGAACGGCTGATGTTGAAATCACACAAACTTGGGAGGTGCCTGCAGAGACAACACCCGACAGTGACCACCACTTACCCTTCATTTCACCCAGGCACATCGGACACCAAATTTCTCATGCAATGCTGCATTACGTCTCGAATATATTCTCCCTTGTCATGGCTTACTGCCTCTTCTGGACTCAAATGGCTAGTCTGTATCTTGGGGTGTCTTAAGAGCAAATGCTGACAAAGGCTGAGAAACGTGCATCTGTGTGTGCTGACACAGTTTGTATATACATGTGCCCACAGATGTTTGTCCACACGGGCATTGAGCTTTGTTCAGGTAGATGTGGCAGGGCATCAAGTACCAGGAAGACATTTCCTCGCCTTCCGTTCCAAGTTTCCATCCAGTCAATGTTATCTGCAAAAAAAACAGCCCTCCTCTGTCCCAGCCACGTAGCAACCTGCAAACTTTGCACAAACCACGCCAAAGGTCCTGGTTTTGATGCGATAACCTTTTCTCTGCAACAAGCCACTTCATCCATGTTATCTCTGACTAGCTTTTGTACGTGCTATTTTTGGCTGGTGGCTCTCTCCAAGTCACTCCAAAATCAGCAGACAATTACAGCCGGTCTCGTGCTGCCGGCCTTGAGGGCATCACGGGACGTACCCGCAGCAGCCAACGCCACGTGGAAGCATTGTGCATCAATCATTGTGCATGGGGAAGCATCCTGCGCCAATGACAACTCCTGTGACCGAGGGAACCACCACTCTGTGACCCACAGTCTCTTCTAGGGCGATGTTTCTACAGCCACCTGCAATGGAGTTGCACTGGAGGACTGGTCCTGACGGAAAATGAACTTTCCAAGAGGAAGGCTCTTGCATCCATCAGCTTGGATGGGTCACTCCATGCTCCCTTATAACAGGACAATCCACATAACATAGCAGAGAGAAAAAGATAAGAGCAACGGGGATACACCGCACTTTTCGCAACATATTTCCCTCCCTACCACCCAAACTTCAGCTATTGTACAGTCCGGTCCTGTCCATGGAAGTTATTTTGTCTAAGACCTGCCAGTGGCTGGCAGCAGAACAGAGAACACAATGCATTAGAAAACAGCTCCTGGACTTCAGGAGGATGGAGCTGAAGCATGTCCTGAGATCAGGATATGGGCAGGGAACCTTCTAAAATAAAAATAACACCTTAATTTATGAGCTGGGCCCCAGAGACAAGACAGTCTTGATCAGATTTGCAGTCAGCGGGGACACAAAGCAAATAAAGACGATTGCATTTAGAGGTGGTGGTGGGGAGAATGGGTTTAAATAGCACGTAAGTGCTGCAGCGCGTAAAGCACCATCACCTCTGCTCAAATTACAGCACCGGGAAACAAGTGCCCGCGAAAGGACGAGAAGCTAAGGGCTGGCTACACATTTTCTATTTTAATCGCATCACAATGCCAACACATCGATAGACTCAGGGGCTCCAAAAGGACACGCACAGAGTAAACAGAAAAGAGAAATATTTCAGTAGAACACAAGCCCCATCTCCTCTTAAATCCCATGTCCTGCCACAGACTCCACCACCCTGCACCAAAGCCGAGCTCCCAGAAGCAGCCTCCGTCCGCTTGCTCCAGCCAAGGGGTTGAGTCCTGACAAAGTTTAAAAGGCACCTGGGGATGCAGAATTTGGAACAGGGGTTAAGAGCTTGCATGTGTTCGCTTAGGGCACGCATTGCCCCACGGCATGGAAAGCAGGGCCTGGGAGATGTGTTCACATTGCTCTTTGTAGCCTGCTCTGCTAGCAGAAGGAGACTCAATGGTGAAACTCGAGCAACTTCGTGGATGGATATGAAGTTCAGACAGTGCAAGGCCCTGCTGGACTTTCCCTCGAGAAAAAAAACAAGTAGGGATGAGAACAAAGCTGCCCCCACAGTGCTTGAGAAAAGCAGTGAGGGATTTCCCTTACTGGAAACCCCTCCTGCATATTAACAAACCCAATCACGCTCTTTCCTCTCTCGATGGTTCCCCAGTGCTGCTGTTGAAGAACGCATGTGATGAAATCTCCAACACGCTTCCAAGAAAGCTGAAGTCTTCCTGACAGGGGACTAACGGTGGCGTGCCCTCTGCAGAAGAGCCTGAAAACCATGGAGCGGTACACGCAGCGCAGTTTATCACCTCCCGGAGAGGAGTCGTGGAGGAGGCAATGGGGTCACTGTCCATCACTTTTTCATGGGACGGGATAAAAAAAGCTCGTTTTCCATCTGGACCAGTCCTTCAGTACAACTCCTCTTTTATTACTTGTTTTTGGTTGCCTGGGACTGTGTGTCTCAAAATGGTTATTAATAGGAAATTATAAGCAAATATAACATCTCTGCTTACTCCTACAGTAAGTGATATATTCTTTGTGAGCTAAATGATGTGGACTTTTAAAAATTGTGGGGAAGTGTATTTTTAACTGTTGCTAAACTTACGGTGAGTCATTAATGACCTGGGCACCAGAAGACTGTACTTTCTGAAGTTATCATCACTTATTATTCAAGAAAACAATTAGTCAAAATTAAAAACGAAGCCCTAGAGCTTCCTGGAACTGGATACTGTTCTTTGAATCATTCATGAACGGGATAAAGACAATAAAAGCCATCTGGACCATCCCCTCACCCTTTGTAATGGGTATAACAACTTGAGACATTTTCATCAGTACAGGACACTAAAAATGTAGATCCCTTTCAGAAGCTTTGGGTGCAGAGGATGGAGGGAAGGAAACACTGAAAAACAATTCTTATTTACTGACCCGACTGAGTTAAACTCCAAGCTACATAAAAA